>UESW01004912.1:378949-527121 GCA_900491605.1 Calamus simplicifolius
CATCAAATGTAAAATCATCATTGAGGGTTTCGGTATTTACCTCGTCATCGTTGTTTGCCATAAAGCAAATATTTGCAACTTCTTTTTGTTCCTCCTCGGAAGAGGATTCTTCGCTATCGCTCCATGTTGCAACATAAGCTTTCTTCTTCTTCTTGTAGGCTTTCTTCAATTGAGGACAGTCATATCTGAAATGCCCCGATTTCTTGCACTCATAACATATTAAGGGGTCTTTCTCTTTTTCTTTGTCCTTCTCTTTTTCTTTCTCTCCTTCCATTTTTGTTCCATATCTCTCTCTTATGGAAGGGTCTCCTTCTTTGCATAAATTTCTTAAATTTTCTAGCAAGGAGAGCTATCACATCATCTTCCTCTTCTTCCTCATTGCTGCTTATCTCCTTTTCTGCAGCTTTAAGAGCAATTATCTTCTTCTTTTTGACTTCCTCCTCTTGATGTTGTTTCATAGTCAGCTCATGAGTCATTAAGGATCCAAGTAGCTCCTCCAAAGGTAAAACATTTAAGTCCTTGGCTTATTGGATTGCAGTCACTTTCGCTTCCCATGATCTTGAAAGTGACCTAAGAATTTTACGCACAAGTTCAGAATTAGTATAAGTCTTACCAAGACTTTTCAAACCATTTACAATATCAGTGAATCTTGTGTACATGCATGTAATAGTTTCAGTTTGTTCCACGCTAAATAGTTCATATTTATGCACCAAAATATTAATTTTTGATTCTTTTACTTGACTAGTACCCTCATAGGTAACTTCTAATCTATTCCAAATTTCTTTTGCGGAAATACATGTAGAAATTCGATTAAATTCATTTGCATCCAATGAACAATACAAAGCATTCATGGCTTTAGCATTGAGCTGAGCCAACTTCTTATCATGTTCATCCTATTTTGTTTTCGGTTTAGGAATCACCATGTTGTCTACTCTAATTGTGGGTGTGTGTGGACCATTAACTATGATTCCACATAGGTCATAGTCAAGTGCTTGAATAAAATCTTCATCCTAGCTTTCCAATAACTATATTAGTTCCATTAAATAAAGGAAGTCGATTAGTGGATTGACCTTCTATATAAGATGAACTAGCTTGAGCTGCCATTTGGAGCTTTTGCTCTTGATTGTTAGACCAAATTCAAATGAGCACTTGCTCTGATACCAATTGTTGGCCCAGATGACAACCCAAGAGGGGGGGGGGTGAATTGGGTTCTAAAAAAAATTTAGCCTTTTAAAAAACTATGTGCTTTGGAGTAAATAGTATTAAGTGCAGGATAAGTATTATGCACAAATAAAGAGATAGAGTGAGAGAGTTACAACATGGCAAACACAAGGATTTTATAGTGGTTCGGTGTATCCAACACCTACGTCCACTCCCAAGTACCACTTGGGTCCACACTATAATCTACTTGATTACAGCCAAGTTGTTTTACAAGCTCACAACTCAAAACTTGTTGTTTCCCCCATGATTACAATGAACCCAGATGGTTTTCCGGGCTCACCAGCACAAAACCCAAATCACAAGCTATCCTTAGCTTGTCCCCGAGGTAAACTACCTCAACTAATTCAATCCCTTGATTGAACTAGTAAACAGTAAATGCGAATAGAGTTTAAGATACAAGAAGGCTCCTCAAATGAGCAAATAGGCAATAAACTAAACAGGGATTAGAAAAGCCTGTTTGAAGATCTTTGAATGTGCGCTTTTCTTCTTTTCCTCTTCTTCTTTGAAAGGTTGAATCAGTGCCTCAGCTCAGATTCTTTAAAAACTTGCAATTGAGAAGATGGGAAAATCATGGCTTTTGCTTCTTATTTCTTCACTTAGAAAATCCTCCGATTTTGAGCTTGAATGCCTTGGATTTCTCTTTGAGCTTTTCTGAAGTTGATAGATTTGAACTTTGACTCTTTCCTTTTGATTTCTTGCTCAAGACTTCTCATATTTTTCAATCTATTTTCTCTCAAATTTTTCGTCCCATTTTCAAACGGATGGTCCCCTTTTTATAGATCCCTTAATCCAGGTTTTAGGTGGAAAAACTAGCCGCTGGAAACGTTTGGAATCTTCTACACACAAAGAAAATAGCAGTTAGAAGTTAGGTAAAAAGAAATCTTACCGTTGGAGTACTTTCTGACAGATAAAAAATTCATTCTTGACAGGTTGGAGTCGGCTCCAACTTTTCAGGTGTCGGCTCCAAATCGGGTGTTCAAAAAGTAAAGAAAAAGTTGTTGGAGAGTCGGCTCCGAAAAAGGTAAGTGTCGGCTCGTCGCTTTCGGGAGTCGGCTCCAAAAACTGTAAGTATTGGCTCCAGAATAGTCCATAAAACATGCTCTCTGTTCCCAGGTTAGAGTCGGCTCTGAAAACTCAGGTGTTGGCTCCTAAAATATCAGGTATCGGCTCCCGAATTCTAGGTGTCGGCTCCGAAAACTAAAACAGAATGCACTTCTCTGTATCTCAGGTTGGAGTTGGCTCCGAGACCTTGGGTGTCGACTCCGGACCGTGCCAAAATCCCAGAAACTTTCTGATACGCCTTGGGGTCGGCTCCTTACCATTTGGGTGTCGACTCCAGGATCTGAACTTTGAAATTTCTTTTTCAATCTTGGTTCAAAACATGTTTCTTTATCCTTTTTGATTAATCAAATATTTTTATGCCCTTGTAACACTTGTTAAATTTATTAGTAACAAAATGAATATACTCATATCTTTTATTAATCATCAAAATCAATAATTGGGTCAACACACATGATATAATCAGGGTACTAGGATCTTTTAGTTTGGGTGAGTTATTTGCTGAACAACTGAGCTGACTTGCTCAGTCAACTGGATCTTTTTTGGTATTTTTGTCTTGCCTTTCTATTTTTGTGTGCATAGATCTTTCAGAAATTTTCCATAAGCTGGAACTTGCTTGATAGCATCGAGAAGAGGTAAGTTTATTTGGACTTGCTTAAATAACTCAAGCATCTCATTCATTTTTATATTCTTCTTATCCAAAGATAAAGGAGATTCTAAAGCATTAGGGAATGGGGCTTTAGGTGTGGTTGCTTGATCATTGCATTTCTTTTCTTCTTAATTTCTTCTCTTTTCTGGTTCAGCCACTTCTAATTTCTGGGATGGTTCTGGTGGGTTCAACGTTCTTCCACTTCTTAAAGTCATGATGGATTTAGCATGTTCTGGGAATTTGTCAGGACTATTGGAACCCTCAGCCATGAATTGTCCTTTTGGGTTATCGATAGGATGACTAGGTAACTTACCCTCCTCCCTTCTACTAAATGCTGTGGCTAATTGACCTATCTGAGTTTCTAGTTTTGCAATAGATTGTGTGTGGGAGTGAAGGATTTGAGTATTCATTTCTAGCCCTTTCAATGCTTATAACACCTTGTCTTCAAAGTAGGATGATTATCGGTGGAGGTTGTGGGATGTTTGGGTATTGTGAATATGACATGCTTCTAAAATTGGTTTCTTGATAATTAGGTCTGATTGATGATGAATTGGTTACAGGTTGAGGTTTCCAAGAAAAATTTGGGTGATTTCACCAACCAGGATTGTAAATATTTGCATATGGATCATTTCCTATTTTAGGAGCCAATCGGGTTTGGACTTGGTGGGCTTGCTCCTGAACAAGTTCAGGAAATTGGTATGCAGCTGGACATTCACCTATAGAATGAGTCGGACTTGAGCATATTATACAAACATCATGATTTTGAATAGACGAGGAAGAGGTGTTTCCAACTTGTAGAATTCGATCAAGTTTCTGGGACAGTTCATCTACCTTATTATAGATATCTATAGAATGACATATTTCATATATTCCACCTCTTTTAGGTTCTACGGGAGTGTTGCTACGAGCGACTGATATGTGATGTAATGAATTCTCACTCAATGTCTCAAAGAGTTGCCAAGCTTCATGTTCATTCTTTAACATAAATGTCTCACCACATGAAGCATCAACCATTTGCCGGTACTTTTCTGATAGTCCATCATAAAAACATTAAACTAACTGCCATTTCGGTATGGCATGATGCGGACATTTTCTAATCAATTCTTTTAATCTCTCCCATGTCTCATGAAACATCTGCCATTAGTCTGAGAAAAACTTGTTATGGCTTTTCTAATTTGATTCGTTTTTCCTATAGGAAAGTATTTCTTAAAAAACTCTCTCTGAAGATGATCCCAAGTTGAAATTGTTACAGTATCTAATGAATTTAACCAATATTTGGCTTTGTCCTTAAGAGAGAATGGGAACAACTTAAGTCTAAGAGCATCGTCAGAAAAATTTTAAATTTTTACGGTCGAACAAATTTTCAAGAATTCATCTAAGTGTTTATATGGATCCTCATTTGTAAGTCCATAAAATGAAGGTAACATTTGAATAACACTTGACTTGATCTCATATTGAGTGGCCTCCACTGGAGGCACTTGAATGCAAGGAGAGTAGGTATACTTTGAAGGAGTGAAATATTCTTTTAACTGTCGTGGTGGACCATTTTCGTTATTATGGTCCATAATTCTAAGTTTGTTTGCTCTAAAGATTCTCTCTATTTCAGGATCTAGGGGTATGAGATTAGGTTGTAACGATCGGCGACCAAGCATACACCCTATCGATTCAAAAGTAATTTATTTATTTTTTAAATGTAATAGAAGAGAAAGGAGATAATTCTAAAAGAAGTATCCTAAGAGATTCCTAGAATTAAGAGGAATTGAGACTAATTTAATTAGGATTTACTAATTATTAGCAATCAAGTTAACAAAGATTAAACTCTCTACGTTAGGCCTAACCTAAATCTAGATAGCTCCTAACTTTCAAGACCGCCTTGGAGCCCTCCAAGTCAAAAATTAGCTGATCAACTAGCCAGTTAAGAATAAGGTCAGTGGGGGTCCCCCGTCGCTTACTAGGTAAGGACGGAACCAATTAAGTAACCACTTTTCTCTCCTTTTCTAGATACCAGTTAAGCAATCAATCTCGACCTGGTCCAACTCTTTTGGGTGCCTTGTCCTATTGAGCTCGAATTCCTTAGGGGCTGACGTCTAGTTAATTTTAAAATTAAAGGCTTGGGTTAATGCAAAATGTAGGATGTGGTTTATGGGCTAAGGAAGGGTGATCAACTCCCCACCTTATCTTGATTAGGGGTTTGTGCTCTTAAAATTAATTATGAAAATGCTATGCAACAAACAGATGTCAAGCTCTTGAAAAAATTAATCTACTTACTTTTTTTTTAGATTTTTGTGGTTAAGTTTCTATTTCCCTAATAAATTATGAGATGTGAATGAAAATATTTTAAGTTTTGCAGAAAATAAATAATCTAAGTATAAAAAATAAAAATATATTTTTTTTAATTTTTAATTTTAATTTTTTTTTTAATTTTTAATTTTTAATTATTTAATTATTTAATTATTTTAAAAAAATTAATTATGTTTTATGGAAAGTGTCTTAAGGTTTTCTTAGTTTTTTTTGTTACGTTAATTGAAAAAAAATTGATTAGGTTAAAAGTGGATTTATGATCAGAAGGAAAATAATTTTTTTATGTTAAAAGAAAATAAGAAAATTTAACAATTAAGGTAAATAAGAAAATCAATAGAAAATTCGTGATATTTTTTTAAAAATTTTTAAATTTAATTTTTTTAATAATTTTTTTAAAATAATTACACTTAAGTCCCCGACAACGGTGCCAAAAATCTGATGCGTGTCGTAGCGCAACTACCTTAATTTCACTAATAGATAGCGAGAGTAAGGGATCGAATCCACAGGGACTTTAGTGGTTATCTTGAATTAAAACTATGCAATTAGGAATTTAAATAAACAGATAATGAGATTAATTAAGATATGATCTATCTTATGAGAGCACGGCCCGTACCCGTAGATCACGGCCCATCCCTTTTAAGAATAGACCAGTCAAAATTATTTTCACTTAAAAAGAATTTACTGAGAACTAAACATAAATCAATATTTTATTGTAAAGCATCCGATTACATAAAGATTAAAACTAAAAAAAAAAATCTTCTTCCTTGTCATCGGTAACAGCATCAAGAAGGCACTGAACTCCCCAGGATCCTTGCAATCCACCAAAACTTTGAACCGAGGGAACGTCTTTCTGCCTCACGAATGTCTCTCCTCTGTTCGGGATTTTTCTTACATCTGGCCAGCCAAAGCTATTTATAGATGCTCATATGCGGAGAGGACGTGAAAAGAATGCGGAGAAATCACGGAGAGGTCGTGATTATCCGTTCCATACCAGACGCGGCTTCCTAACTGTTTCAGATCTGATTCGAAATACCAAACACGGCTTCCTAACTGTTTCAGATTTGATTCGAAGCACAAATGAATGCGGCGATTTGTTTTCTCGATCTGCGAAGGAGACGCAGAGAAATTATGAACATTCATATCTGCTCGGTTTCTTTGCATGTTTCACGAATACAGAGAGATTGCATTGATTTTCTTTCAAATTTGAATTCTTTCTCGATTTAGCATCTGAACGAAATATGAAGAGATTTCGGAGAGATAACGGACGATTCTCCTTCCAATTTAAAAGTCTTCAATCCAATTTATTCCCTGATTGGTTGGTAGAGTGATGGGATAGAAAGGGAAGAAAAATCGGAAGAAAAAAATGAATATGTGAAATATGCGATTGAAATCGGCAATTGGTTTATCGAGTTTGCTTTGAGATGCATGCAAATAAAAATAAATCCTTGTAAATTTAATTCGAGCTCATTTTAAGTCTGATTTGAGTGCCGTTTGCGTCGTTGGACTCCTAAAATCGAGCTCTTTAAGTTGATAAGGTTTTACCTAAAATATTATATAAAATATTTAAATATTAAATAATAATAGGTACTTTGACTTATTAATTAATAGGTTTATGATGATTATTTGTACGTTTATCAGCCACCCGGCAATAGGGCGGCCTATGGGCTGTGATTGCTAATCAGATTTGACTTTCACAAAATAAGCTGATATTTACTGGTGATATTATATCTTCCCATTAGGTTGTGCAAAAAGCCAGATCTCTCTTTGCAGAATTTGCTCTTCCTCGAAGTGCATTTGATCCTGACACCTTTGGCCACTGGAGCTTCTCTACTGCTTCTGCAGCGAATCGATATACGGTTTTCATCTCTTGGGAGCCTCTCCCTCCAGGGTTTATTAAGATTAACTTTGATGAAAGTGTCCTTAATAGATTAGCTAGTTCTACCTTTATCATTCGTGGGCATGGAGTGTTGCGGTCGGCAGGTGATTTTGGCATCCTCGACTCTTCTGTCCCATTGGCTAAGCTTTATGCAATCTGGGCAAATATTTCCTATGCGCTTGGATTCTTCATGCTCATAGCCTTCTCATTAAGGGAGATTCTCTTTCTGTAATCCGATAGCTTCAAAAGAAAGGCTGCAACTCTGTCCCTTGCAATTCGCTGCTCCATGACATTTGGTCTATCCTTCAAGGTATCTATAGAATTCAAATGCGACATATCTATCGCGAGGCCAATTCTGATGCTGATTGGGTGGCGGCCTCGGTGACCCGTCATGTTGGGTTTTGATTATGAAATCAGGAAGACCCTTATCCCCTTATTTTCTAACAAATCTTGTATTTTGACCTATCTGAGCTAACTCGCATAGAGCTGTGTGATCACTGTACCAAAATAAAAAATCCACTGCATATAAGTTTTGTTCATACAAAAATAAGATAAAACTTAAGTACAATGCATTAAATATGAGTACTATGATTCTTTCTATCTCTTTTTTTAAATTATTTTAAAATAATAAAAAATAAAATTGAAAAAAATAGTTGTGCATGTTTAATTTTCATAATTTATATTTTTTATTTAGCACATGGGCATGCAAGTGAGGTGCCAACAGCAAAGGTTTTATTTAGAACCATAATATAACCTTCCACCGAAGTCACCATCACATTAAAGATTCTTTTTAAAAATAATAATAATAATCAAGGAGGGACAACAAGGAACTAGATATGTTTCCCAAAGAATGACTGGACCTCCTTGCAAGACTGAAGCGTGGTCCTCAAAATGAATGGCGATTTGTGCAAGGAAGGGAGGTAACAATACTGGCAAACTTTGGCAAAATACCACCTAGTTCTAACTCCATGGCTGGTAATCTAAATGATCTTGCAAAATGGCGGCATGGTAAATTGGGTGAAAGTCGACTTACATGTTGCAGCTTAATCATCATGTTTTAAAAACATTATATTTTAAATATTTTATTATATAAAATTAATTAAAATTAATAAAATAGTTTATGTATCACTTTGATGTAACAACTATTTCATAAATTTTAACTATTTCATTAAAAATATAATATTTATAAAATATAAAAAATTAAATTATAATAATAAAAAATTTAGAATCAAAATAATTTTGAGCGAAAAGTTTGAGGATCAAAAGTATATTTCAATCTTAAAAAAAAAAGTGAGGTACTGGTGCGTGGTTGCCTGTTCTTTTCCAACGGAAGTGACAATTAGCAATGATTGGCTCAGCATTATAGCTAAGAATAATATAGTCCACATATAATCAATCAATTGTTATATAATAAAATATTTTAGATTTATCATCAAAGAATGACGCGTTGATGAAGTCATCACTCAACACGCTTCTCTCCTTCGAAGACGTTAAATCCTTCCAAAGCACCTAAATGATTGTGCTGATAGATAAAGAGGCAGCACTGGGAACTTTCTTACTCTTATGTGGGCCTCACCAGGTTTGGATCTTTGAGAGCAACCTATACTGCTGATTGATTTGGGTTAAATCAGGCTTCAGATCCTTGCAAGCATAGCGACAATGTGGCCTTTTCAACTACAGACCTGAAGTCAAAGATGATGGAAGCAGCTGAAACCATGACCAAAACCAATACTATAACCAACAAAGTCTTAACATTAATATTCTGATCAGCTTTATCAATCAGTCTTTAGTAGTTTCAGTACTATTGTTCATCAGATGAATGCAATGGATCATCATGACTGTAGTCTTTAAATCTTACAGAAAAAGAACTTAAATCCCTACCTTTTAAATCCTTCTTTCTGTTTGACCATTTTGAGTCTCAATATTTTTAAGTGTCACAGACCTGTACGCAAGAAGATTCAAAGGCTAAAAAAGTATTTAATTAGCTCAAATTTGACCTTTGGACATCAGGAAACTAAAAAGATTTTACTCCCAATTACACACTGGATGCAAACCTGCAATCATTAGGAACTTCACAACCTAGACAAGTGTGGTGTCCACTCTGGAAGAGGATCCAAAGAGGATATGCCTGACCCACAAATGTAGGTGGAATAATTCCTTTCCTTATAGAGTGCTTGGTTGGATAAGGCCAGGGTCTAAGGTGTCCAGTGGGACAGGCTTGATTTGCTTCCCTGGTTGGCATGATCAAATGTAGACCAGAGTACGATTTTAGAGTCTGGCGCAAACATTTTCCTTGATTAACCCTGGTAGTCTATCTAACCACCCTCAGATAAAAAACAAGCTCTGGTAGCCTAATGCTTAATTCCAGGTGGAGTCGGTGTTTTGTGGTGCTTTATAACTATCATGGTCTAAAAGTTATAATTAACTATTTATAACTTTAGCTTTGGTCTAAAAGTTACAGAACTACTTTGAAGAAACACGCTCTAGGGTTCCCTCATTTACCCCAATATAATGGTCATGGTCCTGTAGTATAATCAGTACGCATGAACAGTAAGTAGCATACCAACCCACTAGGTGTGGAAAAATAACGACAAAATAAGAACATTGCAAACAAGTGTTAATAAATTGACAATAAAATAAACTTCAGCACATTAACTATTTTTTATGAAACTATTATTGATGACTTCGACAATAGACCACAGAAAAGTGGGAACTATATAAACACCTCAAAATACTAGGATAGTCATTTATGTTTATTTTTACGCATAAGCTGACCCTAACAGCCAAGTATTATGAACCGATATTCATTCATTGGTTAAGCATATCAAAAGTATCCACAGAAGAATTTCTTGCATCATGTTGAACTAGTCACCATAACCTGCCTTTAGAATTAACCCAGCATAGTATAAAAGCACTGAAATCTTGTAATTTCCTCAGAGCAAACAAATGGAAAAACAAAATTGAACCAATCCAACATTAGGGTTGCCAAAGAAGAAAACGTTACTAAGGAGAAACAGTTGGTATCTTTTTTGTGACCAAAACACCACATATAGTCAATGCAATCAGGACAAGGGGCATCTGTGACCAAAACACCACATATGGATCCATCTCATTAAATGGTCTCAAGTTCCAAATCTTCTTAAGAGATCTTTAAAGCACAGGAAGTGCATGGATGATGCAAATAATTGATTAGTAGGTCAAGAAAGTGAAATGTCTCAAGAGAAAAATACAAAAGCATGTCATTAACAATATCCAAGAGCACTGACAAAAGGATGACTGTAGTTCTTAGGCTGGTGGCAAATGACAATTAGATATGGACACAAATACAATTCCAACAGTATTGTAGAATTTATTACCATCTCCAAAATGGAGGAAATATGTGTGGGTTTATCATACGATATGCATTTGACATAAAAAAGTAGAGTTCGACAGAACTGGACTGTGAAGCATCAAATATAATCATCTTTATTTCATAATCTGTTAAACAAATATATGTCAGGACTGGCCCTGTATATAAAAGGTCACCGCCTATATTTACACAACTACAATGAAAAAAGATATCACTGATAGGATGCAATCTTGATTCAGTCTCTTGTGTCTATGTAGAAGTCAAGGTCATTGGTTCTCATTAATTAAATAGGAGAAATGAGAGGATGATGGAAAATAGTGACCATGCATTGGATGATAAAAGCACAGTTATAGAGGATGGAACCGCTGAATGACAGTCCTGAAGTGTTTCAGGAAAAAATTAACTCTGATACATGGAAAAAGGTAGCAGATATGGAAGAAGTTGGACAAAAACCACGTTATCTGATTGGCTCTGCCTCATTATTTAGCTCCTTCAAACTGTTCCTTTAGCCGTTCATACTTCTTCAATTCAGCATTGATAAAGATGGTGACAGCTCTCCTAGACCTTCACAGCATCATAGATATGATTAACATTATTTGTGAACAATCTATTACTTTGTCAAAAAAGCTACAGTTTTCCATACGGTATTTTTATCATTGAATCAAATCAGGTGGTGAAATATTTCTGCTATCAAATGTCATGTTCAGCTAAACAGTGATAAATTGAACAATGCATACCTTCATAAAATCACTGATTTCAACAACAACAGAATCTGCTTTATCATCAGCACTTGAAGGATCCATACAATTGTCTGAAACCTAAAGCAGATAAAAGCAAGGAAGGGAAAAAACCATGATTTATCAAAGAGAAAAAATTACTTAACATTAAGGTCACTAAATTGCTAGACAACAAGCATGAGTGCCAGCAATAGAAAATACAGCCACATCAGAAACAAACATTATTTAATCTCCAACAAAATTAGCAAGTGATATAAAGTGCTTCTAATCATGTCCATGTAACTTTCAATATGGTTGCAACAAACTGAGTAGCAGACTATATAAAATATTCTGCAAGCATATAAGCTTAAAGTTCGAGACAGATAGAAGTGAAACAGTAGAAGTGTGGACTGACTTGTCTGAAACCAAGTGAATCAGTCACAAAGTGAAAATCTAAAAATTATTTAATACAGTTTATCTAACCAGTGGCATCTATTTGTCTCTATGTGAATCTCCCTTAAAGCATTCATCCAAGGTCTACAATACTCATCTGAAATGCCTTGTTCAGGATGTACTGTACCGAACTGGTGTATATTTAGGTTGGTATTCAGGTTTGGTTCAGAACTCGAAATGAACTAATGCAAACCAGTCTGAGCCAGCAAAACCGCCTGATTCCATTTGATATAACTTGATTTGAGTTAGTTCCAAGACCTCCCCTGATAAAAAAGAAATGAGAGGGCATCAGGATGTCTTTCTGCTCTCTTTTGTGCTGAGAACAAGGGATGAGGGGGGTGGAGAGGGAAATCAGCCTCAGGTGCCTTTTTTGGTGTTTTCAGCCCTAATCCAAGGCAAGAACAGTTATAATCCCTTCTCCCCTTCCATTCCTTTATTAAGCCTAAAATAAAAAAATGATATAATAAGGAAAATCATGCCAAATTTTTGTATTTTGGCATGACCCCATCATTTGAAGTACATCTAAAGATGATCTACGCATTGAAGAAATCATATTTTTTGTTAATCATGTAATTTTTTAAATTAAAAATAATCTAAAAAATAAAAAATAATACTCAATAATAAAAATGTCTTTTTATAACAATTTATTTAAATTGAGGAAAGGTTATGGCTAGCCAACCCAAAGCTTAAATTCAAATAAATTTCAAAAAAAATATAGATGATCAAGGCATGCCCATATATTGAAAAAAACATATGTTGTACCTCTTATAGGTTTATAAATATCAAATATTAACTTTCAAAAATATTTAGAAATGAAAAAAATATTAAAAATCAGTATTCTGCCTAGATAATTTAAAAAATATTTTCTGAAGCGGTTCAGCCATTTTTGCATTTCAATATAAATTATAAATTTTTTGTGTTTAATAACCTAAAAATTATTAATTAAACTAAAACAGTAATATGTATTGGTAATTGGTATATGTTTTCAACGGCATGCAAGGTTTTTATATTATTTTATAAATTACCATATTTATTAAGTGAAATTAAATATAAAATTAATAATATATAAAAAATAAAAATTTTTGAAAAAAAAAAAAGCACATCAATTATGTAATTCTAGTTATGATAGGTGCAGTTTATGATATGCAATCATCAAATTTGTGCAAATGAATTCAAGAAAGAGAAGGACAAGAAGGTTGATATGGTTGACAACATAGTTTGATGGCAATGGCTTGACACCATTTGAAGTGTTATTGGTGCCATAGAAAGTGGTGAGGGGGTTGAGAAACCGATTTAAGCAATACGGTCATTACCTCGATGTGACATACAAGAAATATTCATAGAAAGGTTCAACAATTAAAGAAATGCACTTCATGACTTGAGGAGGCAAAAAAAAAAAAAAGCACCAAGATGTCACCAGGTTATTAAGCCACCATTATATTGCTCGAAGGATCCAAAAGATTGAGGCGTTGATCAAGATGACATAAAGAGACCCAGATTCAAGCTACCATACGAGATAATATGAATGATCAATGGCAGAGGGAGGTTGCTAGGTATAGGGTGCAATTTAGGCCCTAATAGTACAAAGTTCTGGTTTAGAGCGCATCATGATGAATCTAAGTTACAAGAGGAACTATTTAATGAGAGAGGTTAGTAGGAGTGACAACCAACTAGCATCTATGTTTGGAGCTGATGACGCCCGATCACTGATCCTGAACGTTGGGATGAAAAAGCGGATTGATCGAAGGATCTTTACTCCACCGAGTTGCCTGCACAAAGCCCCAAGACCGAAGGGATTCTCCGGTGGGACCCTTCAACGCTCAAGTTAGTAATCGAGGTCACAATTGATGAGAAGCTCGAATAAGCTCTTTTCAGATGAAAAAGGTGTTCCCGGGGAGGAGGGATTCCTTTCTGGGAGTTAGGATAGCGATTTCTTGGGGTTACCGCTCATACCTGATTATTGAGTGGATTCACCTCTTTATAAGGGTTGACCCCTGCATGGTCACGTGGGATTCCGTGAAAAGGGAATGTCCGCGGAGTTCTTGGGATTTGTGTGAACCTGGCTTGGTTGGTGGGTCCTGTCCCATCGGAGAGAGAGAAAACGACGGTTGATGGGCCAAGTCCCATCAGCTAGTGGGTAGCTGGGTCCGGTCCCATCAGCAGCATGGTCGATGGGTAGTTGGATCTGGCGTTGTAAGACGGCGCGGGTCAGAGGGGTGGTGTCCTGAGCTACCAGAGCCGCGCTGGGGTAGATCTGAAGGAAACTGGGAAGTCTCGACTCTCCTGAGGGTGCCGAGGCTGAGCCGGGTCGACCAAGGATAGCCGGGGCCAACCTCGCCGACTAGGAAGTGCCAGGGCGGGGCCGACCAGGAATGGTCGGGGCCGACTTGGCGGGCTTGGAGACGCCGAGGCCGAGAGGGGCCGACCAGGAATGGTCGGGACCGACTCGGCGGTCCTGAAGACACTGGGGCCGAGAGGGGCCGACCAGGAATGGTCGGGGTCGACTCGGCGGTCCTGGAGACGCCGGGGCCGAGAGGGGCCGACCAGGAATGGCCGGGACCGACTCGGCGGGCCTGGAGATGCTGGGACCGAGAGGGGCCGACCAGAAATGGTCGGGACCGACTCGGCGGGCCTGGAGACGCCGGGGCCAAGAGGGGCCGACCATGAATGATCGGGGCCGACTCGGTGGGCTTGGAGACGCTGAGGCCGAGAGGGGCCGACCAGGAATGATCGGGGCCGACTCGGCGGGCTTGGAGCTGCCAGGCGCACTAATATTTTAGTTTTGCCGAAATTGCCCTTGTGGCTATTCCAGCCACATCAGATGCCCCCCCGCCCCTGAGCGCTAAGGGCCATGTGCCTGCAATCCTTTGGGCAAAAGGGGCACGAAGATTCAAAAAGAATGATTGCCTCCTTAGTGCGCTTTAAATGGTTTGATGAGCTGGCGCTTTGTCCCGAGGCAGTGTCGCTTCGAAGATCTCCTGCAATCATGCGTTAGATGGGGCTGACGTTGGCGCCGAATCGCTCCAGAGAAGGAGCTCATTGGGGGATGAAAAAGGCAAGGACCATCATTGCCGCTCCGTTTTCTATGCCCCACGATTGGCCAGGGATCACGCCTTTTGGAGTGAATCAGGGCGGCATGCCTCGGGCGCAGGCGAGATTTTCGGCTGACAGCCCGTAACGCGATGGACGCGCGCCACGTGGCAGGATCTCGGGCGGCGTTAGTCGATGGAGGCTATAAAAGCATTTCAAGAGCCTGCGAAAACTTTTATGCTGCCATTGCTTTCTTCCACTTTCTTCTTTCCCTGAGTTCTTCTGCGACCTAAATCCTTCAATTCCCATGTTAGTTTCATCCCTTACTTCACCTATGGACAGCAGCGCCATTAGGGAGGGCAAGATACCCATAGGAGAGTCTTTCCAATCTAGCAGTGAAAACCAGGCCTCTGCAGCTAGTAGCCAAATGCCTCGGCCGGTGGGTGGCATCGTCATCCGCGATCAATCGGGGGCGATAGGACCTCCGTCCACCTTCGGTCCTCCTATTAGGGCAGTCCCCGTGTCCTCTCGCCGTCCGGCGCTTCCTCCGGCGGTGAGTTCTGATCCAGCGGGTCCAGCGGGGGTGGCCTCAACCATGACCTCTAAGGACGTAGAGGCCGTTAGGGCTAGATACTTGGTCCCTGACTTCATTGGCCTGTCCGCGCCGGGGCCTGAAGATAGGGTGACCTCTGACCATCCAGGTCGGGTCGCTCTATACGAGGAATTCTTCGATGCGGGCTGCGCCTTCCTTTCCATCCTTTTTTCCTTAACCTCTTAGATAGGTATAGGCTAGTGCCGGCACAGTTGACTCCGAACTCAATTCGGATCATCTGTGCCTTCGCCATTCTTTGCCATTTTGAGGGGGCCCGTCCAGGGCTATCTCTATTCCGAACTTTCTATAAGCTCTGTCGTCAAGGTGAGGGGGCCTGGTGGGCATTTACTGCCAGGTCGGGTAGGGCTTTCCCCTTAGGCCTCCCGTCCAAAGTTAGGGGGTGGAAACCTAGATTTCTTTTTGCCCACGTCGAGGGGGTAAGGCCGCTTGGAGGGATCCAGACACTAGTTCTAACGAAGACTCCTCCGTAAGAGATAGGGATAAGGAACTATTCACCCAACTGTCCAATTGCCAAATCCCTGGCTACAAGGAACTCCTGTCCGAGGAGAACCGGTAGAAGCTGAGTTAGCCCCGGCGACGGTGAGCTTAACGCCTGAATCCTTCTGTACCGCCCTTTGATTTGCTGTATGCCGCCACTAATGCCCATTATTCTTTTCTGTGTAGCAATGAAGGTTTTCGCCAGCGATTTTAAGGCCGTCCTGAGGCGGAAGAGGTAGGCGGCCGGAGAGCCGTCCAGGCCGATGAAAAGGATTCGGAGAAGGGAGCCAACCGGGCCGGTCGCAGCCCTCACGGCCCCAGCGCCTGCGGATGAGCTGGCTGGGAAGAAGCCGGTCGTAGGAGTGGCTCCGAAGCCAGCTAGGGCTGAAGTTGAAGAAGGGGAGATCCCGGCCACCACTGAAACGATGGTGGTGTTGGATGAGGAAGCCCCCGCCGCCGCCGATGTGCCCGAGGCGGGGCGGATTACCATCGCTGTCGGCCCCCCGCTGCTGCAGAGCCGAGGAGGAGAGTGCTACCCCAACTGCTGGTGAGGGGGAGCGAGTTGCCAGGAAGGCCCGGGATGGGGCGGAGGCGACCGAGAAGCAGAGGGGTGAGCCGAGGAGCTCATCCCCTCAACCGGCCCGCCGCCCGGCCCGCCCGCTCCCAAGCCGAAGGTCCGCAAGAGGGACAGACACGACTGGTCCCTACAATCGGCACGATGGCGGACGCCGCACAAGCCTCCCGCCTCCTGTCGGGAGTTTGGACCGCCGAGTTCGAAGAGGAGATGCGGGGACTGAGTCACTCCGCACTCCTGGATATGGTCATGGTCGCCGTTGTCCAGGTACTTTTTGAATCTTCTTTATTTTCCCCAATGTTTTTTCTTTCCCACAGCTAACATGTTTCCTCTGCTGCAGATGGCCAACGGCGCATTGGTCTTCGTGAGGCACTCGCCCATTCCTCAAATACGATGATCAAGGCTCTGGCGAGGGTCGACAAGTATAAGAAGGAGAGCATGGCGCAAGCCGAAAGCCTTGCTCGCCTTCATCAGGAGGCCTCGGCCCGGGAGGAGAGCGCGGCCGGCTGCCTAAGGGAGATGGAGAGCCGGGCCTCTGCAGCCGAGGCCAAAATGGAGTTGGCCTCAGAAAGGTCGAAGATCGCCGCGGCGCAGAATAAAGAGCTGACCCGACGGCTCCAAAGCGCCGAGGAGGTTCAGGCCGCAGGGAAGAGGGCCGCTGCCGCGGAGAAAGCGGCGGCGGAAGCGGTCTCGAGAAGGCCAGGGCGGTGGCCTGTGCCGATGAGGCTAGCGCCCGTGCCGAAGAAGCCGAGGGCAGGGCCTGGGAGGCCGAGGCGCGAGCCAAGGAGGCCAAGGCCAAAGCGCAACGAGCTGAAGCCGAGGCGGGACAGGCCGTCTCCAATTACAAGGCCTCGCCGGAGTTCAAGCAGGAAGTCATCGAGGCCAGCCTCGATGCTTATGTTCAAGGCTTCGAGATATGCAAAAGGTCAGAGTATCTGCGGCCCTCGGGATTGACGTCGCTGAACTTGAAGACATCCGGCCTGGGGAGCCTGAGGAGCCAGCAGAGAAAGAGGACGAGAAGAAGCCTGGCCCCGGCGAGCCTTGAAGACCCACTGTCCATTTTTCTTCTTTACTTGTGTAATCGGCCTCAGGCCCAATTTTGTACTTACCCTTGATTGTTAATGAAGAAAATTTTCTGTCAAAGCTTCTCAATTTTGTACCTCTTCTTGATTACTAATGAAGAAGAAATTTTTATCAAACTTTGCTCTATCTGTTCCTTCTTCTTTTGGTAAGGGCGCCTAACTGTGTCTTTACTCCCCGTGGCCGAATCACATACGCTGAGAACGTCATGGCCGAACGTTGCATCTTCTGAAATGTTTTCCTAATTTCAAATGTTGCATATGTTGACCATGCCGCAGCCGAACTGCGACTTTGGACTGGATGATGTTCGAATGCATCCCCGGAATGTAAGCCGGCCATGTGGAAGGTTACTCAAGAGGCCTCACGATGCTGTAGACTGTTCAAAAGAAGACTCATTTGCGTATGAATCCTCTAAAGGCTTGGAAAGATCCATGGGCGACCGGGGGAGGCTTACGCCGACTCGGTCAGTGTTGGAGGTGCTTGGGTCGGTCAGGGTCGACCGGGAAAGCCGTGGCTGAGCCAGCCGACTCGAGTCTGTGAGGTTCACACGGAGCCTTCTGGAGCTATCTCCATGGTCTAGGTTCCATACGAAGGGCGACCTGAACGCGTATGGAGCTATTAGGAGGAGCATCGTCGTGCCGGAATCGAGGGGTGTCCTGCTAGCTGCGGTGTCGGCGATCCTTTTAAACCACCTAAGGGGTTTGTGTGCCGCCCGAGGGCGACTCGATCGGGTACGGAGCTGTTAGGGTCTTAACCGACTCGGGAGCACCGCCGTGCCGAGGCTGAATGGTGTCCCGTTAGCCGTAATGCCGTGAGCTCCTTTTGAACCACCTCAGGGGTTTGTGGACCGCCTGAGGGGCAACTCGACCGAGTACGGAGCTGTTAGGGTCTTAACAGACTCGGGGGCACCGTCGTGCTGGGGCCGAGTGGTGTCCCATTAGCCGCGATGCCGGTGAGCTCCTTTTGAACCGCCTCAGGGTTTGTGGGCCGCCTGAGGGGCGACTCGACCGGGTATGGAGATGTTAGGGTCTTAACCGACTCGAGGTACCGTCGTGTTCGGGCCGAGTGGTGTCCTGTTAGCCGCGATACCGGTGAGCTCCTTTTGAACCGCCTCAGGGGTTTGTGGGCCGCCTGAGGGGCGACTCGACCGGGTACGGAGCTGTTAGGGTCTTAACCGACTCGGAGGCACCGCCGTGCCGGGGCCGAGTGGTGTCCCGTTAGCCGCGACGCCGGTGAGCTCCTTTTGAACCACCTCAGGGGTTTATGGGCCGCCTGAGGGGCGACTCGACCGGGTACGGAGCTGTTAATGTCTTAACCGACTCGGGGGCACCGCCGTGCCGGGGCCGAGTGGTGTCCCGTTAGCCGCGATGCCGGTGAGCTCCTTTTGAACCGCCTCAGGGGTTTGTGGGCCGCCTAGGGGCGACTCAACCGGGTATTGAGCTGTTAGGGTCTTAACCGACTCGGGGCACCGCCGTGCCGGGGCCGAGTGGTGTCCCATTAGCCGCGATGCCGGTGAGCTCCTTTTGAGAGACCTGGTCTTTGGGCGCGAGGGAGAGTAGGTTGTGGCGTCAGAAGGGACCTCCTTTATTACTTATGCCCCAGGGGAATACTTCATTGATAATATTGGCGGAGGTTATCCGCATTCCAGGTACGTGGAATGTGTTGTCCGTTGAGTTCTTCTAGCTTTTATGCCCCCGATGGAGTGTCTCGGTGACACGATAAGGGCCTTCCCAGTTGGGGGATAGCTTGCCTCCCTCTGTAGGCTTATAAACCTCAGCTTTTCTCAAAACCAAGTCTCCGCGGCAAAAAACCTTGAGACGAACTCGAGCATTGTAGTACTTGGCCGCTCGCTGATGAAAGGTCGCCATGCGCAGCCTCGTCCGATCATGTGCCTCGTCAATGAAGTCTAAATTAGCCCGAATCAGCGCGGAGTTGTTTTCCTCGTTGAAGGACTCCACACGTGGACTGGGTAATCCGATCTCGACGGGAATGACGGCTTCGGATCCGAAGGCAAGACTGAAGGGAGTCTCGCCCGTCGGGGCTCTGGGGATCGTGTGGTAAGCCCATATCACACTGGGAAGCTCTTCCACCCACCGACCTTTGGATTCGTCTAGCCGAGTTCTGAGTCCTCTGAGGATGGTGCGGTTCATGACCTCAGCCTCTCTGTTGGTTTGGGGGTGGCCGACAGAAGTGAATCTGTGATGAATGCCCAGTTCGTCACAGAAGGCTTTAAATGCTTCATTGTTGAATTGGTGGCGTTGTCCGTGACGAGGGTGTGAGGCAGGCCAAATCGGCATACGATCGACTTCCAGAAGAAAGCTTTGACTTTGCTTTCAGTGATCTTGGCCAGTGCCTCGACCTCGACCCATTTGGTGAAGTGGTCGATGGCGACCAGTAAGAATCTCCGTTGCCCTGAAGCTAGGGGGAATGACCCGAGGATGTCCATTCCCCACTGAGCGAATGGCCATGGGGCTGAGAGCGGGCTCAGCGGGGTAGATGGTTGATGTTGAATGTGTGCGTGGCGCTGACAACCATCGCATTTCTGAACTAATTTAGTCGCGTCCTCCCTCATAGTGAGCCAGAAGTATCCCTGACAGAGTGCCTTTTGGGCTAAGGATCTGCCCCCAGATGATTTCCACAGATACCCTCGTGGATTTTCTGAGGATGTAGTCGGCATCGGCGGGTCCTACACACTTGAGTAGGGGTAGGAGAACGACCTTCTGTATAGACGCCCGTCGAGGAGGATGAATTTGGAGGCCCTCCACTTGAGCAGCCTGGCTTCATTGCGGTCATCAGGGAGTGTGCCATCGGTGAGATAGCGGACGTAAGCATCCATCCATGTGGGCTCTTGGGTGAGCGGGAGGACTTCCTCACTATCCTTTATGCTAGGCCTTTCTAAATATTCAATGTAAGCGTCCCTTGCCATGCCGACGGTAGAGGTAGCCAGACGAGAGAGGATGTCGGTCTTGGCATTCTCGCTTCGGGGAATGTAACTGATACTGAAGTAAGGTAGAGGGGAGATCAAAAGCTGAACCTTGCTTAAGTACTGAGTCATAACAGGGTCACGCGCCTCGTATTCTCCGTTGATTTTCCGGAGACGAGCTGCGAGTCTGTGAAAGCTCTGAGATGCCTTATTCCAAACTCCTGGGCTAGCCTTAATCCGGCCAACAGGGCTTCGTATTCAGCTTGATTATTGGTGGCCTCGAATAGAAACCGTGGAGCACATTCTGTCCTCTCTCCTCCCGGCCCGGCGAGAATGAGGCCGGCGCCGCTTCCCTGAGAGTTTGATGCGCCATCCACATGAAGGATCCAAGTTCCTCCATCGCCGTTCAGTTCGGGCTCGCGCTGTTCCCTGGCAACCTCTTCAGTCGCCTCCTCCGCTCAAGTGCATTCAACTAGGAAGTCAACTAAAACTTGGGACTTCAGAGCCGGTCATGCCTAGAAGGAGAGGTCGAACTCTCCTAGCTTGATGGCCCACTTGGCGAGTCGGCATGAGGTATCCGGACGAGCCAGGATGGCTCGAAGGGGCTGATCCGTGAGCACCACGATGGGATGAGCTTGAAAGTATGGGCGGAGGCGCCGGGCGAAAACTATCAGGGCGAAAATAACTTTCTCTGTCTTGGAGTATCTAACTTCTGCGTCATGAAGGACCTTACTCACATAATAGACGGGTCTCTGGGTTCCGTCGGCGTCGAGACGCACCAGGACTGAGCTAACGGCTTCCGAAGAAGCAGCTAAGTAGAGGAAGAGACTTTCCCCGTCTCTTGGCTTGGATAGAAGTGGCGGAGAGGACAAGAACGCCTTCAACCCGTCGAAGGCTTTCTGGCAGTCGTCCGTCCACTCGAAGCTGTTCATCTTTCGCAGGGCCTTGAAGAAAGGCAAGCATCTCTCGGCCGATTTGGAGAGAAAATGGCTAAGAGCCGCTATCCTCCCTGTTAGTCGCTGCACTTCCTTCTTGCTGGATGGTGGCCTCATGTCGAGTATGACGCTGATCTTCTCTGGGTTCGCCTCGATCCCCCACTGGGTCACCATGAAACCCAGGAACTTGCCCGCGTGACCCCGAAAGCACATTTCTTAGGGTTTAGCCTGACTTGGAAACGACGGAGGTTATTAAAGGTTTCCTCCAAATCGGAGATGTGATCGGAGGCGCGGGTGCTCTTTGTCAACATGTCATATACATAGACCTTCATATTTCGGCCTAGCTGGTCCTGGAACACTCTATTCATCAACCTTTGGTAGGTTGCCCCCGCATTCTTAAGGCCAAAAGACATCACTTTGTAGCAATAAATGCCTTTCTCGGTCACAAAGGATGTGTGCTCTTCGTCACTGGGGTCCATCCTTATCTGATTATATCCGGAGAAGGCGTCCATGAAGCTGAGGAGTTCGTGCCCGGAGGTAGAATCCACTAGCTGATCTATCCTTGGCAGGGGAAAGCTGTCTTTCGGACATGCTTTGTTGAGGTCGGTGAAGTCTATGCAAATTCTCCAGCTCCCGTTTGCCTTACGTACCATGACCATATTAGCCAGCCAAATAGGGTAGTGTGCCTCCCGGATGTGGCCGGCACTGAGCAGCTTGTTAACTTCCTCGTCAATAGCCTTTTGTCGATCAGGAGCAAAGCTTCTCTTCCTTTGACGGATCGGACGTGCCGTGGGTCAATGTTGAGCTTGTGGGTGATTACCTCCGGAGGGATGCCGGGCATATCAGACGCTGACCAAGCGAAAACATCCGAGTTAGCCCGCAAAAAGATCAAGAGGCGCTCCCGATCCTCTGGGGGAAGGAGTCTGCCGACACGGACGGTCTTTGCCGGGTCGTCTCCAAAAGGGAAAGTTAGGAGGTGCTCAGCTGGTTCCCCTCCTTGCTAGAGTCTCTAGGGTCGGATGCTTCCAAAGCTGGTTCAGCTTCCAGAGAACTTGATGCCGCGTGATAACAGGGCAGGACCGGGCTGGTCTCACCGCGCATCTCTCCAACTCCTGCACTAGTGGGGAACTGCACCAGTAAACGTCGGGTGGAGATAACCGCATCCAAAAGGTTCAGACCTGGACGCCCGAGAATGGCATTGTAAGCCAAGGGAACCCTCACGACCAGGAATTTCATGATCACTGTGCTTTGGCATGGCGGCGTTCCGGCTATCACAGGCAAAGGTATCTCGCCTTCAACCCTTACAGAGTCCCCAGTGAACCCGACCAACGGGGCCGCCACAGGCTGAAGGGAGTCTAGAGATAATCCCATCTGAACAAAAGCTTCGTAAGGATGTCAGCTGAGCTGCCACTATCAACTAATATCCTTTTTACAGGGTGCTTGGCGATCGTCATAGAGACGACGACGCCTTCATTGTTGACATTTTCCATAACAGCAGATTCCACCAGGAATTACATTATTCGGCGCCTCCTCCCCTCTTGGCCGCTTAGATGCAGAGGCTGATCCCCAGGACACCATTTCGACCGTCCGTTCCGTGGGGCATTGTCGACCGTAGCTTGAACAGGTGGAGGTCCCATGAGGGTCGGCAGCGGCTGCGACGCCTTCTGAACATACTTGCCGAGGTAGCTCCGCTGAATGAGCTCCTCGATGGCCCGCTTCAAGCTATAGCAGCTGTCAGTGTCATGGCCATAATCCCGGTGGAATCGGCAGTAAAGGCTTTTGTCGCAGGGAGGACCTTTCTTCATAGGAGGAGGGCGCTGGAGGTAAGGCTCGCCCTCGATCTCCATCAGGATGTGGGATCGAGGGGCGAGAAGAGGCGTGAGCTTGCTTTCGTCGGGGACAGGGCTCCGGCGCCTGTTGTCGGGTCGGCGAGGCGGGTCAGATCGCCGGTGTCGAGAGGTCCACTCGGCTCAGGGCGAGCAGGCTTGTGACTGGAGCTCCTTGAAGATTCTCGGCGGGTGAAGTCAGCCTCGTCCGCACGGATGTACTTCTAAGCCCGAAGGAGGAGGTCGGAGTAAGAGCTCGGGGGTTTTTTGTCCAAGAAGAAGGTGAAGCGGGATGGGAGGAGTCCCCACTTCAACGCCAACATCGCTACCACGTCGTCGAGATGGTAGACTTCGAGGGCGGCAGCCTTGAACCGGGACACAAAGTCCCGCAGCGACTCCCCCTCTTTCTGGCGCACGGAGAAGAGGCTGTCCGCTACCCTTGGGATCTGCCGGCAGGCATCGAAATGTGCCAGAAAGGCCCTCTCAGCTCTCGGAAGGAGTCAATGCTGTGAGGGGCAGGCGCAAGTGCCACGCGCGAGCGGCCTTCCGTAGAGTGGCGGGAAAGGCTTTGCAGAGAAGGGCGTCCGAAGCGCATTGGACTTGCATCATTGCTTTATAGCTCTCAAGATGGTCGAGAGGATCTGTCGTACCATCGTACGGATCTACCTGGGGGAAGCGGAATCTGGAGGGAACAGGCTCCTCCAATATCCGGCGGGTGTAAGGAGGACGGGTGTCAAACTCTTCGATTGATTTTCTTGGCGAGTTTATCTAGTCGCCTATTGTACTCGTCTAGGCGTTTGTGATGCCCCTCCCAATTATCCCAAATCGGATAATTGGGAGTTGGTTGAGTGGTTTATATGTAGTAAAGTAAGAAGGACAATGCACCAATTGGATCCCTTTTTGGGCTATGGTGGCCCAAGTTGGTGTGGACCTTGTTCGTCTTGCTTTCTTGTAACAAACGGGCCCGTGAACCCGGGTCGAAACAATATGGTATCAAAGCCTCGCACCAGTCGGAAGTGCAGGAGCTAAGTGCCACACAGGATAAAGTGCTACATCCATGAGGGATGAGAGCCACCTCTTGAACCTGTGGGGGCCACCTCTAGAATCCTGCCTGCCTGGTGGTTGTGATCAATTACCCCTGGCGATGAGGACGTCGCCTCTGTTAAAGGGGGTAGATTGTGATGCCCCTCCCAATTGTCCTACATCGGATAATTGGGAGTTGGTTGAGTGGTTTATATATAGTAAAGTAAGAAGGACAATGCACTAATTGGATCCCTTTTTGGGCTGTGGTGGCCCAAGTTGGTGTGGACCTTGTCCGTCTTGCTTTCTTGTAACGAAACGGGCCCATGGACCCGGGTCGTTACAGCGTTCCTCCGCCTGGCGGTTGATTGCTGGGGCCCTCCGGGATGGTTCGGAGGAAGAAGGAAGAAAGAGAAGAGAGGACGCGGGAGTCGGGACTTCCGCTTTGGCTCCTTGCGGCTCGGGAGGAAGTTTGCTGGGGCCACGATCAGGGGACCGTGGCCGCTTGGGGGGCTCGCGGTGAGGCTTCCTAGGGGAAGCTGGGCGACGATCAGTCTCCTGCCGACCGGCCTCCCGTCGAGGAGAACCTCCCCTCGCCGACTGCTGACTGGCGGGGGAGCGGTCTGGTGCTGGGTGGCCATGGACTGCTGCTGCTGGAGCCCGTGGACCATAGCGATGAGAGTTTGAACTTGTTGGGAGAGGGTCTCTAGTCACTCCGCAGTTTGAACAGCTGCATCTGGTGGTGGGCAGGTGACGGGAGGATCGGTAGCAGGAGGATTGGCCTCCTGCTGTCTAGCTGGCAGGGGAAGCCCCGCTGGACAGCTAACGGAAGCGTCCTGAGCTCGTGTCACCACCATGGCTTCAAGAAGAAAAGATGGAGGGGTAGAGTTCGGTGAGATGTAGCACAGGGAGGCCCTGAGATACCTGCGTCCTGCACTGCTGTTGCCCCTTCCTGGCGCTCCAATCTGATGACGCCCGATCACTGATCCTGAACGTTGGGATGAAAAAGCGGATTGATCGAAGGATCTTTGCTCCACCGAGTTGCCTGCACAAAGCCCCAAGACCGGAGGGATTCTCCGGTGGGACCCTCCGACGCTCAAGTTAGTAATCGAGGTCACAGCTGAGGAGCTCGAATAAGCTCTTTTCGGATGAAAAAGGTGTTTCCGGGGAAGAGGGATTCCTCTCTGAGAGTTAGGATAGCGATTTCTTGAGGTTACCGCTCATACCTGATTATTGAGTGGATTCACCTCTTATAGGGGTTGACCCTTGCATGGTCACGTGGGATTCCGTGAAAAGATTATGTCCGCGGAGTTCTTGGGATTTGTGTGAACATGGGTTGGTTGGTGGGTCCTGTCCCATCGGAGAGGAAGAAAACGGCGATTGATGGGCCAAGTCCCATCAGCTAGTGGGTTAGTGGGTAGCTGGGTCCGGTCCCATCAGCAGCGTGGCCGATGGGTAGTTGGATCTGGCGTTGTCAGACGGTGCGGGTCAGAGGGGTGGCGTCCTGAGCTACCAGAGCCGCACTGGGGTAGATCTGGAGGAAACTGGGAAGTCTCGACTCTCCTGAGGGTGCCGAGGCTGAGCCGGGTCGACCAGGGATGGCCGGGGCCAACCTCGCCGACTAAGAAGTACCGGGGCGGGGCCGACCAGGAATGGTCAGGGCCGACTCGGCGGGCCTGGAGGCCCGGGGCCAAGAGGGGCCGACCAGGAATGGTCGGGCTAACTCGGCGGGCCTGGAGGCGCCGGAACCGAGAGGGGCCGACCAGAAATGGTCGGGGCCGACTCGGCAGGCCTAGAGACGCCGGAGCCAAGAGGGGCCGACCAGGAATGGTCGGGGCCGACTCGACGGGCCTAGAGACGCCGAGACCGAGAGGGACCGATCAGGAATGGTCGGGGCCGACTCGGTGGGCCTAAAGACGCTGGGGCCGAGAGGGGCCAACCAGGAATGGTCGGGACCAACTCGACGGGCTTGGAGCTGCCAGGCGCACTAATGTTTTGGTTTTGCCGAAATTGCTCTTGTGGCTATTCCAGCCATATCAGGAGCTTTTGTCAACAAAAGAGGAAGTTAGAAATACCAAGGGGGGGCACCATTCATGACTTAGATTTTCATGCCTTCCCCAACATAAACTGAAGCACTAGAGAATTGATCCCATGCTCATCAAAGTTAAGAGCCATGTGAAAGGCTACTGCCTCTTTGTTGTAAATGCTATAGACAACAGCTATCGTCATTTTGCTATTAGCTCCATCAAAAAAGTCGACCAACATGTCGACCCTCCTGGAACAAGGGTTACCTATGGTGACTTGATAATAATGAGGGAGAGTTGGAGAGTTGAATATCCTCCGCTAAGAGCAAGTGGGAAACTTGAGGGTTAATATTGGTGTGTGATGGTTGAATGTGGCCCACCAAGTGAAGCATTATCAATTGTTTGACATATTGTGATAAAAGACATTCTTCCATAAGTCCATCAATGCTTCTACATAGGTGATTAATGATAATGGGCTATGGTAAAAAGCTGTTGGATATTTTATAAAAGATCTGGAGGCCACATTTTCTTGATCCTATGTGTTGTCGAAAGCAGACCTGATATTGATGGATATAACCAATATATCCAATGTGAAGCAGGTGCTGAAGACAGCACAAGCCATCACTAACTTTGTATATACATATGGTAGTAGTTCTGATGAGACAGCACATAGAGGGTGAGATAGTAAGGCCAACAACCAACCATTCTGCCGTTATATTGCACTTCATAGCCTAATTGAAAATAATGCAGGCTTTAACCAATGTTCATCAGTGGAGTAGCAGGAGAGCAAAAGTATCTGTAATGCCACAAAAGGAGCCATATGGAGAGGCTAGGCATGCCAACATTTTGTAAGCGGCTAACATAGTGGTTAAGGGATTCACCCTGTATCAAGTGTTCAGGACTATGGATAGCAAGAGGTACCCTTGGATGTGCGTCTTAACAATCACCTCCAACACTGAGATGAAGTGGGTGCATTCAAAACATGCTAACAAGTATATCAACATTATTAAGTACAGATAGGACTACCAAATGGGCCAGAAATTATATCCAATAGGCAATCCTAATACATTCCTTTATGCTTGTTTATTTTTACAAAGTATTATCATAAAATCCTTTGTTTACTAATTAATTCAATCACATATTTTAGCAGCCTATTACTTCAATCTCATGTTCAAATGTAACGTCCCAAGAATAGAATTGGATGAGAAAACATAGGCTACTCCATACAATGTCATCTATTAGATGGAGCCTGATGCCATCCTCACCACTACATGCCTATAAAAGATGAGTGAAATTTAATGAGAATAACATTTTGTCAATTCAAGCAAAGATATGATGCCACAAATGGCCTGTGTTTCACAGATTAAAGTTTTAACGGAACGCTCCCATAATTTGATGAAAAGGCATCTATGGCAAGCAAAAATAATAATATAAGTATTTTCGGACAATTAAACTTATCTATTATTTTTTGATAATGATGTCTAATATGCAATTTACTTGATTACATTTACAGTTGAATGGTAGCAACATTTTGGGCTGTCATCCAAAAATTTCAGGACATAAGCCATTTGGCTCCTCACGCACGGTCCCCTTGAGTGGCTGTGAGCACAAGTAGTTGACTTTCTCCTTAACACCAAATAAAGGAACCATTTAAGAACCAAATGACTTGGTAATAGGCACTACAATCCACGACTCATTGATTGATGTGCATCCAAGAGTAACTAAAATATGATGACCCATAGCGATCTCATGATTGGCTGGCTTAAGGGCTAGAATTAGCAACCAAAGTTTGAGGTGAAAGTTGAGCAATGGATAGAGGAACAATACAACACTCACAACCAGCCAATGCTCAGCAGTAGATGATCACAAAGATTTAGAGGGAAGGATCCCATGTTTGGTTGACCTGAGGGCTAGTCGCAACAACCAAAGCTTGATGAATTATGATAGCCTCCTCAACCAGCTAGTATCATAATTAAGGAGATTAGAGTGAATGTAAATCAATGGACAGGGAGACATGCCACTTTCATAGCTGATTGATGACTAGTAGAAGGAGCAACCATAGAGTGAGACAGTCAAAATCGCATGGCTCTATGTCCAAGACCTTCACCGAGAGATATGAGAGAGATACACTAAGAAGAGTTTACTAGGGCACCTAGTTCACTCAAGGTGGCAGGCTTAGCCGAGCTACCTAATAGAGCCAATCAAGCCAAGGTAGCTAGGGAGAGAGTGATTCCTTAAAGTAGCAGAAAAGTGGAAGGAAAGAAAGCTGTAGATCCATTGGAGAGGGTTAATAAGGAGCCCATTCACTCCAAGACCACTTAGCCCTTAGATGACTAATTGCCTAAATAAAGGTTTTAAGTTCCAATAGGATGGAAGGCATCCCAACTGTCCCATCCCATTTCTGTGGAAAAACAGGACCGAGGGATGGGAGATTGAAACCTAACCATGCAAAGAAAAAGGAAAGAAGAAGGAAAGAGGGCTAAAAGGAAAGCAAGGAAAAAAAGAGAGAAGAAAAAAAGAAAAGAGCGAAGAAAGAAAGAAAATAAAGAAGAAAATTAAAAGAAAGAAAGAAAAAGAATAAAAAAAGAAAAATTGAAAGGCTGAGATATGAGGGCATCAGGGTTCTATTGAAGCAACTAGAGATAAGGCAGGACAGCAAGATATCCTCTTCTGTGGAGAAATCGAGACACTTTCATCCCATAAGATTTAAAACCTTAGCCTAGATCATCTTGAAGTAGGAGCAATGATGCATCTGATGGCTAGGAAGGTGGTAGTGGATATGGCAGGTTTGCATAAGATTCACAATCATATGGTCTTAAGTCCATTCATCATCAAGTTCTATGACACTCCTTGTGATGCAAAACCCGCGAGGATATGATAACATACGGTAGACTGTCCCTTGAGATTATTCAAGATCCAACATTACTGGACCTGCTAATATAACACATGGAGCGGCATCACTAAATGTCTTTAGATCATCATTGGACATTAGACCGTATTCTGCATAGCCAATGTATGACTTATATGCATATCTTTCATTGAAGACGTCATATTCGAGGGGCTACTATCCTCCATAACCTAAGTCTGATTGTAGGTCAAATTTTATTATCACAGTCTTTTCATAGATGGGATGGCAAGCTCAAGAACAGAGAAAGGATCATAATTAGGATGGCTATCAAAGAGACCCATATTATCGGATGCAAGAGTGGGCACAAGAGCTGGGTTGGAGTCGTCAAATCTCAGACCCAGACTAAGAATAAAATCCTACCATTTCTGAGCATCATAAGTACTCCACGAGGAACTAGATGTTACTATGTAATTTGTAGTTTAAATCGATTTGATATGTATGTTTAAGTTAAAAAAAATTATGTATAGTCTATTTTTATTTATTAAAATTATATTCATTAAGCAATCCTATGGTCTTCCAAAACTAACATGACAAAATATTAAAAAAAATTTAAAATCATAATTTTTAAGGTATCTAAATCTTAAAGTAACAAAAAATTCCAAAAGAAGGAAAAAATAAAAAATGAAAAACAGTGAACTGGTACCATAACGATGCATTTCTACATGCTTAATGATCAATATGGTATTGTAATGACCCAATACCAGATTGATATGGTACCTAATTCTGAGATTGTGAACATTGCATCAACATTACTTCTCTTGACCTTCAAGAATCAAAAATTTACTTGGGATCCATTCACTCATCAACTTCAAAATATATGTTTCTTGCATCAATACCAGTTCCCAGTCGATTCAGCTCAGTTCAGGCCCAACTGACTGGTTTTGCTTACCATGGTGTGAGGATAATCAAAGTCCAGTTCTCAAAATAAAAATGCAATAAAATGATTTCCTACTTAAAGGTGATTGAAAATTATTTTTCCTTTCAATGAAAGAGAGATTTAGGTGCAATAATTACCTTACATTTTGCCGCATGAAACCAAGCATCTGCACAAAGTGCATACATATCTGCTCCAGTAAAATTTGGAGGACACTTCTTAGCAACTGAGAATAGAGATACATTCTCATGCAGTTTAAATTTTCGTGTAAGAGCTTTGAGAACCCTACAAACGGTTAAAAGGTTAAAAACACATATGACTAAAGTAATCTGATGGTAAAATGTCAGGTGTGAAAAAGAACTTACCTCTCCCTATAAGAGGCATCTGAATTTACTCCAACATATAGAAGTTTGTCAAATCTGCCAGGGCGCAGAAGAGCTGGGTCAATAAGATCAGGTCTGTTGCTCGCCCCTATAATAAATAAATCCTGAAGAATCAAAATAAAATATGGAGTGATCACCATTAGAAAATTTCCAACCAGAAAACAATGAGGCCTACACTTGATGATCAACATCATTTAAACTAAGCAAATAGAGCATACCTGACTGGATTCATTTAGGCCATCAATTTCTGCAAGCATCTATAATAAATGAACATGAGGCTTATGAAGTGCAAAGAAACTATATTATGTATAATGTATAAAAGACAACTTTTGGCAGGCAGAGTCCCAATTACCTGAGAAACAACTCTATCCATGACACCACCTGAATCCCCAGAGGCTCCTCGAGCAGGAGCAAGGGAATCAAGCTCATCAAAGAAAATGACACAGGGACGTGCTGATCTTGCCTGTTGAAAATGTAATAAATAATGTGCTGTGCCCAAAAATCTACATCTTGGGTAATTTCTTGGATCAACAAACTAAGATACCTTCTGGAAGATGTCTCGAACATTTTTTTCTGATTCTCCTATATACATATTAATTAATTCTGGCCCTTTTACACTCAGAAAATTCAATGAACACTCAGTTGCAACAGCTTTTGCCAACAATGTCTGAAATTTCGCAAAATAAGAATTTGTTAAGCAAAGAAGTCCTTATTTGCCATCATAAAGGTAATTGTGGCTAGCTTACTTTAGAAAGAAATGACTGCAGAGGCTATTTGTATTGGTCAGGCCACATAACCAAAAAATGAGATCAGTTAAAATTACTAACCTTCCTGTCCCAGGGGGGCCATAAAGCAGCACACCTGACCGCTTGCGCAATCCAGATGAAAATAAATTCTTATGCAGGAGAGGTAACTACAGGCATCATCATCTTAACAGAATCAGATATGCTCAACCATAAGGGAATCACTAATTATCAGAAATCAAGCTAATATTAGGAGTGCGATTGTACCCCAATACATACACTTGGTCAATTAACAGCCTAAAGAAGCCAAGATCAGAATACAGAAGCCTCTAACATCCCTTAAACAGCGACCATACATGCTTGAGCAAAAACTGAATGTAAAATAAATAATGCCACTTTGCTGTGTACACCTACAAATCAAAAAAAAAAAAGGCAATGCATGAAACCATAAGGTTGCTTAGCTTGAACAATCACACCCCCAACTTTACTCAATTTATGCTCTTAAGAAGCTATCCACCTTAACATTCTCATCCTCTTCATGCTCATATCATTTGATTGGGCCTCGGTATAAAGCCCAAAATTGTAATCCATTTCATAGTTGAGCCATTATCTACAATTTCATAACAATCCAACGTCAACCATCCTCCATATCACACCATTGTACAGCCACACATGGTGGTTTCAGGCCAAGAGATTTAAATTGCACAAATTGAGACATTTGTTAATCTCAAAAGTTCCTCCATTTACATTTATCAAACAAATTAATGTTCCATTTTCTTCTTCTTTTCTTCTTTTTTTCAGGTGTTTGGAAGGGGGCTTGGTAGTCTATACTCAACTCATCTAAGCCCTTTCCCAACGGGCTTGTTAGTCTATATGCTCTCATAATCCTGGATGTGTCACTTCAGGCAGCTAGCAAAATCAAGCTGAATCACAAGTCAAAAATTATGAGAGGAAAATGGAAATACATTTGTACATGGACTCTGAAATAAATTGGTAAGCAAAGGCCCAACATTGCACACTACACATTTAAGTTAATGAATTTTGTTGGTAACTGAAAAAAATAATTTTATTAAGATTACCTAAAAGATCAAGTAGATGCATAACAAAGTGACATAATTTGCTAAAAATTAATCATATTTAGTTATAGTCCAAGATGAGAATACTCATAGATTAAAATCTGTAACTTTGATCCAGCCACACCAACTTTTATAACACCTATCCCTACTTATACCGAGTAGATAAACATTAGCTCCAATTCCTTAATAAAGAAAAGGGAAATGCATCCTCCTTATACACTGGCTTCAGATACATAAACAAAAATAGGAAAAACATCAGTTTGAGCGTCGACTTAGTCTTGAATAGAGCAGAGTGGAGGAAGTAGGTTCATGTAGCCGACCCCATTTAGTTGGAAGAAGGCTTAGATGAGTTGAGTTGAGTTGTGTATCACTCACCCAACTTCAAATGGAACATATATGGAAACAACTCAAACAAGCAATGAAAATATTCACCTACTTCCTATCTTCTTGTTTCACTAAGAGCCACAGGAGTTGTAAATGCATGGAAGTCCCATCTCTTTTCTTTCTCTCGTGTTTTGCAAAGAAGAATTTTCACCTTTTTTTTAACTGCATGGTACACCCAACCCCAATGCAAGAAAAGAGAATCCTTATCTTGCAAATATATAAATAAAGGAATAAAGGAATACAAGTTTCAGCATTTCCTTTTCTATGTGCAAAACAACTAAACTGATTACACAAACCAAATGATACCAAGCCATAACATTATACCTCACATTCTCACTGACAGGTGCAGTACTATGGCTCCCACTCAAAATGCCTCTAGCATATATGCGAAGGCGAAACTAAGTATTTGTCTTATGTTGCAAACAAAACAAACCCTATCCAAGCTCTAATTTCAACAAAGGAAATAGTGTCTATAGTAGTTATTACTAAGTAATTGCATCTATCGGCATTCCATGAATTAATATCAAAATTACACAAATATAGCATCTACATTGCATTAAAAAATAGAAATTTTGTATTGTCGTGTGTATCCTTTTGACTGCATGCCAATCCTTTTGACCCAAACATTATAATCTCAAAATATTAGGAAAGAAAAATGCAGCCAAATATCACAATATATTAGGAAAAATGCTGCAATCAAATATCATAGTATATAAGGAAAGAAGATGCAACCAAATTATAATAATATTAGTAACAAGAAGCACTCAAATATCACAACCAGTTTCCAATTTTTGTTCTAACTTGTTTTTTGTTTTATTTCAGATTATTTATTTTCTGTTTACATTTATCATAATTCTAGAAGGAAAATAACAAAAATAATCATAATAGTAATAATAATATTAATAATTATGGTTCATAAATAAGCTATGTTTATTACTTCAAAAAGACATGACTGATGTAGAACAGTACCTGAACAGTATCTAGAATTGACTTCTTCACTTCTTCAAGCCCACCAACATCTTCCCATTTCACGTTGGGCACCTAAAGCATAGTATTTCCAAATCCAAACATCTCATATAAATATATCAAATCAAATAAATCTGCACAAAGGACTGAGAGTTGGACCACATGCATCCATGTATATGGTCCGAAAAATAAGAAAAAGGAGGAACAGTGAATGCAAGTTATATTGCATTAAACAAAACCATGACACAAACTGGCAATAGAATGACATATCCAAGAAAATGAAATCCAGTTTTCTTAGCTTGAAACTGTTGTCTCACTTTTGGTGTACCCAATGCAGAAGCATTCCTTTTCTTTGATCGCTCCAGAGCTTTCGAGAAGTCTTCTCTACCAAGATGCTTAGCTGCATTTCTGTCAGAGATATTGTGATCCCAAACAGACTTAAAGCCTGTAATAGAATTTTCATCATGCTCACTGTGTCCAACTCTATCACCGTCAGCTAAAAATCTATGTATATAACTGGCACTAGCATCAGCAACTAAGGCACGTATATCCCTAGGCATGAAACCTGACGTCTGTGCAATGATGTCTTTTAGACACTCATCATTAATACTCTGCCAAAAAAAAAAAAAAATCATCTCTGAAGTACCAGAACCTCAAACACTGGATGTACAAGAAAATTTAGTACCTGATCATGGATCTTGGTGGCACCTTGAAGTAACTGGGACAGCATGTCAATCCTCTGTGCCTCACTTAAAGAATTCATGCTTATCTCATGGCTGAAGCAACGTCTAATTTGTGGTTGCAGACCTTCGGAAGTATCCGCAGCTGCAATTAGTAATACTCGGCCACTGCTTACTCTTTCAGCTTCCACTAGATACTGAATCAAAAGAATGACAGAATAAGAGCAAACACCAATGTTCTATAAGAAAATGCATTTTTCTAACATCATAAACCCAAGGAGGCTTGAAATGAGTGAAGAATATTTTGTAAAACACCGTACAGAACCATCAATTGCTGCTTTTCCAGGATTGAAGTCCTCATCTTCAGAAACTGGCTCTGTAAACTCTCTAAAAACTGATGCAACTTCAGAGGTAATACCAACTTGATCAAATGGTGAACCTTCGCTAAAAGATAAATTGCCGAACACATCAAAGTGGCGAAGTAAAAGAATAGAAGGTGAATATCTGCAAGAAAATCAATTTCAGATATACTTGACGCATATAAATGACAATATGTCAAGGACAAAATTATGCAATGCCTACTTTTTTCAAGAGAGAGAGAACAAGGACTATCATACAGTAAACTCCAACCACAATACAAAACTAGCTCTATTATAAGGAACCTGAATTTTTAGGGCAAATAATAGAAATGCATAAGGTGATAAAAAGTAATACTATTTCATGCATACCTGTGAGCCATTTTGAACATATTTGCAAGTGCAGCAGAAACCTTCCTTTCTGAAGGAGACATAAGGTCATGACAACTAAATTCCACTACATGCAAACCCAAACGACCAGCAACATATCTAACAATAGTTTGCTTACCACACCCTGTACCCAGCATTGGTTAAACATACTTCAAAATTGCAAGTTAAACATCAAAATGGAAATTTAAAATCTGAAAAGAAGACATTATAGTCACCTGCAGGACCATATAAGAACACTGCAACCCTGAATTTTGATGATAGAGCTGAGGGACATAATGTAGGTGCCAATATAGATGCTAAAAGCTTCACAGTATCACCTTGCAAGGGCATAAGTTGATCACGATTACCAACTAATATATCAGGAGGAATAGCAGAAGCTGCACTTCCTCCAAGAACAAGTGCTGTTTGATTACAATTAACACGAAGGACAGATTCATTTATTGGCTCCATAGACATAACCTGGTAAAGAATGTGACAATAAGAATTTCTGATACATGTCAAATTTCCAGTACACTATGATTTATCTAACAGAAGGATTATTAAGTGAGAAAACAAAACAAACCTTGAAGTAGATTCTATTGCCAGAAAATCTTTTGAGTGTCTCCTGGTTGCAAGCAACACACATTTCTGAACCACAATACCAATTTATGCAAACACAGAAAACATCACCTCTAGCCAAAAACCTATCGACTCTAAAGTACTCATTTAAAGCTGAGTCAATCATATCTTGACGGTCCCCCACTTCAATTGTTGAATTTCCCCGGAGGGATCCAAGCATTCCACATTCAGGGATCTTTACAAAAGAAACCCTCAGGTGTGAGGCGTATCTGGGCAAGTGAAGCCATGCATCAAGATCTATATGCACAGACGAATTGTTTGTCCGCCTCTCCTCTGTCTCATGTCCTTCAGCTTCAAACAAAGACTTCAAGGATTCTTGGCCCCCATGAACAAGAAGTTTAAGGGAAGAGATATGCAACCCAAGGTTAAATGCTAAAAGCGGAGTGATATATGCAACTTCCTGATCCAAGGAAAGATGGATGTTTGATGGGTAAGTAAATGAAGGCATTATATTCATTACATGGCAAGAACTTGAAACAGAGATGGATTGGTTGGTGCATTCTTCTTGCGTCTCCCCCAAAACTGGACGATCAAGGACCATAACTTTAACGACCCTTCCTACATTAGTCTCAGAATTCTTGATGAGAACCTGGATCAAAAAAATGTCCAAAAGAATGCCATAAATACAGACTGAAAGAGCAAGAATTTTTGTGTTTTCCTACAATAATTCTGGTACCCCTTCAGAAAACTCTTGAGTATCAAACATGTAGTGTTCAATATGATTTTTCTTCGTGTACACCATTACACCCATTTATTTGAGACTTTTCAATAAGCAAGATCCACCACTTATTAAAAGCATTAAAAACAAACCTTTAAAGCTTAAACATAAAACTAAGAGGCGTGTTACATGCAGATTACACAAAATAATGTTGCAATATTTTGAATTTTAAGTAAACTCCAAAGGATGAACATTGGATACCATTATTATGGTGATTAAGTGATTTCAAGTAATGCTATATAAGCACGAGTGTGAATGGAAAGTGCTTTCGAAAGCATTAATTTTCTACTATGGGTAAATCAATAATCCAATAATTTGGTTATTATGACAAGGACAGGATCTGAACAACTATTCACTCAATTATCTAGTCCAAAGCAACATAGTTTAGATATTTACATATTCACAATTTTAACAGTGTAAATCTATTGCTTCTTTGAGCATTTTGTATCAGTTTCCTGCTAGTATTATATCACAACCACTAGTCAATATAGCAATCGAAAGGATGCAATCTGACAGATTCCACATAAATAACCAGTTTCTCTAAAACATTGTTAGAAAGAAGTTTTTTAGAAGCAATTTACAGGTGACTAACAACAGTTTTATATCACTCTAAAGATGGCGTGGGATTCAATAAGAGTATAAGACTATATTCATGAATTAGACCGCAATCCTTGATAAAGGTTCATAATTTAATTTCAAACAACAAAAAAATGTTACAGAGGACAATTACGCTTTAAAACCTTTAGCGATTGATCTCAAAGAAAGCTCCTTCCTTGATAGCATTCCATGTACTATCTACTCACAATTAAAGAAGCCACCGTCTCAACTTACACAAAAACTCAGAAAAAGAAATCCATGTTATTAAAGAAAGTTCCCTCTTTTTCTTCATAGAAACAATCAATAGGTCCCAATTATAGAGGAACGAGTTTGCTACCAGTGATCCAGCTGTGATCGAGAGTCTCTTCAGCACAGAGGCAGAAACCCCCACCAAGTGCGAATTCTCCTTCAGCTCATCGCCTCCAGCTCCATCATCGGCAAATCGGAGAATCCCGGCCGTCAATCGCAGCCCCGGCCGGGTCCTTTCGCCGGAGACTCGGCCTCTCCCGCCAGTGCCACCTCCATCATCCTCGACGCCTCCAGTCTTGGCCGAATTGAGAACGGAATCGAGGAGGGCCCTGGTGGAGGAGAGTATGAGAGGCTTCCGCCTCTCCACCATCTCTGATCAAACCGAACGGCAGCCAAGGAGGTGGAGACCGTGGGATTGATGCATGAACCCACGCCTGCGTAGAGATCGATTGGTGTTAGGGTTTTAGCGGAAGGACAAGAGAATCGCGAACCCTAATTTTCGAAAGGTGGAATGGGAATTGAGGAGCGAGGACTTGGAGGCGATTTGGACTGCGTTCTTCGGCTGCGGGAAGAGGAAGCCGATGAAGGCCGATTTCGATTGGAAGGGTCCGTGGGAATAGCGATTGAAAGCGGGATAACTTAACTCGGAATAAGACGTTATCCCGCTGGTGTATTTGTTAGGAATATAAACCTGGAATATATCAACCAAATATTATATAAAAGCATGGAGAGGTACCAAGTAACCATTGGTTTGTATCCAATCAAGCCATCTCATGCCCATTTTCGGAAAGAGACCACTGAAAAGTTTTATGGCTGTTTTTTTTTTTTGGTTTTTTTGTGCCAATTTCTTATACCATTTACATTGTACTCTTGTTTTTAATTTTATATTTTCAACTATCTTATATACCTAATATAATATAACATAACATAATATAATGTAATAACTAATGTTATAATTATAATGTGAATATTAGAAATATTTTATATAGAATATCTTGATATATTAATATAATATGGTAATAAATATTGTATATTTTCATAATAATTAGAATAATAGCTCATATAGTAGTCATAGTTTTGTAATATATCATACAATAATTATGATGTTGATTATCATAATATATTACTACTTATTTAAAACATATGAAAAATTTAATAATATAGGAGAACGTGATATTATAAATGGAATACATTATTATAATATACAAATGCAACAATATTATAATATGTTAAATATATAATAAAATTATATTATCATATTTTATTATGGTATACAATATTTATTATGCAATGGTACTATATATACTATTTCATATTGGTTATAATGATTCTTTTATATTAATATTATAGCATAATGTCATTATGCAAAATATTAATAATGGTGCAATAATATATTTATTTAAATTATTTTAATAAGAGATTGATGGTTCTTAATTGCATATGGTGCTTTTACTTTTGTAGCCAGTAAACTTGATTTTAGATGCTCCCCATATATTCTCTTTTGTATGCCTTCTAAGAAGGCATGAAAGGTGTTGAGCCTTGGTGTGACAACAAATGTTATACTATTGTAACGTAAGTGTTATGATTTTGAAACACCAAAACAACTATTTTGTAGGGGATTAGAATTGCATATATCTAACCTTTACCAAACCCTGTAGTATAGGATAGAAATATTTCTTCTGTTCTTAGCATGTGCGCGCACATGCACTATGCACCAATCATCGAGCATGGTGCAACGAATGCAGTGATACTTTTCCCTAGCGCTTATATCATTTAAGTGAGCTAGCATAGTACAAGTCCATTTAACTAAAGCTTTTTCTTGTATATAAATGGTAACATGAATAAAAAAAAAAGTCAAAAGAATGGTATAAGAAACTGTAGGCATTAAATAAAGTTTTGAGCAGATGATATTTAAGCTCCTCTTTTGAAAAAATAGTTATAATAAAAATAAAACCTTAGCTGAACCCTCCAACCAATTACATGCCTAATCTTTGTTTTTTTTTTTTTTTGGTACAGACGGGAATCACACCACTCTAGGATGGCTCAGACCCACACTATCAGAATACAATATTAAGTTCAGACCCGGATGACACCATTCATCGGGCTTCCAGCACCAGAATCCAGAATGATCAGCAACTCTAGCGGCAATCCAGTCAGCCGCTGAGTTGGCTTCCCTGAAAATATGACTAATCTGAATACTGTGAACCCCCTGAAGGAGAGAGCGAATATCAGAGATCAAAGGGTTGGTGGGCGACTGCGCACAATGATCCTGGCGAAGCCATCGAATCACCGTGAGAGCATCACCCTCAAGAATAAGACGACGGGCATGGAGACTGCGTATAGCAAAGGAGACTCCAGCCCATGCAGCATAAAGCTCAGCAAGCGGCACTGACGAATCGAGATGTCCAAATCCCCCAGCCGCAAGCATAGTACCGCCAGGATCCCGTATGACATAACCCGATCCGGCTGATCTGCCTCGGACACTCCCATCAAAGTTGATTTTGAAAAACCCTGGAGGGGGGTTCTCAAGAAATAAAGACCGTTCTCCGGTGCGCTGCCGGGACAGCATGGGAATCCCAGAGGCCAGGACTATCAAAATCACAACCAAGACGATGGGATGTATACTCAGAAGATAGGGACACAGCAGTCCGGACAACCCTAAAAGACGGAGTAGGCTCCTGAGTGAAGATAATCCGGTTCCGAGATAACCAAATTTGATAACAATGTAGGCCCTCGTCGCGCCCTGCTTACTGCACCCTCTCCTAACATCCTGCCTGATCAAGTCCAAGAAAGATAATGAGAGAGAAGAAGAGGCGACAGCCCAAGGCATGACCCTGGCGATCTCCCAAATGTGGTGAGCTCTGAGACAAGTGAAGATGGCGTGATCCACCGCCTCCTCCTCAATACCGCATATCGGACACGTAGGCTGAATGCCCATGCCACGTCTAGAAAGAGCCGAGCAAGTAGGGAGACAATTCCGAGCAATCTTCCATAGAAAAAGATGAACCCTGGGATGAATGGAAGATGCCAAATCCAAGTCATGTCTGTTAGCGGGCGGGATGAAGCTCGGTAAAACTTGATAATGTCCCTGATGGGAGCACTCGGAATACCGGACCGCCTCCAAACCCTGATGTCGGGGGAGTGCCCAGGAGAAAGAGGAATAGCAGCTATACGTCGTCTAAGCTCCTCGCCAAAGAAGCGGAATAACAGAGGAGTAGACCAAGAGGAATGATCCGGCACCGTGAGGTCACTAACTCGCATATCAAGAGGAATATCAGTGCTGACGAAAGTAGGCCATCGAGACAAAGGAAGGTCAGCGATCCAAGAATCATAAGCAACATCCACAGAAGCACCATTGCCAAGAATCCAGGAGATACTATGAAGGATGTCCGGAGCATGAGAGCAAACCTCTTTCCAGAAAAAAGAGTGACCCCGAAGAGACTGCAGGTTAGTGGAAGGAGTCCACTCCCCATACTTGCCACGCATAAAGGAGCTCCACATACAGTGCGGATCAAGCAAAAAACGAGTAGCATGCCTAGCAATCAAGGCCTCCCTCGAGCAGTCAAGGACTGGATCCCAAGGCCCCCCTCGGAAAGCGGCAAGCAGACACAGTCCCAGGCTAAAAGATGAACACCATGACCATCCTGGGATGAACCCCAGAGAAAATCCCTGAAATAACGCTCAATCCTCCTCAGACAAGTCAAAGGGACAACAGCATTAGATAAGAGATAGAGAGGAAGAGATGTAAGCACTGATCGAATAAGAGTGATCCTCGCCATCATAGATAGCCCAGTGACCTGCCACCCCTCCAGCCGAGCACGAATCCTCGACTCGAGCTTACTAAAGTCCGAGATCTTAGGTCTTCTGCCAGTAATAGGAATACCCAGATAGAAGAGGCACTCAGACTGCACAGAAATCCCCATGATCTGCTTGATAGTATCCTTCCGAGAAGAGGTCACCCGCGGACTAAAACAAATAACAGACTTAGCATTATTAACTTTCTGACCAGAGGCAGAACAGTAATTATGAAGAATAGAAGCAAACATGGTCACATTGGCCACAGTAGCCCTGCCCAGGAAGATGCAATCGTCAGCAAAGAGCAGATGAGAGATCGAGGGACCTTGGGGTCCAGCTCGGTAAGGGTGTAGAGCATTGTCCTGCTGAGCCTGACGAAGAGCCCGAGATAAAGAATCAGCTGCTATAACAAAGAGAAACGGGGAGAGGGGACAGCCTTGTCTCAGCCCAACCTTAGAATGGAAATAATCAGTCCGGTCTCCATTGATGAGGATGGAGAAAGATGGACTCTGAATGCAGGCCATGATCCAGTCAATAAACAGCTGGTGGATCCCAAACAACTGAAGAGAGTGACGCAAGAATTCCCAGTTAACTCTGTCATAAGCTCTCTCCATATCAAGCTTAATGGCCATAAGCCCCTGACTCCCAGAAGTCCGACGCAGGTCATGCATGAACTCCTGTGCTAATAAAGCATTATCAGTGATACTGCGCCCTCTGAGGAAAGCCCCCTGCTCCGGAGAAATAAGGCGAGGAATAACCCAACACAACCTCATAACCAGGAGACGAGCACAAACCTTGTATAAGGTAGTACATAAACTGATAGGCCGGAAGTGCTGTGGGCTGGAAGCGTCCGTCCTCTTAGGAACCAAGGTAATGAAGGTACGATTCCATTCAGAGGGGATAGATTTGCGATGAAAGACAAGCTTGATTGCCTGAGCTAAGTCCTCTCCCAGAATATCCCAATACTGACGAAAGAAAAACGGAGGAAAGCCATCCGGCCCAGGGGCCTTATCAGCACCAAGATCCCATAAAGCCAGCCGAATATCCTCCGTAGTGACAGGCCGAGTCAGAGAGACGTTCTCAGCAATAGAGACAGTGTTGGGGGACAGAATAGGATGAACAGGGACACCAGAACCAGGTTGCTCAGTCCACCTACTATGAAAGAAGTTAAAGAGTTGAGCACGAATCACATGATCATCCACCTGGAGCTGACCGTCCTCATCAGTTATATGCCTAATGCGGTTCCTCGCCCTGCGTTTCTGAGTGGCCTGATGAAAAAATCTTGTATTACAGTCCCCCTCCTGAATCCACTGGATGCGGGACCGCTGGCGCCAAAAGGTCTCCTGCTGCAGCAGAAGAGAGTGGTGGATCGCCAGACTCGATCGCAGGGACGAAAGGTCCTCACAAGAGAGAGAGCCCGCCAGGTCCTCTTTCGCCTGAAGAGAAGAGATAGTAGACTCAACCAGCTCCACCTGTCTGTCAATATCCCCAACCTCCAATCTATGCCATCTAGAAAGTCGACGTCTAGCAAGGGCAAGCCTTCTGGAAAGCCGATAAATGGCATTACCTCTAACTGGTAACTGCCAGACCTGAGAGATGATGGAGCGAGCAGCAGGATATGAGGTCCAAAATTTCTCGAATCTGAACTGCCTATGCCGCTGAGAGGTGATATCGGTAGAGATAAAGAGAGGGCAGTGGTCAGAGGCAATTCTGGACAAGTGAGTGACAGTAGCAGAGGGATAAAGCTGGAGCCAGCTAGAAGAGGCCAAGGCCCTGTCCAATCTTTCCCAGACTCTAGCTGATCCCTGCCGGTTGTTGCACCATGTAAACTGAGAGCCCTGATAACCCAAATCCAACAGACCAGCAGAAGAAATAAAGTCCCTGAACTCAGACCGGCCCATAGAGCCATGGGAAGCCCGGCCACCTTTCTTTTCTGCGGCACTCAAGATACAGTTGAAGTCTCCAGCAATAAGGGAGGGGAACCCCTGGTCAAGAAGATTCTGAGTCTCAGACCACAGCACCCGACGCTCCCGGAGATCAGTACTGGCATAAACTCCGGATAGGAGCCAAGGGCTGGCACTTCCCTCAGAGATGACAAACGCAACCTGCTGCCCACATCTGTGAAAAGCATCAACTCTGATATTATCATTTCTCCATAAAGCAACAATACCCCCCGAAAGACCAATGGACTCAACAGCATACGAAGTCCAAACTCGAGCAATCTGTCTTCGAAAACGGGCAAGACTAGCCCCAGAAAGTCGAGTTTCCAGCAAGATGCAAATGTCAAATGAGTGAAGCTGCATAAGCCTCCCGAATGAGGAGCGAAACGATGGTTTCAATGCTCCTCGCACATTCCATATAAGAATCTTCATGGTAAGGCTGGATTGGATGACTCCCCATCCAACACCCCTGACATCTCCACGGAGCAGTCCAAATCTCCCGGGCCTTTGCAAACAACAGCCTGGGTTGATTCCATCAGGACCTCCGTATCGCCTGGGATCTCCTTAGGACAATTCCGGGATCCCATTTCCACACAATCAAGTATCTGGCCTGAGTCCGTCAATCCCGCTGGTGCAGATACATGAATAGCCTCCTTCAGCAGATGAACCGCTGATAAGTGAGTACTGGACTCTAATTGGGTCGGCTCAGAACCCTCAGAAGCTAACCCCGAAAAGGCCTCTACCCGACCTCGAGCCTTCTTAGCCCCTGGGCCAATCTGGGCCGATGACACCCGACCACCCACCGAGGAAGCCGCAAACTTGAAGGCTGCATTGTCCCCACCTCTACCAGAAAGAACGGTCTTGCCTTTGGCTTTGGAAGAGCGGGATGGCATTCTGGTCGACGATGGCTCCACAGGACGGGCCCGCTTAGCAGGCCCCGAGACGGGGTCTTTACTAGCACTGACCACGAGGCCCAACTTTGGAAATTTAATTGCTTTATCATCTTCATCCATAGAGGATTGCACATTAGGAATTAGAGAATGAGTTCCATTTGAGTCTGAACTCTGAAACACTGAGTTCTGATACTGGGCTACAGTGCCAACCGGCACGCTCGAGCAATGCCTTGACTCTTCCTGGATTCCATGACCGAGCTTCACAGGGACTTGAACCAGGGAGGAAGACGCTGCCGAGGGCTTCAACTCCGGCTTCCGAGTCACCGCTGCGAGCGACTCAACTGCGACCGACACACCCCGCCCAAGCTTCAGCCCAGAAGGTGGCACGGAGGATCCAGAGGAAGAAAGAAGCTGGCGCCGGGCGAACTTCTTCGGCACAGTCCAGCCGTCCTTAGACACAGGAGTAGAAGCAGGGCATGGCCGATCTCCCGCCGTTGGGACCGGAGGCTGCGCCGGAGGAGGACGGCGACGCCGAACTGCAGCCAGCCAGGGACCAAACGGAGGAGCAGAAGACGAAGAATCCGATGGACCCGCTGGCTTGCATGGACCAGAGAGGTGTAGGGAAGCACAGCGATGGCAAATATCCTCCAGGTTCTCAACCGAGAACTGCTGCCAGAAGGGGGCGCCGAATCCACGAATCCTGGCCCCTGGCCGGAGGGGAATACCCAGATCCACTCGAACGCAAGCCCGAGCAAACCCTCCCCGCATCCGAGCTTTGGTAGCCTCGTCGGAGAACAGAAATTCCCCTGCCACCGAGAGAATGGAAGAGAGGGAATCATCCGCCCAGAACTCCATCGGGAGCAGAGGAAGCCGGATCCAAACCAGAGCCTGCAGCAAAGAGTCTTCCGCTGGGATGAATTCCGGCTTCCAATCCATCACCGCAAGAATCTGCCCGTTGATCATCCAAGGCCTCTCAAGGATTCGGCTTTTAGAGGTGGAATCAGAGAACCGGATGAGGTAGTGCCGGTGAGCCAGGGGAACCACCTCGATTTCTCCCGGCAACCCAGCACGATGCAGCTCACGCTTGATAGCCTCCGGCGGCACCCACCGAGAGAGAGAACGAGCCAGCACCGCCTTCGCTCCCCACGAGCTGGCCTCGCACTCCAGGGAAGAGGTCGGGACCTGGATGACCTCCGGAAGCGTCGGATCAGTTCTTCAACCTCCACCGGAGAAGGGGAAGGAGCATCCCATCCATAGCGACCTAAGGGTGGTCGGCTCCACTGACCACCCATCTTCGACGAGCCCAAGGGGAAAGCAGCGTCCGGAGCAGGAGAAGATGCCCCACCATGACCGGATCCCCTCATCTTGCTCCCGGAAGCCCTCCCGTCAGACACCCCATCGGAGGCCATGGGAGGGAAGAGGACAGCAGCAGGAACAATCCAACTGGAACACAGCCGAAGAAGACGCAGGATCGCCGGAGATCGGAGAAGACGAAGTCGGGAGCACGAATCTTAAAGACCGTCCAAACAGAGAAGCTCTGCTCAGGACGCACGACTTTCAAAGCACACGCACGACTTTCAAAGCACACTCTGCTGGACTTTCAAAGCACACGCACGACTTTCAAAGCACATGCACGACTTTCAAAGCACACTCTGCTCGGGACGCACTTCAAAGCACATGCATGACTTTCAAAGCACATGCACGACTTTCAAAGCACGCACGAATCTTTGTTTTTTGCAATTGTGTTAAGATAGAGCTTAATTGATCATCTTCCAAAAATTTTCTCTGTTCCGTCTGGCTTTCTACTTTTTATTAGGTAGTGTTTGATAGGAAAAATATTATCCATGAATAAGTATATGGGATAGAGTTTATCCCCTGACTATCCCTAGGGATATCCCTTGATATCCTATTGATCATATCAAATGCAAAAAGGTAAATCCATAGGATAACCTTTTTTTACTCTTATTTGGAGGGATAACCAGCTATTCCTATATTTTTAAGAATAAATTGAGGGGATATCCCATGGTTAACTATGGATTATCCCTTTGGTTAACTTTATTCCCAGCTATCCCTTTAAGATCCCTCTTCAAGTTATATATTGAGAGCAGGGCAGGTATCTTTGCAAGCTGTACCGAGTGGAGAAAACTCTTATGATCGTACACAAACTCTTTTTTTTATTTTTTTATTTTACCTTAAGATCTCTTATAGTGTCAGCTCCAGTTTTTGACACAAGTAGTCCAGAAGGCATTCATATTTCCAACCTTTGGATAGGGAAGAAATATACCGATGATACCCAACTGAAACCAAGCCATGGTGATAAGAACCATCTTTGTTGCCCTTTTATAATCCCTTCTTCTTTTCTCTAGAAGACAACCACAAGCAACAGTCCACGCAACCCCGCTTGCCCTTGACCCCATAACTCAAAAAGATTGGGAAACCAAGTCAACGACTTAACCAATTGACATATCAAAATTTCCCATACTGAAAAAATAACTTGATTTTTTTAAAAAAAAATCAGTAAGGGCCTTCAAGGCAATAGGTTGGGTTATCCCTCAATCCTAAATTATTTGACACAACCACAAATTCTTTACCAGCTTGGTGAGCTGACGTTTTCAAGTAGCTAATATATTTATTTGAACATTATATTATTTTGAGGGGAAAAGAATGATATATTTTCTTTTGCTTCATCAGATAGATTTGAGAACACAAAATTCTCTTGCTCGATTCTTTCATATTTTCAAACTAATCTACATAACCACAATCAACATAATTCCCCTTCTCATCATCTTATCTCAAGCCAAATTTTATCCTTCCAAACTGAATCAAACTAGTCCTAAATCAAGATCTGCATGTGGCCAAATAATACTAATAAGTAAATGAATAAAAGAAAGATATGCATCAGTTTGTGGAGTCAAACTTCACTGAACTAATCCACACCATTTTAATATGCAGTAAGCACTGGACAGGACTAGAGAAACCTTCTGCACAAAAAGGCCTAGAGAAAACCAGCACAAATTGAACCATGGAGGGTTCAATTGACACAATATGAGTTGCTGAAGCAACCAATAAATGGGTTGGCAATAACGGATAACCAAACTTTAATATCAGATAATAAGGAATTCTGGTTCCTCCACCAGATAAAATTAGATTATAAATTCAATTTTGGATCTGAAACAATAGCCCAGCAAACTTTTTATTAAGAATTTACAGATTCATGTTGTGCGCTAAACACCATATTCAAATTATGTTTTCATAAAATATAACTAAGGTCCTTAATTTTTGTTAGGTCAGACTACCAAAGGTCCTAGAAATGCAAATGATGTTACAAACATGAACATTCAGGCCAGTGAGTCAATTATTCTGCTTCTATAGTGTATGTTTTGTAATGGAAGCAAATATATTTGCAGAAATTTCTCATGAAAATTAGACGGAATCATTCTTAAAAAATTAATTTTAAGACATACTTTAGAACTACTCAAAATCTAATAACAAATCCAAAAGCAAATTAAGATCAATAACTATAACCAAGATCCAAATTCAAAACCAATTAGCTTATCAGGTTTTCACCATCAATCTATCTGCACCCAGCTCAAACCAACACCATTTTACACCCCCTCAAAAGTCAACTGTGAACCACACGACCTAATACAGCATGGATGCCTTCCAAACCAAATAGTTGGATCAAATAATGCACAAAGGTCAATGATTCTAAAATTTAATCATTGAGTTGCTTTCAGACCATTCAGGATTGGGGAAAATTCTAACATTAACTTACCAGATGCCAAAGATTTTCCATTGTAGAGCTAGCAGATCTTCAAAGCCTTCTCAAACAAGAGGAAGAGCTGTCCCTGCTTTTTCTTACTTGGAGGCAGAAAATAAAAACTTAGACACTAAAAATACAACAGAATAAGCTTAAAAAGAAATGAGAATTCCTGCAAGACAATAGATCTCAGAAGCCTGTGAACATTATGCGTAAGGATGCTTTTCCGAAAATACAGCACAGGACGCTACCGCTCTGCTCTTAGTAAATTCTATGCTGTCACTTGTCATTATGCGGCCAGTTGAAAACTAAACTCAAATCATTACATACTCCAAAACAAAAAGTCAAGCACATCCAGGCAGAAAGTAAGGATTTGCAAAACTAGATAAATTGTAACTATAACAGAACCTTCCCATTAAGTATCTCTTGATCTTTTCTGTCTCTTGTATTCCTCGTATAATTTAATGGATGATAGGGTGTGACTCAACTCTCCCCTTAGTCTTGCATTTTCTTCAATATCGCTAAGCACCATGAAATGATCTTCCAACTTGTGTTTCACCTCTTCTACGTCTATTGATTTCTCCACTTTCTGAACTTCATCAGGACTGATAATAACAAAATCCTTACTCCTTTTCCTTTTACGATTGAGAGAGGCTGGTTTGCCAGTTGGCTTGAACAGCTCTTGTTCGATTGACAAGTCTTTAAAGGCTTGTGGTGGGGATGTAGTAGAGAGGTAAACCTGATTCTGGGAAGGGTTCATACTTGCCATGCTTGAAATACTTGTAGCCATGGATGAGATGGAGGGATTATAATGCTTTGCCAGAAGACTGAGCTCCCAGAGAACCGAGGCAAAAGCACCGCTCAGGTTTGGGTCTGTAGCCTCCGGTTGATACTTCTGCATGTGGGAAGTAGGGTGACAAAGAGCAAAAAAATGAAGACAATGGAAATTGCACACAGGGCACAGGTGTTACCACTACTAAACCAGAGAGTGAACCACCACCACCATCATTCTCCAACAAATTACGGCACTTGCTGTTCTTTTGAAGTAGATGTTTTAACGTCACCAAGGCTGCATTACATTTACAAAAATAAGCATGATTTGTTGACACTTCCAAATACCTGATTGTTAGATTGTAAGTTTTGAATTAGGCATAAAATTTTAAATTGTGAATGTCTTCATGCTAGGTGCTATTAACCATTGGACTAGACCAGCTGGTTCGATGGGTGGACCGGACCCCTGACTGGTCCAGTTTTTTAATTAAACCAGTGATATAATTGACCTGGTCAAAAATCGATGAACCAGCCAGTTTTTTATGGAACCATTCACACAATGTAAACCGGTAAAACTAGACTTGTTTTTCATACCTTTTGAAATCACTTTATAATTTAAATACCAGTGTTACTTTTTACAAGCCTTTCTTCTTGCAGGCTTAAATCTCCCCTTCCCTCGTCTCTAACTGACATCTCTCTCTCTCTCTCTACACACACATATATATATAATCTAGGTAATTTCAAGTATTATTTTTTAAAAAAATGGACATTAATTTCAAATATTAGTGTGGATATTATATTTTGTTGTAGTTTAAATTAGTTAATTTTAGGGATTTAATTTTAAAGCTAACAAACTAGTTGAATTTTACATCAAAATTATTTTTATTAATCATTATGGATCATTTTTAATTTTAATTTTATTTTAATTATTCATGTAGTTCAATCATTGAACTATTGGTTGGACCATTGAACCATTGACCTAATCCCTTGACTAGGTTGATGTTCGGTCCAGTTCTATTAACGATGCTATGAACTGCCAACAAGAATGATAGGGTAAAACTTAGGAAAACTATGAAGATTTTTAACAAAAAATAGGATCTCCTGTTCTCAATAGTCAACTCAACAGCAAGTGGAAGAATACATTAATAAGAATTATGGAATTCAGAGAGGAGAAAAGTCTCAGAAATATATCGACAGCATTAGTTTCACATGTCAAAACATCATATTAATGCTAAAATATCTAATCAAATAAGAGAAATATTAGGAAAGAAGAGCAACCTGCCATAGCCTCTGCAGAACTGAAGGACAAAGAAAAAGTGGCCAGGCGTTTTATGAAAGCAGCTGCTCTCTGCATATCATGTTGTTTTCCTTCCCACAGCATTATTTTTAAAGCTTCAGCCAACACCTCACCCCGATCCCTGCTAACACAGAATAATTAATTGCATCTTCCCAGCTAACTTACATATTTCAAGCAGATTCCACAATTCGGGCATAGTGTGCTAAAACAATAAGTAATCTATTATAGGCAAAAGGTAAATAGTAATTCTGAAGAAGGATTCAATTTCCAAAGTATAAATAAAGCCAAAACTGTTGGAAGTTCACATCTCCTAGATGGAATAATTACTAAGTTTTCAGGTACTAATGGACCAACTAAGAGTGCATGATAGTGGAGAAGGAAAAATTATCTGATCGAAATATCAAGAAGAAAGAAATAGGCCTAAACTAATATGGGCAGAAATAATTAAAAAATATATAACTATTTATAATTTAAATGTTGACTTGGTCCTGAATAGAGCAAAGTGGAGGAAGCGGATTCATATAGCCGACCCCATGTAGTTGAGAAAAGGCTTAGATGAGTTGAATTTAGTTTAGTTACAAGTTTCGGTACTCTGGCACCGTACTTGTTCGATTTACTATCAAAGCCATCAACTAGCATTAAAAGAAGATTGCTAGAGAGCTCCTGCAAATCTCATGGCAAACTAGGGCAACTAAACCCATTATATCTTAAGATACATTTCTGAAGAGAAGCAAAAGCATGCCAAACCACTTGGATATCAATTGGCCGAAATAAAGAACTATATAAAACAATATCAGGCAATTGAGGATTATAGCCCATCCAAAATTATTGGGAAAAAGGCTAGATGGTCATGGATATATAAAACTATATCACAGCTAGCTGAAATAAGGAGGTTTAACGTTAAGATTTAAGAGTCCTAGAGAAGCACAACATAAACCTCCACTTTTAAGGCATAAGCTTGACAGCCTTCCTATTCATAAGACATTTAAAATAAGTTGTTCCATGTATGCAAAGGAGCAAAGAATTGTGTTGTTTGGACTAGGATTATCATACCAAACTTCATAAATATGATGATAATGATTAGCACACCTACTATGCACTTAGTTCAGATGTATGAGAAAATAATATCAGAAAATAGCAAGCTACATTAAGTATAATCAAGTTTTAATGCACTCAGATGGTAAAATAAAAACATGTGGTACATAGAAGTCTGGAATTCAAGTCCATAAAACATCACTTCTATTTGTGTCCTTGTAGATGACAAATATGCCTCGCTACCATAGCCTTACAAATATGACTCCAGATTTACTTTTTAACAAAAACCTCAATTAGAAGGTTGAGGCAACTTAAGCTTATATAAGTAATGAACTATAGCGTATTGGCAGCCTTCGGTGTTGGAAATTTTATAAGGTGATGGAAGACTTGGGATGCTTGGAATGTTTGACCAAATCGGGGATTGAGACGAGATGGGATGCGAAGCATCTCATTCATAGAAGAATCAAAACATTTTGTCCCACAAGATTAAACCTTAATAACAAGTATGTAGGCAATGCACTGACCATTTTCAGAACCAAGTTGTGGAAGGATTCATTCTAAAACCGTGTGATAAGAATGTTATTTATGTGGGTCCGTACATAAGCTGACATGCAGGCCCCCAACGAAGCTACATAGATCTAGGAAGCTTTTTTTTTATTTTTTTTGCAAACAGGTCCCATGGTGGGCTCCCCAAGTGGCATGCATGAGCCCAATCCCTAGAGCTGCAGCCTTATACCTCATACATACTATCTTATTTTGACTGAGTTGCATCGAACTACTAAATTTTTATTATTTTATCCATTATTATGAATTTATTTATTTTTTCATATTATTTTTGAATATGAACTGCATAGGTGCCGGCCTAGGAGACCACACACTGTTTATGTCCTAGGCACCACTTTGACTCCCTACATAACACAGCCATATTTTCAGATAAGAAACGTCACTATATATACTAAGCACAAGGAACCGTGTGCATCTAGCAAGCGTCTTTTTTATCTGTACAAAATTCCATATCCAAACCTGAACACAACACCTGCAGTCCTTATCTTACTGCTTGTCGCAATATTTTTACATCCCTAAACATTTTCAAAAATAAATAAGGCTTGTATTTCAACTCCTTAAGATTTTAAATGCCTTAACTTATGCCTTTGATTTTTTGAACTTGGTGCAGTAGTTGCAATATGGGTCTTAAGCAAAGACATGAAAGAAAAACTAAATTGAGAAGAATATGAAATAAAGCATATGTTTGTCATTGAAGAATTCATTTGACAATGAGGGCAAGTCTTGCATAAATATTTCGCATGAGAAACGTTAGACAGATCCATGAAATGGCTGAGCAGGTCTTAGATTCACCACATTTCAATACCTCAGACTGAATTACTTCAGTTTTCATATGACTGATTATCAGCCATACATACAAGTACTAAAAAGTAAAAGAAAGCAACAGTATCGTAAGGAAATCAATGGAACAGATAATGCTAATGGAGCTTAAAATATGCATATCAGTACTAGTAATAATTAGTTATTACTTTGCCAACACATAAGAGTTTATGAGTCCAACCTGTCAGGCTTATACTCCAAAAGAAGGTTATAAAGCTGAACAAAAAACTCCTGCAGGTCAACATTCAGCGCATCTAGGTTGTTCCTCATTACTCTAAATGCCACTATGCAGCATTGGAGGCGTTCTGAAACAGATAAGCAACTTTGTGATGAAGAGCCATCAAAGTGGTCACCAAATCCAGCAAGCTTCTTGAGGCACCCCATAAGATCACCCATAAAATCTAAATCAATCAAATGTGAGAACTTCCCCAAGCCATTCAAGCACGATCCAAGTAAGGGATAAGCCCCAGATGCACCAGTTGCTGCAACAGCATTCACTTTAGACCTGAAGAACTAAAAAAGATTAATCCTCTGATATGACAAGTTATATTTCAATACTCCAAAATTTAAAGGTATACAACCCTACATCTTATAAGAGTTCTAGAGACAGGAGTTACAAAAAATGAAGATTAAATTTTGGAGCCTCAAAATTGTCCATTCTAGCATAACCAAAAAGAGAATCATGAAAGAAGAAAATTAGAGCCTAGATAAGAGTTATATATAATGAAAAGAAAAAGCTCTGACCACAAGACACAGTCAGTCACAAATTCTTTGCATGATTACATCCAAAAATATTCTCACCAGAAATGATTTTTCTAATCATGAAGGTATGAAACAGAGATCTGGTAAGGACTAAAGTTAAGGAAAAAACAAATACTAAATAAGCAGGTAGTTTGAGGCCAAAATATAACTCAAACTTCCATTACTGCAAGTGAAGGATCCCTGTTTTTATTAGTTAAGCAGTTTGTTTTGGTACCAAAAAGCATTTATAAATGAAATATGTCATAAAACTTAATTTTATTGTATTTTCAATAAATTTTGTTTTTGATTTGTTCAGTAATACTAATTAAAAATTGGCATACCAAATGGTCTCACTTTCCATTCATCAAATTATATTACATTTAGATAATCATTTCTAATGACAGTAACATTCAGTTTCCAAGGTTGAAGAAATGAAAAAGGATGAAGAAGATCGCCCAATAATGTCAAGTTAATCACACATAGCATCAAGATTTGTAGTTCTTTTTTATTCTAATATGACCATTCCTAATGCATAGAACCCAAGGTTTGATGGAAATAGTGTCCATGTTGTGGTATATGGTCATTCCATTTCAAAAAATGCAGATGCATGACAATTAAGTTTATTGTCAAGAAGAGATTATATCTACTTCTTTAATGGTTTAGAGGTAGAGATTTTTAAGTGTATGATATAGTAGTTTTAAGATACACATTTACAGACTCTACATCAATTCACTCACAAAAAAGGAAAAGACAAGCCATAATGTGAAAGGCAAACCAAACTTGAGGTAAATTGCAATTCTAAATCTTTTGATATAACCAGAAGTAAGGAACAATGAAAGCAAATTTATATAGTATGTTAGCAGCAAACGAAATGACAATCATGAAAAGATAATGATAGGCTCAGCAGACAAAAAAGATAATAATAGGCTTAGCAAACAAAAGATTATGTATTATTTTCCCCTTTTTTAATAAAAATATAGGTTTTTTCTCATATTTTCATATAAAGAACTTTGATTTCTTTTTAGTAGATTTTTAGAGCTGAATAGAGTTTCCTACTTTGAAACTCCTCGCTTCCATAAGAGCAAGATTTGCTCTATTGGTAATGTACTATTCAGTACAGGGCATCCCATATTGAACCAGCGGCGTACCGATCAAGTAAATCAGGAGGCCCGAATCCATGAACCATCCCATATCAAGCAAAACTTCAATATAAGATCAGTATAAGACGGTATGAGATGGCTCAGCCCCTATACTGAACCATACCAATTCTAGGATGGTTCAATATAGTTCACCTCGAACCACTCAGTTCAGTATGGTCCTCCCATTCTTGCCTAAGAGAACCTTGGAAATAGCTCATCGATTTCATGATTTTGAACAGCATAATCAAAACAAGATAGCTACCCTATCCACTTATTGGCCTTCTAGTTTTCAAGGACAGGAACCTCTCAGAATCCAAAATATTCCTGGTTAGGAATTTGCTGTATGTTCAGAGAGCTGGGTCCTAAAATGTTGTATAACGTTCTGGACCATGCCTTGATTTATAAAACACACCCAATTAGTAAGGCTCATTAATCAACTGTTGATAAGATATCTGGCACAAACAAGCACACAAAGGTCTTCTTGCTCTCCCCATGCAAGACAAATCCAACTCCCATACTCATTTCAATGTGACAAGGGCAAGGATAACCAGAATCCGTACCTCCAAATAGTGGTTGAGCTATTAAGATAGATGACTGATGACAATGACAATGTTAAACTTGATGCAACCCACTTGATGTTACATGTGCAGCTAAAAGAAACAAGAACACGAACATATACAGAATTGAATGCTGAAGAGGACCATCTGCAATATAAGATGGTAGGAGTTCCAACAATGGAATAAAGTACAATTGCACCATTCAAAAGCTAACTTTGTTCTGTCTTATTAACATTACATTCTCTTTTAAATCAAGAAACATAAATGCAGAATATCCTAGTAGATAGTTAACTTTGACAAATTCAGTGCAAATGTAGGTAGCGTATAAGCTTCTGGGAACTTGCAAGCATCCATGAGCTAGAGGATGAACAAGTTCTCGGAGCAGGTTGAGCCCCTGAAAAGTTCCTAAATCTTAGAATAGCAGAATTATCTCAGTGAATAGTTAGCATGATTGCAGCTGAACTTTTATTTGTAGATTTAATATCATTTAGTTTGATGATACTAATATTTTTTTTTCTTGATCATCACAAAGCTCAAAATTCAAGTCATATATTCACCACCCTCAGTGTGGTGAAAGACAAACAGTTCAGTGCTTCCGCACCTTGAGACAGTAGGATCCATGCCATGTTTCAAAATGCGGAAGTACGTCTCAAAAACAGCAGAAAGTGTTTCTGACTGCATCATTCTTCTCTCTTCTGAGTCTGGAACAAATGAAACAGCCTTAAAATCTGCATTGACCTACAGAGAAAATATCACTCCTGAATTAGTAATATAAATCAACACATTGAGCAATACAAGAAGTGGTTTCCTGTAAGGCACCTCTTCTCTTGTCTTCACCATCAATTCCTGCCTGGCTTTCTTTCTGTCACTCCCCTGCACTTGATTTGAGCCCTCTTGATTCCGCCAATGCTTATTCTTCTTGGGTTTCACCTTTTCCTCCTTTCTTTCTGATCTTCCAATATCTTCATCAAATGTCAAGGACAAAAAGACCTAGCAAATCATAAAAATGTCACAATAGGCAATATGCAAGAAGCATTAAAACCAGATTTCTTCTATATCTCCAGAGGACATGCAAAAAGGTACCATATTCATGGACTCAGCAGTTCATAGGCAATGCTTATGATGAAAATTCCTTAGAGTACAATTAGCCTCATGGAGAGGAAAACAGGAATCCTGTCTAAATTTATAAATAAAAGGGATTGTTAACACATACATCTATACAATCAGGATGAAGTTGGCAATCATGGAACTTCACATGATCAGCAATCAATCGAACCGCTTCCAGAGTTGCTTGACCACCATGCTTCCCCTCGCTGGTGAAAAGTGACCTTATTGCTTCACAACAGAGTTTCCTATTCAAGAAAAAAAATCAAACGTCATAGCTATTCCCATATCACCAACATTCCACATTGAAGTTCCAAACTACAACAAAACTTGTTTGAGAACTAGGCATTGAAAACCACTCCACACATGTTTGTTATAGGTTCTCAACATAGACCTGTATAAATGGTTTTCCAATTTTAGCAAAAAGAATTATGCACACTTATCGTCCTCATTCTATAGATGCATGATGTAGAAGCAGAAGTATATGGTAACCTTGTTGAAGTTATGCTAGCAATGGCTGAACTTATCTGAGCTACAACAGAAGTAGGAAGCATCTCAGTGGCAACAAGATTTTAGAGCACAAGTACTAGATATTCTGAGTTCCTCCAATCAAGCCACAATTAGAAAAATATGTGTCCTGTTGGCCATTTTCTTCACCAATAAGATATCAGGCTTCTTCTCCAAACCAAGATTTTGGACCAAGATAATGTTCTAAAATATGAAAATAAATATGTTCAAGTTATTTTATATAGCACTTGCAGCAGTTGCAATGCTGAGCGCTGTCAAAGAGATGCATTTGGTACTTCTAACTTAATTATATATTTGTGTGTGTCTATACATATTCTCATGGTCCAGACAACAATAATGGCATTTAATATGATCACCATGACCGAACACAATGTACTTTTAATGAGATTTTGATTATCATGTCTGACCGTATAAATCTCTTTATATGGTTACAAATAATCTGAAACAAGGTTCGCCATCCCAATATTAGACCCCATACTGGTATCATACTGGTACAGTGTCAATAAACCCAATACACAGGTTGGTTCAATGTAGCAAAACTCAATATGCACCAGCATTGAGTCTTAGGAACTAATTCAGTACAGTATGCACAGTATAAAGCAGCATGCACCAATATGACATACCTTGATCCTAACTTTTATTACTAATTTTTCAATAGGAAAATATGCAACGTAGCCCAAAGTTGAAGCTTATTTTCAGTAGCATACTGCTAAATTAAGAATCTCAATTGTATGGCTTTTTGTCACATGGACATCCATGATTCTAAATGTATGATATACAATTATAAAATGTACGCTCCCAATCTTGATTTTGTTTCCTCACAAATACTAATCAACAACATAGTGAATCCTATTCATTCAATATGTAACTAAAAGGTAAAAAAAAAGGTAGATAACAACCAATGTAAATCTTATTAGCATGGACCTTCTCTCTCTCTCTCTCTGAAATACTCTATTCACAGCCAGCCTCCCTTCTATTGGTTGTCGTTCATGGGGTCACAGCTCACCTCCTACCTTTCCAAGTTCCTATGATTTTGCCAATAGATGATAAAAGAATATTTGCTTCATTCTCCTGGTTTTTTCGTTCAGTAGCAGTATTTTAGATATGATTTTTTTTCCTTTGGATCAGAAGAGTGAGATCTATTTAGCAATACATCAAGCATCCTTGAACAAATAACCTTCGATTGATATTCAAGATTTTGATGAAATCATGATGCAAGGGTCTTGTTTTCTTACAACAATAGATTGATTTAGGTAAACATAATGCAGAAAATAAAAGTAAACCTAGTTCCCTACATTTTTGAGATGTATAAGTTATAGACACATCCATTGTAGTTCCTAATAAAATTGAAAAGTGTAACTTAGCACGATTACATTTGATATCATAAAATAAATATGGATTTCATGAGAATTACCAGCATTATATTGATATATAAAAAAAAGAAATTTAATTCCTAATTCATGATCCCAATGTCTATTTTTAATCATGGAAATTGTTGCCTGAGTTCAAAATTCCTTTTTCTTTGTGAAACTTTTTGCATTCAAATTCAATTGTACAAAAGAATTCTTACACACTTTTATTAAATATTTTAAATTTATAAATTAAAATTATTATAATTTTATTAGATAAATATGTAATATTAAATAAGTTGTATGTCCCCATCCTGCAATCCTGGATTTACCCCAATTCATGAAGAGAAACAAGTCTGACTATTATCTTATTTAAGCCTTGGAAAACTTGCAAAAGAATGAAAGATATGGTATGTAAATGCATAAGGACCTTACGACATCATCCGAGGAGCTTATATGCTTAACGATGTTGGTTAATAAGCTCTCACGAAAGTTGAAATGTGGTACAGCATCTAATAGACCACACATACAACGAACAGCAACATGGTGAAAAGTAGGCTGCTTATCCAAGGTTATCAGTTTTTGAAGATATGCCTGGAACACATATATCATTAACAAGTTGTCAGATCACTGCAAAATTACAAAACTATTACCAAATATCAAATGGCCCAATAATAAAATAATATAAAATGCCAGAAACATAAGGTTACACTATGATAAATGCATAGTATGTGATTTCTGTAACACAAAATAGACATTGTGCATGCCATGATGCGGATGTCAAGCAGAGCTCACGAACCACAGTAAAAACTGGACTTTATTACAACTTGATTCATTTCATGTAGCTTAATAGTCGTATGGTAACCATGTTATGGCACAATTATTGAAAGTATAATAAATATACATATAGTTATATAATGTATCTGCAAAATCATATTGCATTACCCGTACAGTAGATTCACAAGCACAGAGGCTTTAGGTAGTAAACTTGAGCTGCTTCCTAGCTTCTATTCTTTAAATTATTTTACACTGCAAAAGCCTTTCAATAGCCAATGCCTATGCGGTACATACTCAGTACACAAGCAAAATGGTAACCATCAATCAGGATCAACACTGGTTTACCAATAAAAATCATACTTAATATTGAGATCTTCTCTTAAAAAAGGTTGTACAAGTGAGTGGTCCTTCTAACTTTCTTGCATCATTTCAGTCTTAAAAAGCATCAAAATAAGTAACTTATCAAAGTGCAATATCTTCGATTTCTGGGGGAAAACAGAAATGCATTAAGCAACCTTCCACATCGAGTATATACCCTTCCATTGAACAACTGGACAATGTCCATCAAAAAGCAAAGGGATGAAACAAAATCATTGGCATAAGTGAGTAATAAATTTCTATACTATTTGTTAAGCCTTTGGCAAACCAAAGCCTCCATGAAATTATATTTTTCTGGGAAACAAATGCATAAGATTTTGCTTTTATAATCTCTCATCAATCACCATATTTTATTTTCTGCATCTATCATTTAGAGGACCACTTTTTCTATTATAATCTAGAGTGAAATGAAAGAGATTGCAAAGATCAGCTTTTCATCTTCCTGATAAGGGATATGAGTACCATCACCTATTTTAAGTTGTGTAATAGGGATATCTTCCTTTTATCACATTTCTTTATGTTAAAGCATCCTCCAACATCATAACAAGTGATCATGACGATCTATCCAAACTTCAAATTTACACCTAAGTTCTAAACTCTAATCTCAAAGAGCAAGAATTAGTTAAATGTCCGTTAGAAGACAAAGCTTATAGGTTGGTTATTATTAGACCATATGATAAACAAGAGACAATCTTCATTGTTAACATATGTATATTCAAAGATTATGATTCCAAAAAGTAAAATCTCTAGTACATTTATTTGGTTGATGCACAAATTTACCAAATAAAATGCATGTCAATGCACGTCAAAGCTACTACTAAAAATTAAATAAATAAGCAAGTCAAGTTTGGTTTGAGCTATAAAAGGACAAAAATTCAAACCACTGTCACTAAGGCCGGTCACTTGAGCAATTGACAGGTGGCCAAGCTATGTCCGACGTTGCCGCCATCATGGCACAATACATTCTAGCACTTGAAACCATGGTTGCAAGCAGGGTAGTAGCAGTATAAAGGCCTTCTACTATATAACTTCAATTGCTGATATTAAATTTTTCAACTTGTCTCTGACTTTGAATCAAAAGGCACATCATTTGATATGCAAAAGAACTTTAGTTTATAGTGTATTATGACAAACCTAATTATCAACCTATGAATATGAACATAGATTATTAGGTAGTCAATTTCCAAGATCATGGCACAAACAGATAAGTGGATGCATGGGATCTCCTAGATCTGAATATAGATCCAGCAATATATTGATAAAGGATTGGAACATTACTAGAAGACTAACTAAATAACTAGATTCTGTAATTAGCTGCTTTAGTACTCTATATCCCATTAGGAAGCAGACTTCATTTAAATGTGGCTATAGTGCCAAAATTTTCCTAATTAAACATCAGGGAAAAAACCAATTAGCTAAAGGAAGGATTTTCAGATGATAAAAACCAAAGATTTCTAAAAATATGAAACTGTGGTCACAACTTGTCTAGTCAATTAAAAGACTGAACAATTGACCAAATTTACCCACAAAATCTACACAAACCAGAAGTGAGGTGTATCACGTTGGGTGCAAGTTGAAATCTTTGAAACTTTAGTGAAGAATAGGCATGTATTCGGTTCTCTAGCCATCATGGAACCCAACGCTCAGATCCAACTAAGATCCATAACATAGCTTCCTTTACATTTTCACTAAGTATGATAAGAAAGAATGGATGAAATATAAAGTTGATTATTACAAAATTCTTGATGTAACTAGTTCGTGATGAAGGTATAGTCTAGAGAATTACATAAAATAAATCTGCCAGAGATTGGGTGAGAAATGAAATTTAAATGACCAGCAAATGCTTTTTGACTTCAATGTTTATTGTGGGCTACAATTTACTGCTACTGTATGATTTGTATGTCTGCTAATAAGAATCAATAGCCACAAATTGGCTTTCTATAAGTTCAAAGAGAAAATATCTTTAGGTGTGGCAAGAAAGGGATAAATTTAAAATCATAAACAATTCTAGATTTACATAGTTTATGACCAAGGTATATTCAAGAGAATATATGAAAAATAATTCTATCAGAGACAGGAGAAGTTGATATTTGATGACTGCCTTTTGACTTCTATATCTATCTTGTGTTAGGGATTACAACATGTTCTTTGATCTGGCTTGGAACTCATTATACTTTGTGATTTGGAATGCAGAAGAAAAATTTGAGCTTTTACTTCATTTGGTTAAGAAATGCATTTCAACAAGCTTCTATGAGGATTCAATTGAATGATAAACATGGAGTGATTGCATATTTTTCTGGTCTTGTAATTGCTATGAAGAGGATGATGGCAAATCAACAGAAAGGCTATTTTGGTGTCAGATAGTATTGTTATATTTATGATGCTCCAACACTCTTTGCAAAAGCAAGACTTGTACACCAAAGGAAATTAGGATGGTTTAATTCTTATGCATTTTGCTTTCCAAATTCTCTCTTTTTGTGGTTTGATTCATAAGACAGGTCCTATTATCAGAAAAACAAGATCCATCAGAAAAAGATACAAAGCAAAACAAAAAAAAAAAATTGTGGCATCAGTTCAAAAAAGAGAAAGGAAAGCTTGATGCCTGGACCCGAAAAAAAACATTACAGTCAGAGAAAGAGAGAACCTTATATGATCGTAGAAGTGTGGACTCATAGAATCGTGTTTGCAGTACTGCTTTTGATACTGTCATCTCCAGCTCCTTTTCAGTTGGCAACCTGATACGATAGCTGTAGAGACAAGGAAACATATATTAAATGCGGAAAGCTCTTCACTGAACATAAGCATGCACTTTGGAAGTTAATATTATACAGAAAGGGAAGAATTAAAAAATGGGTAGAGAATACCCAGGAATGATGTCTTTGAAAACAGCCAGTAGAGACATCAAGCCAAGCTTGACTATATTATGGTCTTCATCATCACAAATCTGCAACAACTCCTTAAGGGACTTAATATTTGACTCAGGATTTTCGAGCAATGCTGTCCCAAATTCTGCCAGTCTAATCTTCTTCTTTGCAAATAACTCTTCAGCTGAAAGGTCCTCCTCCACCTTTGCCTGCAGATGATATCAATCAATGAGTGGTTAATAATATACATATACGTGTATGTATACATACATGCATATATTTCAACACTCTAACGTGTTCCATAATTTGCAGAAGAATGCTGCAACAATATAAATAGAATTATGCTCCAGTTCTTGTTGAACTAACTGATTCAATCACACACATGATGTAGTCAAATAGCAGTGATAGAGGAGACCAAAATCATCTACACAAATAGACAAATACGTAATATGATATACATCATCTACACAAATAGAGACATAAATAATATGACATACATCTAGAGTCTAAACAATCCCATTTGATACTGAGTAAAACAGCAAGCCTCTAAGGTCAAGTTGACTTGTAGCAATGCTGAGATAGATTAAATGGGCATTTTTTTATTTTAAAAAACTGTTTGATAAAATGATCGATCAGTAAGCCAAAACATCCTTGAGAAATGATGTCAAAGATATAATCACCATTACAGAACAGCAGCATATCTAAGAGATTGAAAACTTGGAAAGAACAAAGTTCTCTACATCCAAATTTATAGGAAAACCTAAATGTGCTATGTTGACAACTCTATCATGTAACGTAGGTTTCCCCATCCTCACCAATAACATTAGTTTACCATGTCCACCCACATTTTCTAAGGTCTTTCCTTCCATTTTTTTCTGCAGCATTCTCCCTATTAAGGTCTCTCTTGTCTTCATTGCATATGACCATAGAATTTCATAAAATTTACCATCACATTACCCTTTATCAGCCACAACTCCTAACCTTCCACTGGTGCATATATATATCTGGAAGTACTAAAAAAATAAAAAATATAAAAGGGTTATGAAAAGACAGAAAAGAGTCTAGCAATTCAAACTGATACGGAAAATTGTCCAATTATGCTTAGCATGGAATTTAAAATAAGAGGACAAATTATTTGCTCTTGTCATATTTTACAAATGGAGGCAAGTCAAACAGTGGATCATCAAATGCAAAAGGTACATGGTTCATAAAGCTGAAAACAACAGCCTATAAGGACATGTACCAGCACTTCTGAGTGTAGTTTTTCTTCTGCAGCATCAACTTTTGTTTCCTCCTCCACTAGTTTCTTAGCTTCCTTTCTACTTTTCTTCAGTTTTAGCCTTCGTTCTGCTTTGGTAAGCTTAACTACACCAGCATCTTTGTCACCATCTTTCACCCCAGATGCGGATTCATTTTTATTGGGTATGTCTTCAGATCTTGGACCCTTGACTGCAGTTCATGCCACAAGTGTCAGTAAAATAATAACACTAAGTGTATTCATAGCATGAAACACTACAGCAAAAGAGGGGGAAAAGAAGGCATAGGTTAATAGAACTGTTTGGCAGAATTCAGCTAAACAAAGAACAAATCACATTTTCAATATTTAAAATAAAAGAAACACATAGACACACATACTTGTTCTTCTTTTTAAATTCATAAATGTGACTACGGACTTTTTTATCAAAACTATAATCTGAGAAGAGATAGAGCATGCAAGTTTCCCAAAACTCATCTTAGGCCTATCAGATTCATCACTCTCAGCGAATCCTAACAATAACAATTATCAACAATCCATACTTTGTGTAACATAAATCTTGTTTCATTATGAGTTTCCAACTAACAGTACTCTTCATGGCTTATTTGGTAACTCCTCTGACTGACCCAATAAGGATTTTTTATAAAAGACATTGTCCGATTTTTTCTCTGTTTACTAAGTGAAATGATTAAATGGATGTTGACCATGAAAAAAGAGGAAGAGATTAAATGGATAGACCATTGACAAATCAAATAGGTTCCCGTCAGTTGAGCTACACAACCATCCCCATTTCTCACCAAATAGAGAAATGCAGCCCCTAATACAAATAGTACAGATAATCACATTAACTTCCCAACGCTACGAACCTAGCTTAAACGCTTTCGATATCCTAACCTCACCAAAAAACGTGAACCAACATAAAAATCAATAGAGTTTATGTTCTCCAATAATACGGTATGAAAAATATTAAAGGCAGAGTAGAATGGAATGTCGTCTGGCTTAGTGGGTACCAGTTCTGTATTGCAATTCTCCTTCTAATGTCTTAATTGGAAGAGCATCAACAGGATCCACATAACGCTCATTTTCCTCCTCGGATTTCAGCAGAGCAGCTTTTCTATTCCGCTTCTCATAAAGAGCTTCCAGTTCATCTTCCTTATGATCAGCGACTCTCGTAACATGCCTTCGACACCAAATTCAAAAAAAAAAAAAAAAAAAAAATAAGTTAATATTAAACAAAATCACAAGGAAATCCAGCGATCGTTGATGAAACCGCAAACCCTTCCATCTAGATAAACCGATTTTGATATAAATATCGCAAGAAAAATCAAAATTTGCACCTAGATATCAATCAGACGAAGATAACAGAGCTTCTAAAGTAAAGAAATTTTTCTACCGGTTGATTTGGTTCGTGTCCAATTTGGTAAGAAATCTGGCATATTTCAGATTCTCTTTCACGAAATCGACATCCTCATCGGATACTTCAACCTCGTCGTCGGCAACCTCCGGAGGGAGCTGGGGAGGAAGGATCACCTTCTTCTTCTTCCCCATGTGTTCCTACTACCACAGAAGAAAGAAAAATTACGACAAATCCATCCACTGAAAGCAAATGATGCGAGAAAAAAAAAACAAGAACTTACAACAAACCCGGGAACCAAGTTAGCCGGGAGAGCTGCGATTTGGAATGGGAGTACTTAGGGTTAGAGTTTTAGATGGTCTCCGAGTCCGAAGCTTCTAAAACCCTAGAGACCCGCGAGGCGACAAACGTGAGAGAATTAAAAAAAAAAAAAAAATACAACGATTTTTTAAAACTTCTCGGAGGCTTTGTTATAAGTGCATCCCAGACCGGCTATTGGATCGGAGAATTTATCGGTTCGGGCCGAGCGAGGAAGGCCGGTTTAAATGGGAGGTAGGGAAGAGCGGAGAGGAGGGGGGGCGGTGCTCGACCGGGATGAGGCGCAGAGAGAAGGCGAAGGCGGAGGCGGTCCTTTCTATGTTCCACTTGTCAACCCTTTTTTTTTTTTCATTTTCTCTGGTATTTTTTTATTTAATATTAAGCCCATTTTTATGCCTATTTCTGTCACCATTTGGGCCCTTCATTCCCATCTTCAACCTTATTGCCATCCCCATCGATGCTTAACTAACTCAACTCAACTTATCTAAGCCTTTTTTTTTACTATACAAGATCGACTACATGAATCTGCTTTCTTCATTCTACTCTATTCAAAACTAAGTCCATTCTCAAATTAATTATAAATAATTATTTTTTTAATTATTTTTATTCATATTAGTTTAAGTCTAACTCTATCTTAATCATTACCGTAAATTATTAAAAGATCATTCTTTCTAACTAGATCATCTAAAGATTTTCGTTGTATAAATCCAAACCATAGTAATCGGTTTTCTTTCATTTTATACACTTATCATTTCTTATATATGTTTATTTTTAATTATATCTTTTAAAATTTTACCACATATCTATTTTAACATGCGCATTTCTATTACACTTAATTTATTAAATATTATTTTAGTGTCGCCCAACACTCCATTCCATATAGCATAGCTAGTTTAATATGATTTTATAAATTTTTTTTTCAATTTTAATTGAATGCATCAATCATATAATACTCTCAAAACACTTCTCCACTTAATCATCATGCTTTAACTCTATGATTCACATCTTTACTTATTTTACCTTCATACCGGATAATGATCCCAAATACCTAAATTTTTTACATCTTGGTATCTCTTGGCTTGCAATGTTCAATGTCTCTTCATTTATATTTCTACTTTCACTAAAATTATATTTCATGTATTCAATTTTAGTTCTACTAATTTTAAAACCTTTAGATTTTAAAACCTCCTTTCAAATCTCTAGCTTAACATTTACTTTATATTTAGTTTCATTAATCAATACTATATTATCTGCAAATAATTATATACATCATGGGATATCATTTTGAATATATTTTATTAATTCATTATAACTAGTGCACAAAGATACGAACTAAAGGCAGATCCTTGATATAAACCTATAATAATTAAAAATCCTTTCCTATTATTATTTTAACAACAATTATTGCTCTATCATATATTTTTTTATCAATTTTATATACCTTTTGGTACATAACTAATACAAAAAGATGCATCCCATCCCCATCGACAAAATAAAAATTTTTTTCATCCTCATCCTGATAAGGATTTCATCCTTACCCATTTTATTTTAATAAAGTCTTTATTTTTATTCTTACTAAGATCTCAACACACACCAACCATATTTTTAATATTAAAATACCTATTATATTTTAAAAATAAAAATAAATATTGATTTTATATGATAAATGAAATAGATTGAAATAAATTTATTATAACTGTAATTTTTATAAACTAATTCATAAGTAATATATTAAACTATAATATTAAAGAACATATAACGTAAGTTTAGGATTTTGAACTACTTTATAGGAAATAAATACATCCATTTATAAGTCTCAATAAATATAAAGAAGATAAACCATGTATAATTTTAAGGTTATGTATAGGATTATATTTAGGATATTAGAATAATATAATATTATTTAAGTTATATTTAATATAATAGTATTTAAGTAATATAAAATATACAAGAACCATGGAATATAAACCAAGGATCCTATAAGCAACATAGTATTTTCTATATCCCTACTTCATAGGAAAAAAAATTCCTATTCTTGCCCTATTTAGAAGGAGTTCCCATGGGAATCAAGGAAAATAAGAAAAATTGCTATCTCTAACCTTGAGCATGCTAATTGATTAAGCATTACTAGTCCTCAAACTTTCATTCAAATTTGTCTTGGTCCTCAAACTTTAAAGAGGCATTTAGTTCATGAAACCTTTAATGTTGCATTGCCATGTTTGGTTCAATATATCTAAAAAAGTTTGGAGCATTTAAGATTGCTTTAAAAATTAGATTATCGTGGTAATATGATATTAGAATGAATCTTACAATCAATGAATCAAATATCCCCTTAGTTTAATCCTTATGTTTTTAGAATATTGTATTATTGATGTCTCACTATATAGATCAATTAAAATTAATTAAATAACTAATGTACCACCTAATGCAAACATCTAAATTAGTTGTTAAAGTGATATGCTAGTCATCCCGTCAACTCTCATTAATCTTATATAATAGGACATCATGAATGTAGTATGTTTTTAAACTATAATGGATTAAACTGTAGCAATAGAAAGTTTGAAGATCAAAATAAATTTTGAGCAAAAGTTCGAGGACTAAAAAGTATATTTTTGTCTAGATTTTTTTTTTAGTATTACTAAATTTGTTTTTGAAAGAAAGATAATGCATCTTTTTTTTTTGGCTAAACTATAGTATTGACCCTTAAACTTAGGTTGTTGTGTCACTTTGGTTCCTAAATTTCAAAAAGTTACAAAAGTAATCCTAAACTTTTTTTTATTTCAATTTGATCCCTACCATCAAACAGGAGAGATCCCATTTAATTTTGTCCTACGTGGCTACATGAATCTGCTTCCTCCATTTTACCCTATTCAAGACTAAGTCAACATTCATATTAGGATGTCCTAATCTTCGCATAGTTTGATTTAGTAGATTCATATTTTAAAAGATCTGATGAAGTTTTACATTAGCTATTAGCTATCTAATGCAACCCTCCTTCTTTACCTAGGCTTGAGACCGGCCTTGACAGAGTGTACTAAGTACTCTTAATGTAAAAGCCTAAAAATATTATTAGCTAAATGAGCTCTAATAGTATTATTTTTAAGTCAGTAGGTCAACACGTGATATAACATGGTTATTTTATATCATAATCATGTCAACACAATTACGACATGAACCTATTAAAGTTCAACCCCAACCTACTTATTTCGTATTAGGTTTGAGTCTTATTCCCTTGTTATGTCCATTTTGTCCACCTTTACCGGCTGAGTTAGGCCGCACCCTTGCTTAATCTTAATCCAATAATTTTTTGAATTTTTGATTGAACTTAGTTTTTTTAAAAAAAATTAGGCCCAAACCATAGGCCTAGACTTGGCTCAAACTTAGTTGGGCTAACCTATAGTAACTATTTGAAAAAATAGTTAGTGGTTTTAATTTTAAATTTTTAAGTATTTATGCAAAAATAAGTGTCATTTAAAATAATTTTACCTAACACTTAAAAATAAGATAAAGATATCCAATTAATTATTCATAAATACTGGAAAATTTACTATATTAGGAGATATTCTCACATAATAGATAAGAAATTCAATATAAAATTTGAAAGACTAACCACTTCAAGGTTTAAGGGTTGGGTCTAGATTGAATTTGAGCTAATCAAGGGTCAATGCTTTGAACCATTTTAGGGCTCAATTTTTAGACCAGATTAAGGTCAAGCCAAGTAACAATCAGAGCTCAGTCTATTTTTTTTTGGAATGCTTAACTTTAAGCTTAGATAATTAGCTTAGGCTTAACCCATGGCTCGTTTTGAAATTGGGCTAGCCTGGTGGTTTGTAGCCTACTCTAAAAGCCTACTTTCAACCTTGCTCAGCCTAGCCACATAAATTGAAAGTTTTAACTCAAACTTAGATTGAAAATTTCAACTCAAACTCGATAAATATTAGATCAAGTTGAGTCGACTTATATAGGTTTATCCTAAAATTTGGTTTGAGGAAAGACTAAAACACAAAACCTAAACTAACAACATCATAATGATCATAATAAAAGAGAAAGGGATAGAGAAATAAAAAGGAGAGTTTTCTTAATTTTAGAGAGGACAAGATGATAAGGAAATTAGCAAGTTCTCTTATCAATCAAATTTGAATACATGTAAAGATAAATGTCACAACAAAAAATTCTTAATTTGAATAATTGAAATTCAAATTAAAGTAAAGATAAGGCACTTAGAAATAGAAGGAGAAAAAAAAACTGCTTTTCATTTTTTTTTGAGAAAAATAAAATAATTTCTTTAAACCTATCTCACACTCTCTCTCTTTAATATAATAGTATACATTCACATCCGATGGCATGATATATATAGATACCATGATGAGAGTTTATATTAAAATAACTTAATCCATTCATTCATAACTTGGAATATAAAGGTGTAATCGTATTTTACTATCAGTGACATTCCAACCCTTATAGTTTTATGGTTAAATTATGCAAGAGATAGGAGATTAATTAATATTTTTACTATAAAAAGCTATAATATTAGGACTTATTGTGGAAAGCCCATAATATTAAATAAAGAAGGAATTTGATTTTCTTTATCAAAAAGAAAATATAAATCAATTTTCTTCATTCTTTTCATGACTTGCTTTATCTATAATTATCTTTAGTAAATATAGTAATAAATATATTTTTTTTGGGAATAAAAGCAAAGTTTCAAACAAATAATATTTAAGTTATAATTTGGACTGTATTTTTTTATACTAAGCAGGTCAATTTTGTATTTTTAAGTGTTGACCCTGGATTGATTTTGATGCTTACAAAACAATTAAGCAATGGTTAATTCTATTTATCAAGCTTGTTGCAGGGAAGTTCAGATGCTCTACAAGTAAGTATCTTCATGCAATTTTTTGGAGTATAGTTCATTTTATTTTGCCACAAGATTGATATCAAATAAACACCTTTTAGCCATGGCCGTTATTTTTGGCTTGGGAGTTAGCTATTTAGCTAGCTTACTCTTCATCTAGCTAGCTGGTACAACAATTAGCTAACTACCAAACTATGTCTGTGACTTGGCCGAACGGTTGATCATTTGAGCTAGCTGGTTAGCTAGCTTGTTCCTTCGTTAGCTAGTTGGAGTTCCTTTTTAGCTAGCTGAGGTGCCTGTTACATTTGCTAGCCGAGCCGTATCATTTTTGAGCAAGCTAGTTAGCTAGCTTGGCCTTCTTCTGAGCTAGCTGGATTTCATTTTAGTTAACTATGGATTTGAATGCCTCTGTGCTAGCCGATTGCTTTGGGTATCTGTTAGCTAATTAGCTAACTTGACTTCCTTGTTCGCTAGCTGGTTTGCCTTTTAGTTAACTATCAATCCCTGTTAACATGTTTTGGCCGAACGCCCCTCTTTTTTAACTAACTGGTGAGCTAGCTGATGCTTCTCTTAGCTAGCTAGCATCCCTTGTTAGTTAACTGCTTTGGCTTTGAGCTAACTGATTTCTTTCTTAGCTAACTATCATTTTTTATAGGGAATCCAAGCCGAGGTGATATGTTTTTCAATTAGCTAGAGAGCTAACTTCCACTCCTCCAAGCCATTTGAATTCATTTCTTAGTTAGCTGAAAAGTTAGCTAACTTCTGGTTTAGTTAACTGGAAAGCTAGCTCCTCACTGGGCGTATGTCTGCCTTTTTCATTAGTTAGCTGATGAGCTAACTCTCCTAGACGGATGCTTTATTGCTTTTGAGTTTAGTTAGCTGGGAAGCTAACTATCAGTTGCTTAGTTAGCTGAATAGCTAACTCATCATTCTCTGATAGTATTATTTCTCCTGCAGACCGAGCGCCATTCAAATTCAGTTAGCTGGAGAGCTAACTATCTGTTGGCTTAGTTAGCTAAGTAGCTAATTGATGGGACTTAACTTTTTCTCCTGAGCCACATGGATTGCTTGTTAGTTAGCTGGGAAGCTAACTAATCGTTGCTTTAGCTAGCCAAGGAGCTAGCTCTTCCTCTCCTGAACCTTCTTTACTTATGGCGTGTGATCTCTTGGAAGCTAGCTAATGAGCTAGCTGAGGACTCCTCCTCCTTGATGGCCGACTATCTTCAACTCTCTCAGCTGATTGGAATTAATTCCAGTTAGCTACCTTTCTGGTCATTTTGGGCGTGCTCCTCTCTCTCTACTTTATTTTGATTGCTATTTTTAGCTATACTAACCTTTGATTTTTAAATCATGATAGAGTTCTTCCTACCTCAAATGGATTCATGCAATGCTTAAGGAAATAATCTCAACGGTTATCTTTTCTTCCCGTTTTTATTTCCATTTGTTTCAATTGTATCTAGCAGATCTTTTTGCTGTTGGATTGTTATATATAGCTGAGATTAGAAGCAAAATATGATGAAATTTTTAAAAAGAGAAATACAAGAGAGATATCCAAGAAAGAAAGCTTTTATTGCATATTTTCGGAGTGGTTGAAAGCTAGTTGCTGTGCATTGAAGATCATTCATTGCTGAAAAGTCGTCCAGATCCTTTTAAAGCCTTCAAGCAAATCAAGAGTCCGGCCACCTTGACATTGTTCATTTATTGCTGAGGATTTGCTATAAATTTATAAATTTTCTGAATATTTGCTTATTATAGGAGCTACTTGTTATCATTTACTTTGAATCTTTTGTAAAAGGGGTTAGTGTTAACCCTTTGGTTCTTGTTGGCCTCCTTGTGCCGTTAAACAAGAGGACTAACCTGATAAGGCTAGGGGTTACCATTAAATAAGAGGACTAGCAGGGAAGGCTAGGGGTTTTGGCTACCTTGTGCCTTGTAAAACAAGAGGGCTAGCCGGGGAAGGCTAAAGGTTGTAATCGTTGTGATACGATTAGTGGTATTCCCAAAGGTTTTGGGGAGTGGACGTAGGTGCTAAGTTTGGCACCGAACCACTATAAAATCTCTTGTATTTGTTGTTGTTTGATTATCTGTTACTATCTTGTGCACTACACTACACCGCTGCAAATCAAATTTAAATTAGGGTTAAAGCACATACTTGCATAGTAATAATTTTTAATACCCAATTCACCCCCTCTTGGGTTGCTACATCTGGGCAACAAGTGGTATCAGAGCAGTGTGCTCTTGATTTCTAGCTTTGATTAGCTTGAGCCAAAGATCAGTAGTAATCCAAATGGGATCTATGTTGATTGAAGGACAGTCAACTAATAGACCACCTTTGTTCAGTGGAATAAATTACACATATTGGAAAGCACGAATGAAAATTTTTATTCAAGCACTAGATTATGATTTATGGAGAATCATAATTAATGGACCACACACACCCACTGTTAAGATTGATAATATTGATATTGCAAAACCTGAATCTGAATGGGATGAGCAAGATAAGAAACTAGCTTAATTAAATGCAAAAGCTATGAATGTTCTTTATTGTTCTCTTGATGCAAATGAGTTTAATCGCATATCTACTTGCATGTCTGCTAAAGAAATCTGAGATAGACTTGAAGTCACCCATGAAGGAACAAACCAAGTTAAAGAATCCAAAATAAATATGCTTGTTCATAAGTATGAATTGTTTAAGATGGATTCTGCTGAGAATATCACTGATATATTTACAAGATTTACTAATATTAAATGGACTGAAAAGTCTTGAAAAATCTTATGCTAACAATGATCTTGTTAGAAAAATCTTAAGATCTTTACCTAGGTCATGGAAAGCCAAAGTCACTGCAATACAAGAAGCAAAGAATCTCAACACTTTATCACTTAAAGAGTTAGTCAGTTCTTTGATGACTCATGAGCTTCAGCAACGACAACATATTGATGAAGATGAATCAAAGAAGAAAAGAACTATGGCATTAAAAAGTGCAACTCAAGATGATGAAAGTGAGGAAACCACAAGTGACAGTGAGAAAGATGATGAAATGACACTTATCTAAAGAAATTCAAAAAGTTTATGAAAAGAAAGAAGTTTGGAAAAAGAAAACATTTTGTCAAAGGAGACCATAGCAAAGATAAGGAAAAGAGTGAACCTCCTACATGCTATGAGTGCAAAAAGCCTGGACATATCAAACCAGAATGTCCTCTATTAAAGAAAGGATTTAAAAGAGTAAAGAGAAAGCAATGATGGTTACATGGAGTGACAGTGAAGCTACAAGTTCAGAAGATGAAAAGAAAACTAAAATTGCAAATATTTGTTTTATGGCTGATAATGATGAGGTAAGTCCTAGCTTTCTAGATGACTTTATTTTTGATGAATTACATGGTGCATTTTATGAACTTGTTGATGATTTTGCAAACTTAAGTTCAAAGAACAAAGATTTGAAAAATGAAATCAAAAATCTTATTCTTGAAAAGGAAAGAACTTCAAAAGAAAATGAATCATTGTTAAAGGAAAACCAAGATTTGAAAAATGAAGTAAATAAATTAAAACCAATTGTTGATAGATTTACTTTAAGCTAAAAAAAATAGAAATAATCTTAATAGTCAAAGAGCTATTTACAATAAAGCTGGTCTTGGATATAATCCTTTTGAAAGACAAAAATTTTTGAAAAAAATATTTATGTGCATGCTGATGATTCTAGCAAAATTATATGTTTTAAATGTAAAAAATCAGGATATAAAGCTTATACTTGTCACACACACAAGGTGAGAAAAATATGGGTTCCAAAAGGAACTATCTTGACTAACCCCAAAGGACCCAAGAAAGCTTGGGTACCTAAGAACAAAATTTAAAATTGTGTATGCAGTGTGTCTTAACCCGAGCAATTAAAAGACAATGGTACTTGGATAGCGGGTGCTCAAGACACATGACCAGTGATGAATCACAATTCATCACTTTGGAGCAAAAGATGGAGGTGTTGTTACTTTCGGTGATAATGGCCAAGGAAAAATATTGGCATTGGAAAAATAGGTATCACACCTCATGCTTATATTGATAATGTCTTACTTGTGAAAGGAGTGAAACAATTTACTTAGTATTAGTCAATTATATGATAAAGGATTTAATGTTACATTTGAATCATCCTTATGCATTGTTAAAAATCCTGCAAATGAAAATATGAAATTTATTGGTCAAAGGCATGGTAATGTATACATTGTTAATTTAAATGATTTGCATGATAAAAATATTGATTGCCTAGTTGCTACAAACAATAAAACTGATAATAGTTGGTTATGGCATCGTAGGCTAGCTCATGCAAGCATGGATTTATTATCTAAATTAATTAAGAAGGATTTAGTACATGGTTTGCCAAAACTTATTTTTGAAAAAGATAAGATTTGTAATGCTTGTCAATTTGGAAAACAAACCCGAGTATCTTTTAAATCAAAGAATTTAGTTTCAACCACTAGACCTTTAGAACTCTTGCATATGATTTATTCGGTCCTACAAGAACAACTAGTCTAGGAGGAAAAAGATATGGTTTATTGTTATTGATGATTTTTCTTGTTTTACATGGGTTTTATTTTTAACTAGTAAAGATGAAGCATTTCCAGCATTTCAAAAATTATTTAAAAGAATTACAAATGAAAAGAGTTCTTCTGTTTTATCAATTCGAAGTGATCATGGAAAAGAATTTGAAAATAAATCTTTTGAAGATTTTTGTAATAAAATGGAATTGAACACAATTTTTTTGCACCAAGAACACCACAACAAAATGGAGTAGTAGAAAGAAAGAATAGAACTTTAGAAGAAATGGCCCATACCATGTTGTGTGAGCAATCTCCCAAAATATTTTTGGGCAGAAGCTATCAACACTGCATGCTATGTTTTAAATCGTGCATTGATTAGACCTGTTTTGAAAAAGACTCCATATGAGCTTTGGAAAGGAAGAAAACCTAATATAAGTTACTTTCATATTTTTGGATGCCGATGTTTTGTTTTAAATAATGGAAAATCAAATCTTGATAAATTTGATGCTAAATCTGATGAAGGAATTTTTCTCGGTTATTCTTTGCATAGTAGAGCTTTTAGAGTATTTAACAAAAAGACTCTAGTAGTTGAAGAATCAATTCATGTTATCTTTGATGAATCTAATGATCTTCCATTAAGGAAGAGAAAAGGTATGAATGATGCAGATGAAATTGAAGATCAACTCAAGGATGTCACATTGAAGGACAAAAATGACTCAGATACACAAGAAGTAAATGAAGAAGGGAATGCTCACCTACCTGAAGCCTCATAAGGTAATGATGAATTAGAAAGAGAATGAAGGTACGTTCTCAGTCACCCTAAGATCAAATTATAGGTGATCCATCTCATGGAGTTAGAACTAGATCATCATTTAGAGATGCTTATAATAACCTAGCATTTATCTAAAATTGAACCTAAATGTTATGATGATGCTAAAAATGATGTTGATTGGATTAATGCCATGCATGAGGAACTTCACCAGTTTGAAAGAAATAATGTATGGACTCTTACTGAAAGACCTCATGATCATCAAATTATTGGAACTAAATGGGTTTTTAGAAACAAATTGGATGAACATGGTAATATAATTAGAAATAAAGCAAGATTAGTAGCTGAGGGTTATAATCAAGAAGAGGGAATTGATTTTGATGAGACTTATGCCCCTGTTGCTAGATTAGAAGCTATTAGATTACTTCTTGCTTATGCTTGTTTTATGAATTTTAAACTATATCAAATGGATGTTAAAAGCTTTCTTGAATGGATACATTGCTGAACAAGTTTTTGTGGAACAGCCACCCGGATTTGAAAATCACTTGTTTCCAAACCACGTTTTTAAATTGAACAAAGCTTTATATGGTTTAAAACAAGCACCCGGGCTTGGTGCGAAAGATTAAGCAAATTCTTGATCAGTAATGACTTTATTCGAGGAAATATGGATACAACTTTATTTATTAAAAGATAAGATAAAGATATATTAATTATTCAAATCTATGTTGATGATATCATATTTGGTGCCACTAATGATTCTTTGTGCAAGGACTTTGCTAAGCTTATGCAGGGAGAGTTCAAGATGAGTATGATAGGAGAGCTGAACTACTTCCTCGGACTACAAATCAAACAAAGCAAAGATGAAATCTTCATAAGCCAATCTAAATATATCAAAGAAATGATCAAGAAGTTTGGCATGGAGACATTCAAAACGATCGGTACCCCTATGAGCTCATCATGTAGACTTGAATCTTATAATACTGAAAAGACTGTTGATTTGAAATTATATAGAGGTATGATAGGATCATTGTTATATTTAACTGCTAGTAGACCAGATATTTTATTCAGTGTTTGCATGTGTGCTAGATATCAAGCCAATCCTAAAGAATCACACTTGCTTGCTGTTAAAAGAATATTTAAATATTTAAATGGAACAATAAATTTAGGTTTATGGTATGACAAACAATCTAGCATTGACTTAATAGGATACACTGATTCAGATTTTGCTGGATGTAAACTAGATAGAAAATCAACCAGTGGAACTTGCCAGTTTCAGTGTTAACTTGATTTCATGGTTTAGCAAAAAGCAAACTTCAGTAGCACTGTCTACGGGAAGCTGAATACGTTGCAGCTAGAAGTTGCTGTGCTCAAATCTTATGGATTAAGCAACAGCTAGAAGACTATGGCATTAAACAAAAGGCCATACATATAAAATGTGATAATACAAGTGCAATCAGCTTAACTAAAAATCCTATTCAACATTCCAGAACCAAACATATTGAAATTAGACATCATTTCATTAGAGATCATGTTAACAATGGAAATGTTGTTATTGAATTTTTAAATACTGAAAACCAAATTGCTGATATTTTCACTAAGCCTCTAGATGAAACAAAATTTAATGAAATTAGAAGAGAATTAGGAATGTTTGATCCTACTACTTAATGAGTCAATTGATAAAATACTTTATTTTTGATATCTGAAAACTAAAGACAATCAAATCTCTTTATGGAATTGAATGCATTAAGTGTGCTAGAAGTTAACTAGACTTTAAAGTTGAATTAATTGAGAATCTTACCAACAGGCCAAATCCTCTTTTGTGATATAAAATGCTTTACATTCAATCCACCAACCAGCCAATTCATTCCTCATTTATTCCTTTCATGGTAGCTAACCAACCAGGCAACCAAACAGTCACCTGGCCAGTTAACCGCTTAGAGCTTTCTCTATATATAACTTTTTCATCTCAAGAAACCATCCGTCTTCTTCATACCATCTCCTCATCCATCCGGTTCTTCATCATCCGTCTTCTCCTCTTCCAATCGATCCTTCTCCAAATCGTCTTCTATCTTCTTCCATCTAACTTCATTCCATCATACTTTCTAGCTCTTTTTCTTTATTTATCTTTCAAGAAGATCGTGGATGGCTCTAAGAAGAAAGCAATCTCGAGGGATGATGATTCTGATCTTCGAAGGAAGTCTTCCTCATCTTCTTCTCATATCAACACTCTGTTAGCCTCCAAATCATTTGCTCACAGGTTAGTAGATTTTAACTTCCTAGATCAAGAAGGTTTTAAAATTGGAAAACTTTTTATAAATCAAGGTTGAGCTAAACTGTTATCTACCAAAAGACCTATATATCCTGAATTAATTAGAGAATTTTACAAAATTATAACCTTTGGTAGTGGAATTATTTCATCCTGTGTCAAAAGACTAGGATTGACCTTGACTATAAAATGTTAGGTTTCGCCTTAAACATTCCTTCTGATGGTATCTTAGAAATCCTTCCTAGTGAACGGGGTTATAAACTTGGTATGATCCTTAACATAGATGACAATGAAGCTAGCAATATAGATACTCTTGATGCAAACATGTTGTCAGTAGAAAATAGATTGTTTCATAGTATCATTGCCAAGATTCTTGCCCCTAGAGCTGGTTCATTTAATATAGTAACAGATATAGACATATGTTTGATGTACGACATTCTAATAGAAGACCCAGTAGATCTACCCTATCTTATGATGACTATATGAAAGAATCCCTGAGTAGGTCAAAGGCTGCATTGCCTTATGGTATGTTTCTCACATATGTGTTTGAGTTTTTCAATATAAAGCTTAAAGGAAAACTGCGGTAGCATTACGTCATACTAACGTATTTAATGCTCACTCGCTGCACCGTATGGACTATGCCAAAAGAGATGGTGTTTGGATTAAGGTTAGATCCAGAACTGGACAATCTAGTAATATGCCACCACCTACTATGCCTGCTTCTGCTTGTTCACCTCAAAACTTCTTTAACTTTGATTTCCATCAATCAAATCCGTACATTACAGCTATGACAGCTGATCAAAATCCATTTTTATCTAAATCTCCTGATGTCACTGCTGCTGGACCCTCCTTTCGAAATGACAACTCTGCTCCTGTTCCTCCTACCGTCCGTATCTATGAAGAACAACTCTAACAAATTATCATGAATTATCCCTTGCAAATTCCAGTCGAAGCTCTGGAGACAGTGCTTCTTCAGTTAATGATCAAACTCTTGTACGTTATATTTCATCTGTTTTTGAGACTCTTTCTCAGTTCAAGATTATTCTAAGCCAACTTGTCCACGATGTTAACATTCTTAATGGTCGAGTTTTCCATCATAATGAGTCTGTCTTGGACCGGATCTTGAAGGAGATTAATTTCTTAAAAATAAAAAATGAAAACTTTGAGACCAAGGCTAAATGGGTAGAATATCAGATGAGAGCCAATGCAAGCCAGACTAGGGATGCCACAAATGCAGTTGATCACTGGACCGCATCTCTCTCTAGGCTGAGCCGGCTTGTGAAAACCTACATTACTCTTTCTGCCACTTTAGCTCCTGATGCTTCATATTCACATCCACACCTCTGGTCTCCTCCAACTAACCTTCACAAGACAAGCCCGGAACCTCCAGAAAGTAAGATGAATCCTCAGTACAAATTTCTTCTGATGATGATGAGAAGTGAATGTATTTCTTTCAGTGATGAATGTTTATGACTCTACTCTTGTTGTATGATTTCAAACTATGACATGTAATATCTGTATTGACTTTACTTGACTTTGTAATGCTCTGTATGACTGTTATAAATATATGAATGCTCCAATTATCTTGATATTTTATGCTTAAATTTATTGCAAGATTCTTTAATCTTATTTTTGATCAATGACAAAAAGGGGGAGAAGAATGTTGCATACATTAAGGGAATGGAGAAAGTAATAACTCCATATATTCAGGGGAGTTTACTTATTCAAATTGACAGGGGGAGAAAGTATTTTTTTTCTGTTTCCACTTCTGTTTATGCATAATACTTCCTATATTTTCTCTTTGCATGCTTAAGGGTTTTGTCATCATCAAAAAGTGAGAGATTGTTGACCCTGGATTGATTTTGATGCTTACAAAACAATTAAGCAATGGTTAATTCTATTTATTAAGCTTGCTGCAGGGAAGTTCAGATGCTCTACAAGTAAGTATCTTCATGCAATTTTTTGGAGTATAGTTCATTTTATTTTGCCACCAGATTGATATCAAATAAACACCTTTTAGCCATGGCCGTTATTTTTGGCTTGGGAGTTAGCTATTTAGCTAGCTTGCTCTTTCATCTAGCTAGCTGGCACAACAGTTAGCTAACTACCAAACTATGTCTGTGACTTGGCTGAACGGTTGGTCATTTGAGCTAGCTGGTTAGCTAGCTTGTTCCTTCATTAGCTAGCTGGAGTTCCTTTTAGCTAGCTGAGGTGCTTGTTACATTTGCTAGCCGAGCCGTGTCATTTTTGAGCTAGCTGGTTAGCTAGCTTGGCTCCTTCTGAGCTAGTTGGATTTCATTTTAGTTAACCATGGATTTGAACGCCTCTGTGCTAGCCGATTGCTTTGGGTATCAGTTAGCTAATTAGCTAACTTGACTTTCCTGTTAGCTAGCTGGTTTGCCTTTTAGTTAACTATCAATCCCTGTTAACATGTCTTGGCCGAACGCCCCTCTTTTTAGCTAACTGGTGAGCTAGTTGATGCTTCTCTTACCTAGCTAGCATCCCTGTTAGTTAACTGCTTTGGTTTTGAGCTAATTGGTTTCTTTCTTAGCTAACTATCATTTTTCACAGGGAATCCAAGCCGAGGGGATATGTTTTTCAGTTAGCTGGAGAGCTAACTTCCACTCCTCCAAGCCGTTTGAATTCATTTCTTAGTTAGCTGGAAAGTTAGCTAACTTTTGGTTTAGTTAACTGGAAAGCTAGCTCCTCACTGGCGTATGGCTGCCTTTTTCATTAATTAGCTGATGAGCTAACTCTCCTGGATGGATGCTTTATTGCTTTTTGAGTTTAGTTAGCTGGGAAGCTAACTACCAGTTGCTTAGTTAGCTGAATAGCTAATCATCATTCTCTAATAGTATTGTTTCTCCTGCAGACCGAGTGCCATTCAAATTCAGTTAGCTGGAGAGCTAACTATCTGTTGGCTTAGTTAGCTAAGTAGCTAACTGATGGGACTTGACTTTTTCTCCTGAGCCGCATGGATTGCTTGTTAGTTAGCTGGAAAGCTAACTAATCGTTGCTTTAGCTAGCCAAGGAGCTAGCTCCTCCTCTCCTGAGCCTTCTTTACTTATGGCGTGTGATCTCTTGGAAGCTAGCTAATGAGCTAGCTGAGGACCCCTCCTCCTTTGATGGCCGACTGTCTTCAACTCTCTCAGCTGCCTAGAATTAATTCAGTTAGCTGCCTTTCTGACCATTTTGGGCGTGCTCCTCTCTCTCTACTTTATTTTGATTGCTATTTTCAGCTATACTAACCTTTGATTTTTGAATTATGACATAGTTCTTCCTACCTCAAATGGATTCATGCATTCAATGCTTAAGGAAAATAATCTCAACGGTTATCTTTTCTTCCCGTTTTTATTTTCATTTGTTTCAATTGTATTTAACGGATCTTTTTGCTGTTGGATTGTTATATATAGCTGAGATTATATGCAAAACATGATGAAATTTTGAAAAAGAGAAATACAAGAGAGATATCAAAAAAAAAAGCTTTTATTGCATATTTTTGGAGTGGTTGAAAGCTAGTTGCTATGCATTGAAAATCATTCATTGCTAAAAAGTCGTCCAGATCCTTTTAAAGCCTTCAAGCAAATCAAGAGTCCAGCCACCTCGACATTGTTCATTTATTGCTGAGAATTTGCTACAGATTTATAAAGTATTCTCTGAATATTTGCTCATTATAGGAGCTGCTTGTTATCATTTACTTTGAATCTTTTATAAAAGGGTTAGTGTTAACCCTTTGGTTCTTGTTGGCCTCTTGTGCCATTAAACAAGAGGACTAGCCTGATAAGGCTAGGGGTTGGCTTCCTTGTGCCGTTAAATAAGAGGACTAGCCAGGAAGGCTAGGGGTTTTGGCTGCCTTGTGCCTTGTAAAATAAGAGGGCTAGCCAGGGAAGGCTAGAGGTTGCAATCGTTGTGATACGATTAGTGGTATTCCCAAAGGTTTTGGGGAGTGAACGTAAGTGCTGAGTTTGGTACCGAAACACTATAAAATCTCTTGTGTTTATGGTTGTTTGATTCTCTGTTACTATCTTGTGCACTACACTACACCGCTGCAAATCAAATTTAAATTAGGGTTAAAGCACATACTTGCATAGTAATAAATTGTTAATACCCAATTACCCTCCTCTTGGGTTGCTACATCTGGGCAACATTAAGGTCACAAGAGGGTAGTTGGATAATATTTTTGATAATTTATACTATCACCTTTGATATGTGCCAATAGAAACTCAACATGCTATCTCAACATCACAAGATACTTATTGTTTATTTTTTACAATGTATTGTTATTCAACATTCTAGAATTTTATCAGCATTTATATTGAAATTTTAAAATTTATCATTATTTTTTTTTCTTTTTAGCATCTATATTTGAGGGTCCAAGAATGTATTTATCATCTATACACAGAGAAAGAATTATGGCATGATGCATCAACCAAATAATGTTGAAAGATAGTCTATACTGGAAATATAACACATGCATTGCATGCAATTTAAAAAAAATCAAGTTTAGAGGTAACAAATTCACTTACTCATAAAATATAAATATAATAATTTATTACTTATTTTGTCTTAAGAATGTGATGGTTATATCCATAGGTGTAACGTACATTTGCATGTGATTGATAGCATACAAGGCTTAATATTTATTATTTTTAACAATGATATTGGGTTTATTATTGGCTGAACCCTAATACAAATAATAAAAACTGGTGGAAAGATATAGGTGTTCTTACTAAATACATTATTTAAGGTTATGAATAGATATAGCATTATTTGTAAGAAAGATGAGCCAATAGAGGTGAATAACCATATAACTTCAAGATATTATGATCTAGGGATTTGAAATAGTGCTATGAGTGTTGAAGAATATAAAACTTCGTTCAATTGAGTAGTTAAAGAGATTAGTTAGTCAAGAAGGAAGAAAAGAGATGGTGTTGAAGTTATTATTTTGATTACAATTATTATTATTCTTCTTGTTGTCTTTATTCTCAAGTTCAAAATTTAATTTTAGAGTTGCATCTAGAATCATGAATATTATACCATCATTTTTGTACAAGTTTGATAATTTTAGTGATATTTTATTTTGATGATATAGCATCAAAATAAATATTACATTTATTATTTTCTAATTAATAATTTGATAAATTACAAATGTTTTGTAATTGCTAATGGTTTTTATGTTCTATAAAAATACCTCTTTGGTTTAACAATTGGAACGATATTTTACAACAACTACTAATTAATATACATAATATGTTATTAGTGCATATTATATAATTCTTGCTTCCGATGCATCACATGAGTAATTTTCTTGAAGAAAGAATTAAATAGATAAAGCATATTTGCAACCCATCCAAAATTTTAACCTAACTTGGTAATTATTATAGATTAAGCTCACACTTGTACATTATTAGGCAGACTATTATATAACTATAAAATGCATATGGGTTATTGTATTTAATTCATCATTGCATTTTCCTCATCAATATAACAAGTTTTTTCTTATTATTTTTTATTGCAAGATGAGATCAAGACTTTTGGCATGACTTGTTTATTTAGTTTGTTGGGATTGTAAGCAAAGGACCAAATTGTATATTTTTATCTTAATTTTTATCTTTAAGAAATTACATCTACACGACTATGCGGTGGGGACTCAAGTTATTGTCTTCATCTTCAACATTCATTCTAGCATAATATACATGAAAAATAAGCAACTATGCTCTAACCAAATTTTGCTATTCATCAAACAATAATCATATACAAATACACACTCTCAAAATGAATAAATATAATCTTTCTAATATCTGATTTATAAGTATTCAATAAATATTTTGTTCAACTCAACCTATGGAGTGTTGAATGGCTAATATACATAGTAACTCCAACATTCAGTAGAACATGATCGAGCCTACGTTGTTGTTATGGTAGCAGTAGTAGTAACAAAAGGGTGCACCACTGGGTGCTCCCATCATCCTTAGTGTCATTTGTAAACATGGATTGGGATCTCATATATGGGTTGATCTCAATTCATCAAGGATTATTTTCTGATTGCCACATATAGAGCAAGATTGTTGTAATTATCTTCTTCAAAGAATTCATGGACTACGTTCTAATCATCCTTGTCGATGAATCGATGGATGGAGTAGGGATTCTTTTTTGATGGAGTAGGAATTATTATCCTCTTGAGTCATCAAGTAAGATTGTTGTCCATCCATGTAACAACGAGGCAACTAAAAGTATCATTATAGGAGCCAAGAAGTTAATTCCTATGAATGTTTTTTCTCAAACAAAAAAAAAAACATTTATGAAGAGGACAGGTGATGTTTTATTACCAATCACTAATTTTAGGTTGGATGTAGTACTTATATTGGAAATTATGTATAAGATTCATCTGTATGCTTGTATAGCTTATTTGAAAATTTTTTTTTTTGATAAAAAAGAAGAATCTACTTAACTATATACCCTATAGACAATTTGCTAGAGCAGTAGGTGTTGTAGTGAAACTAATGAGAAAGATGATAAACTAGCCAAGTTAAGGTTACAAATTGTGAAAGTTTATTTTACATCCAAAAATAGTTATGCAACAATTAGACGAGTTAGTAATATCGGGTGAACAAGAGGATAGGAAGAGAAATTGAAGGAGAGAAGTTCAAGAGTAGTTGAGTTGTTGTTGTCAATAAAATTATTCTTTCATTTCATTTTTGGATTAAACAAAAATTATTATTAGAATCTATTTATTTTGTTTCATGGTACAAATAAAATGAAATAGATACCCTCTCAGTTTCCTCTAATATCTTAAAGATATAAAATGGAAAAATATATTATTTTTCATTAAATATTTAAAAATTATATACTTGAGTTAACACTAAAATCATGTTTGTTTAATTTAGCTTAAAAACTAATGTTAATAAATATGCTTAATACTTATATAAATCATGCTATAAATGTTTATCATGATAAGTTAATGAATAATGAGTCTCTTAAAACAATGCCATTATGATAAGTCAATGAGTAAGCTGAAGGTGGGTTAGGCCAAGTTGGGCCAGCCTATGCTTGGCTCAACAATATTGTTTTTTGGGCTTTGGGCTAGGCTTAGGCTAATTTTTTTTTTCAAAGGCAACTCAAAGCCCAAGCCTAATTAAATCCTAATCAGGTTGACTGACAACAACTCATTTGGATCAAAAATTGGATCAACAAAATAATTATTTACATAAAAACAAGCAATACTGAAAATAATTACATCTAATAACTCGAAAAATTATTATAACATAGAAAGCTATTCTGACATGGTTAATAAGAAATCTAATATAAAACTTTAAAATTCCACTATATTTTAATATTTTAAGGTTGAATTAGACGTTACTAGATAATTGTAACCTTACTTATAGTGAATAAAATATTTGTTGGGTGTTGTACGTTCCTCCTATCTTATTTTTGAAAAAATATTTAGCAAGTAAATAAATATGACTTCTAAAGTGGTCTCTGATAAATCATGCTAATATAAAGGTTTTGATATCTAAATTTACTATAACTTATACGAAATCATTTTGCTCTTATTTAATATGAAGTTAATATGTACAAATAGCAATTAAAATAATCAATGTGTCATTGTACTATAAAAACTAGCATAAATACATGGCAAAGATATTAAATTTTCAATTTACATATTCAAACATTAAATATAGCTTTACCCACTGATCAAAAAGAAAGATAGGACTTTTTAGAATCCAATGAATGGCCTCTTTGATGTATGACATTAAGCTTCCCTCAACCATATACTTTAAATAAATGAGGCATGAGCAATAAATGGGAGAGTGACCAGCATTATTTATTTTGATACTTCATTAATGTTTTACCTTACCCAAAAGAGACCTTGACCCCTTCTATTATCATCTACATGGCAAATGGGTTTATGAAATAAATGGGACAAGTGAAGGAGCTATCTATGTTAGGTGGTCTTAATGGGTGTCACTTTCAACCTTTAAATTAGGCTATACCTTTTGGTAAATTTAGATAAACGTTGTTGTCTGCAATAGTTAGATACTTGGATAGTCAATAGTTAGAATTTATATAACATGACTTTTCTCTCATGAGAATTGTCACGCCTTAGTCCCAAAATCCGAGCTAGAACTTCATCACATAAATCAATATAAAGCAAAAAATTAAATCCATGATTTATTTCAAACCATAATTATTAGTCTTGGGCTACCTGCCCTACATACAAGTAATACTGAACTATATCAATATAATGGAACTAAGTTTATTTAATAGAAGCTCCGTCTATCCCAAATATCCTTCTTCATTCCTGAGGCTCTAAAAATATTGTGAGAATTCTATGAGCTCACACTCAATAAGTAAGTCTAACACAATTTCAAATTACATTTATCATGCTATAGCATATTCATGTCATCATATCAAAATAATTTGGAAGCTTAATTAAATAATAAATACTAGAATATGCAATGTAAACAAACACTGTTTATACTGTCATTGTTTTTCTTTATGTGTCCCACGGCCCTACAGCACTCATCTTGTGTATCACTCTTAAATGTCCCCTAAGAGGAAGGGTCCTGATACCAGTGTTATGCCATATCATAATCTGTCATCAGAACACATCATACGGATGTGTGACCTCCATATATCTTTCCCTGTGGAGGTGGGTCACGTATCACTTGGCATTTCCAATCATATGAGAACCGCAGCGACACATACACTAAATTTCACTGTCATCATCATGATCGCATTTATCATCTCGATAGTACCAACATAATTTATAAAATTAACATAATTATATTTTGCATATACTCATATAAGTCATATCATAACAAATACTTATTTATAAATTTGTGGTACTATACATTAATTTAGAATAAATGAACTTCATTTTTCACATTTCATAAACATGCATCTAATTATAAATTCATAATTTATAAATTAAATAATATAAAATTATAATACTTGGCTTACTTACCTCAGTATGCAAATTCTAATTGATAACCCAGCTAATTGGACACCTGGGCACCTACAGTATCATTTTACATTATTAAATTTCTAAAATCTGAATTATAAAATATTCTTAAAACTCTACCCAAACCACTTCACGGGCCCAACTTTGGGCTTGAATATCTCTCAATGTATACACCCAAATAGGGAAATAAAATTATTCCAGAAACTAGAATCAATCCTGATTCGGGCCATATTTTATTTTACCATTCTCGGCCCATACAAGGCCCAAACGCTGCTCAAACTGGGCTCAGAACCGGCCCAATAGGCCCAAGTCAAAGCCCAGCCGGCCCAAGCTTTCTTGATCTCCCTGTTCCCCTGTTTCAAAAAACAGGGTTCCCTAACCGGCGGCCAGGGCCACCGCCGGCCAAATTGGGAGCGGCCTGGCCACCGGTCTCTTTCTCTCTCTCTAATTTCTCACTTCATTCTCCCTTTTCTTCTCACGATCCGCCACGGCACGTTACGCCCGGCGGCACGGCCGGCCACCATGGCCGGCCGGACCTCCACCGGACGCACGCCCGGCGCCGGTGGAGGTCTCCGACCAAGCCCAGGCCCGGCGAGGCGGCGAGCACACCGCCGGGCCCGAACCAAGGATCGGACCGCTAGCTCACTCTCTCTCTCTCTCTTCCCTCTCTCTCTCTCTCTCTCTTCTCCGGCACCCCACCGGACGCCGCCCCCGGTGCCGGTGGGGTCGTCGGCCGGGGCTCAGGCCCGGCGAGGCGGCGGGCACGCCGCCGGGCCTGAACCAAAGTCACACAGGAGAAGAGCTGGGTTCTGTCTCCCCCTTTTCTCCTTCTCTCTTTTTCTCTTCCTCTCTCTCTCTCTCTCTCCATGCATGGACAGAGGACTTACCAGAGACAGCACGCTGCCGCACGAGATGATGAGAAGAAGGGCGCCACGTATGGTGGGAAGGAGGGTTCTACCCATCTTTTATAGGCATTGCAGAGTCCCCAAATCAAGGGACTCTGTAGTTACGAGATATTTGAAAATAAATCATCAATCTATTCTGAATATCGGATAAGTTTCGCGATCATAATCATATCAATTCAATCTGGGAGTCTAGTCAATCTGACTCGTGATAATTCTCACGAGCAGTTGAGAAATCTAGGGGATTACATTCTCCCCTCCTTATAAAAATTTCGGCCTCGAAATTGATAACTTTTATTAGAAAAAATTAAAGGTCCAAATTTCTGTCCCAAGGACTAACAATCAACTAAAGTTAACAGTTTTCAATCATTAACTATTTTAAGATACAAATAGTCGTGGATACTTTTCTTTCATTTCTTCTTCCAGTTCCCAAGTAGCCTCTCTTTCAGAATGATTATTCCATTGCACCTTGACATAGGGAATGGTACGCCGTCTTAGAACTTGATCTTTGCGGTCTACGATACGCAAAGGATGCTCTTCATATGATAAATCTTTCTTCAACTGTATAGGCTCATATGCTATGACATGGCTGGGGTCAGAGATATACTTCCTCAGCATAGATACATGAAAAACATTGTGTACCCCAGATAGAATCGGAGGCAGTGCCAGGCTGTAAGCAACCTCTCCAACTCTGCTCAAGATCTCAAAAGGTCCAATATAACGTGGACTCAGCTTTCCTTTAATCCCAAATCTCATCACATCTTTGGTTGGTGATACCTTTAAGAAGACATGATCCCCAACCTGGAATTCCAATTCCCTTCTTCTGACATCAGCATAACTCTTTTGCCTGCTCTGAGCTGTACGAAGACGCTCCCTGATCAAATGCACCTTATCTACTGTTTGCTGAATCAGCTCAGGGCCTAGCAACTTCCTTTCCCCCACGTCATCCCAACATATAGGAGATCTGCACCTCCTACCATACAGAGCTTCAAATGGAGCCATCTGGATGCTGGCTTGGTAACTATTATTATATGCAAACTCCACCAAAGGTAAGTGGTTATCCCAAGCTCCACCCAAGTCCATCACACAGGCTCGCAACATGTCCTCCAGAATCTGTATGGTCCTCTCTGATTGTCCATCTGACTGGGGATGATAGGCTGTACTGAAGTTTAGTTTGGTTCCCATGGCCTTATGAAGGCTCTTCCAAAACTGGGACACAAACCTGGTATCTCTATCTGATACAATAGATACCGGAACACCATGGAGTCTCACATCTGTTCAATATACAAATTAGCCAATCTTTCACTAGAGACCCCAACTCTGAAAGGTAGGAAATGAGCTGATTTTGTTAGTCTGTCCACAATGACCCAAACTGCATCGTTGCTCTTAGGAGTTTTGGGCAGACCATCACAAAGTCCATTGTAATCTTTTCCCATTTCCACTGTGGAATCATCAGAGACTGAAGAGGCCCTGCAGGCCTTTGATGCTCGGCTTTCACTTGCTGACACACCAAGCACTTGGCCACATACTGAGCAATCTCCCTCTTCATGCCTTTCCACCAAAAATTTTCCTTTAAGTCTCTGTACATCTTAGTGCCACCTGGATGCACAGTATAGGGAGAGTAGTGAGCCTCTTTCAAAATTTCAGCCTTTAGCTCTTCACTGTTTGGCACACAAAGTCTTCCTTCAAATTTCAGGGATCCATCATCCATTATATAAAATTCATTCTGAACTCCTGATTGTACCACTTCTTTAATCCTTTGTAGATCTGGATCTTCCATCTGGGAGGACTTGATTCTGTCAACTAAGGTCGGCTGGAGTACAAGTGCTGCAATAAGTCCATCAGACTGCTGTACTCTCAGACCAACCTCCCACTTCTCCAGATCTCTCAATACGTGAGGCTGGGAGGTAATCATAGCAGCTAACTCAGAAGAGGATTTTCTGCTCAAGGCATCAGCTACTACATTGGCCTTCCCAGGATGATACTGTAGATTCAGGTCATAATCCTTCAATAGTTCCAACCACCTCCTCTGCCTTAAATTCAGCTCCTTCTGTGTGAAAATGTATTTTAAACTCTTATGATCTGTATACACATCACACGACACTCCATATAGATAATGCCGCCAAATCTTAAGAGCAAAAACCACAGCAGCCAATTCCAAGTCATGAGTAGGATAATTTTGCTCATAAGGTTTCAGTTGTCTGGAGGCATAAGCTATCACTCTTTCATTCTGCATCAAAACACATCCCAATCCTTTTCGAGAGGCATCAGTGTATATAGTGAAACCTTCAGATCCCGTTGGAAGAACAAGAATGGGAGCTGACACCAGGCGCTGCTTTAACTCCTGAAAACTTTCCTCACACTCCACTGTCCAGTCAAACTTCACTCGCTTTTGGGTTAAGCGAGTTAGGGGTAGAGCAATGCGAGAAAAATTCTCCACAAATTTTCGGTAATACCCGGCTAATCCCAAGAAGCTTCTGACTTCTGCCACATTGGTAGGTCGGCTCCAGTTAGTGATAGCTTCAATCTTTTTCGGGTCCACAGATACACCATCTTTAGAGATTATATGACCCAAGAAAGCTACTTGATCCAACCAAAATTCACACTTCTTCAGCTTGGCATAAAGCTTCTTCTCTTGCAGAATCTGTAGCACAATTCTCAGGTGGTCCTCATGCTCCTTATGGCTCTTGGAATATATCAGAATATCATCAATGAAAACCACCACAAACTGATCCAGATATGGTTTAAAAATTCTGTTCATTAAGTCCATGAATGCTGCTGGGGCATTAGTTAACCCAAACGGCATCACCAAGAACTCATAGTGGCCATATCTGGTTCTAAATGCTGTCTTTGGTACATCCCCTTCTTTGACTTTAAGCTGATGGTACCCGGACCTAAGATCAATCTTTGAGAATATCCGGGCTCCTTGAAGTTGATCAAACAAGTCGTCAATCCTTGGCAGAGGATACTTATTTCGCACTGTTACTTTATTGATTCCCCGGTAATCAATGCAGAGTCGAAGACTGCCATCCTTCTTCTTAACAAATAGAACTGGAGCACCCCAAGGAGAAGCACTGGGTCTAATAAATCCTCGATCTAGGAGCTCTTGCAGTTGATCCTTCAGTTCTTTTAGCTCAGCCGGGGCCATACGATAAGGGGCCTTTGATATAGGCCCAGTTCCAGGAACTAGATCAATAGAGAACTCGACTTCCCGATCAGGGGTAAATTAGTCAAATCCTCAGGGAAGACATCTGGAATTCTCGAGCTATGGGAATATCCTCCAACTTGGTCTCTTCTTGCTGAAGGTCCTTGACTACAGCAAGAAATCCTTGACCACCACTCATCAAATACTTTCCAGCCTGCATCGCTGATATGAACACTGAGGCTAGGTGTTTATGACCACCATAAAACTGAATTCAGGCTGGCTTGGAATTTTGAAGTTGACAGTCTTCCTGAAGCAGTCTACTGAAGCATGATTGGAAGCCAACCAATCCATTCCAAGGATAACATCGAAAAACTTCAGTGGAAGGACAATGAGATCAGCATTCAACCTCCTATTCTCCAAGATAATTGGGCAAGATTTGCATACTGTGTCAACTTTCATAACATCTCCATTTGGAAAGCGCAATATGCAGCTCTTGCTCTAGAGGAATAGGTGTCAATGATGCATTCTTGTCAAGATAGATATCAGATATGAAAGAATGCGTAGCACCCGGGTCAATTAAAGTTTGAGCGTAAGCAGTACCTACTTTAATCATTCCTGTCATAAGTGTAATTTGTTTTAACATTAAGGATTGCACCTACTGTTAATTAACTGTCAATGCATTGCACTAGATAAGACTGTAATACTAGATATAACATTAAAGGGTATACCTGTCACCACAGAATTAGATGCGGCAGCGTCCTGCTGAGTGAGGTTGAAGACCCGTCCCTGGGTCCTCGGTGGCTGCTGCTGCTGTTGCTGGCTCGTTCCTTGACTTGAAGAAGGCTGATGTTCCTTCCGAAAGGGACATGTAGCAATCTTGTGATCAGTTTTCCCAAACAAAGCAGGCACCAGTCACTTTGCGGCAAGGCTTTCCAGGGTGGGAGTTACCACAATGAATGCAACGAGTTCCTTATTCTGTGGTTCAGCTGGAGCCTGATGTGCACCCTTCTTCTTGGCCTGAGCAGAGGGATTGGCCAGAAGTAGGCCCTTTTCTCTTTCGCAGCTCCCAATCCTTTTGAACAGCATTCATATCCTCTCAATCACCAAGGCCTTATTCACTACAGCACTGTAAGTGAGGAGCTCAAATGCATTGACCGCTTGCCTCAGTCTGGGTCGCAGTCCCTCAGTGAATCTGGTGACCTTGGCTATTTCATTGGTCACAATATTTGGAGCAAAACGGGCCAACCTGGTGAATTCGGCTTCATACTGGGCCACAGAAAGATCCTTTTGCTCCAACTTGATAAACTCTGATTCCATCTGTCTCTGTACACTCCTGGGGAAGTATTTGTCGAAGAATATCTCTCTAAACTCTCCCCAAGAAATAATCTGTCCATTCCGACGCTGCTCCTCAACTAACCACCAATCATAGGCTTCTCCCTGGAGAAGATAGGTGGCAAATCTGATCCGCTCCATATCCTGACTACCATGGGCCATAAAAGCCTTCTCCATGTCTCGCACCCACCGCTCAGCATCAACAGGGTTGGTGGATCCAGAGAAAGGGGCAGGGGCAAATTTCTTGAAGTCTGCAAAGCTGCGGCCAACCCCTACCCAGGATTGAGATGGAGTAGGCTGGGTCTGTGGAGTAGTAGGTCGGGCTGAGTCTGTGGAACAGGAGGGGCAGGCTGTGTCTGCGGGCAGTGTGAGTAGGCTGAGCAGACAAAGCCTGCAAAATCTGGTGCTGCAAGTCCCGCATCGACTGCGCCATACCCGAGAGAACCTGAAGCATCTCGGTCTGGGTTGCTGCTGATCAGTCTCAACTGAATTGGAGGGGCAGCAGCTTCGGTGGCTTCCAGACCTCCTGGTTGGCCAGCATTACCAACCTGGGAACTCTCATCATTTTGTCGACTTCTAGTGCGACGTGCCATTCTTATCTCCTGATAAATTAGTTGTAATTAATATCACTGTAAACATTATTTGTTAGGCTTTCAAAGCATAATTTCTGAGATTCCTTTAAATTTATAATTGTCTCTATGTCACTCTAGTGTTTTGCCTAAAGTGTCATCATGTATATGTCCCTAATGTCATAACCTGGCTCTGATACCACTAAAGCTGTCACGCCCCAGACCCAAAAATTTGAGCTAGGGTGACAACCCGCCGCATGCCAGGCATGCAAGGCGTCTTGAACTTATCACATAAATCAATATAAAGCAAATTCATATCCATGATTTGTTACAAACCAGAATTATCAGTCTTGGGCTATCTGCCCTACAAATAAATCTGAACTAAATCAATATAAAACTAAGTCTTCTTAATAGAAAACTCCTTCTATCTCAATTATCCATCTTCATTCCTGAGGCTCTGAAAAACATTATGAGAATTTTATGAGCTCACACTCAATAAGTAAGCCTAATATAATTTCAAAATTTCATTTATCAGGCTATCATATAGGTTCATTAATCAATAAATAGCTTAATTCAATAACAATTACATTGTTTATACTGTCATTATTTTTCTTTATGTGTCCCACGGCCCTACAACACTCATCTTGTGTAGCCCTCTTAAACATCCCCTAAGAGGAAGGGTCCTGGTACCAGTGTTATGCTATATCATAATCTGTCATCAGTCATGTGTGAATATCTTCCCTGCAATCAATGTATGAGAACCGCGGTGACACATACACTAAATTTCACTGTCATCATCATGATGCATATCATCTCGATAGTACCAACATAATTTACAAAATTAACATAATTACATTTATATACTGTCATAGCTATACATTAATTTTAAATTTCATAATTTCATAAACATTAATTTAAATTCATAATTTATTTAAATAATTATAAATTATAATACTTGACTTACTTACCTCAGTACACGAATTTCACTTGATAACCCAGCTAATTGGACCTGGGCACCTACAGTAATCATTTTTATTATTAAATTTCTAAAATCTGAATTATAAAATAATTCTTAAACTCTACCCAAACCACTTCACGGGCCCAACTTTGGGCTTGAATATCTCTCAATGTATACACCCAAATAGGGAAATAAAATTATTCCCAGAAACTAGAATCAATCCTGATTCGGGCCATATTTTATTTTATCATTCTCGGCCCGATACAGGGCCCAAAACGCTGCTCAAACTGGGCTCAGAAACGGCCCAACAGGCCCAAGTCAAAGGCCCAGCGGCCCATTAATTTCTTGATTCCCAGCTCCTCTGTTTCAACCGAAACAGGGTTCCCTAACGCCGGCGGCCAGGCCGCCGCCGGCCAAATTGGGAGGGCTCGGCCACCGATGGCCGGACCAGAGCCGGCCGCCGCCAGCCAGCCTTCTCTCTTTCTCTCTCTCTAATTTCTCACTTCATTCTCCCTTTTCTTCTCATGATCCGCCGCGGCACGTTACTGTGCCGGCGGCACGGCCGGCCACCATGGCCGGTCGGACCTCCACCAGATGCCTGCCCGGTGCCGGTGGGGGTCTTCGACCGAAGCTCGGCCCGGTGAGGCGACGGGCACGCCGCTGGGCCCGAACCGAGGATTAAACCGGCTACCGTAGGCTCTCTCTCTCTCATCTCTAATCCCTTCTCTCTCTCTCATCTCCGGCACCTCACCGGATGCCGCCTCTGTGCCGGGGGGCTGCTGGTCAAGGCTCAGGCCCGGCGAGGCAGCAGGCACGCTGCCGGGCTCAAATAAAGTCGACACAGGAGAGAGTGCCGTGTCTCCCCGCGTTCGGCTCCTTCTCTCTTTCTCTCTTCCTCTGACTCTCTTTCTCTCTCTCTCTCCCTGGCATGGACAAAGGGACTTACCAGAGCAGATGCGCGCACGATGATGATGGAAAGGAGGCATTCGAGGATGATGGGAAGGAGGGTTCGCATGATCCTTTAAAGGCGATGCAGACTCCTTAAATCAAGGGATTTGAGACTCCGTTAGTTACGGGATATTTGAAAATACAATCGTCAGGTGTTATCTATTCCAAGAATATCGCGATTAAGTTTCGCGATCAGATAATCATATCCCGGGGGTTTGAAATTCAAACACCTCGCACAACTGTAGGAGTCCCTCGAGTCAATCGTTCCGATCTCACGATCAATTCTTATGGGTAGTTAACGAAATCCGGGATTACAAGAATGCATCAATTTAACCCAAAATATAGTTCATGTAATTGTCTCATTATTACTCCAACTCTTAATCTCTTCCTTCCCATAAATTCCTTCATTTACATTGAATGAAAGAGAAAGCAAAACATAAGAAGCTAGTCCACATCAAGCTTGGGCCAAGCATGATTAAGATTTGATCCATATGTCAGGACTTTGAGCCTAACTCAAGCCAAATAAAAGTGAAATTTTTTGTTCTTTGTTAAACCATTTTCTAAAAGAAACTCTAAATACTAAGTAAATACTTTGAGGTTAAGTTAACTGCATCTAAGTTTTGTCAACCATACTTACTAATGGCATGGAATAATTTAAACCTTCTAAATTGACTCAAAGAAATTTTTAAAACAAATCTATATGTTTTAATAGTTTAATTTAAATTTTATTATAAATTTATACCCTTATATAATAAAGAAATGCTAACAAAAAGAAGCTCCAAATCCTTCATCATCAACAACATCTCTGTTGTCATATTATTAAATTATTATACAAGAATTGAGCTTCTTTCAAATTGAAATCTCAAAATTAATATACCTTTTTAAAGCAACCAATATATAGGTTAGATAGATTATATTAAAGACTATTTATATAAGGAGAAAAGAATATACCTAAGTTTCTAAGTTTTGTATAGGTTTTGAGGATGATAAGCCTATTACAATAAGGAGGATGTTAAAGGAAGATATAGAGAAAAGAGTAGCATAGTAGTAATGCACATTAGACAGAAGAAGTGGCTACTAGCAAAGGCAAAGGGAAGGATGCCAAGGTAACAAACGAGAAGGATAGTTGAACAATAGAATAGTGTATAACAAGATGGTAGCGAAGGATAGGTAAGTGAGAGCAATGATGGTGTAGAAGGGATCTAGTAACTAAAAATCCAAGAAAAAAAAAAATTCAAACCCTAAGAATCCTAAGCCTAAATCCTAAACACTAAATCCAAAATCCCTAAACCCAAAACCTAAACTTGTTAAACCACAAATTTGTAAATCCTAAAAGCTAATTGTCCCAAACCATAAATCCTAAAGCTTAAAACCATATAACCTTATAATTCTAAAAACTTAAATATTAAACCTAAAAACATAAACCCTTAGACCTTAAATTATTAAACTTGAAAACACTTATATCCTAAATCTTAAAACCCTAGAACACTTTTGCCTAAACCCACAAAGCTCTGACTCATAAACCCTAAAACAAAATTGTAACGACCCGGGCCCATGGGCCCGTTTCGTTACAAGAAAGCAAAATGGACAAGGTCCACACCAACTTGGGCCACCATAGCCCAAAAAGGGATCCAATTGGTGCCTTGTCCTTCTTGCTTAACCGGTTATAAACCACTCAACCAATTCCTAATTTTTCAATGTAGGACTATTATGAGGGGAACCACAATTTACCCCCTTATAGAGGCGACGTCCTCGTCGCCAGGGGCAATTGATCACAACCACCAGGCAGACAGGATTCTAGAGGTAGCCCCCATAGGTTCAAGATGTGGCTTCCATCCCCCATGGATGTAGCACTTTGCCCTGTGTGGCACTTAGCTCCTGCACTTCCGACTGGTGCGAGGCTCTGATACCATATTATAACGACCCGGGCCCACGGGCCCGTTTCGTTACAAGAAAGCAAGACGGACAAGGTCTACACCACTTGGGCCACCACAACCCAAAAAGGGATCCAATTGGTGCCTTATCCTTCTTGCTTAACCGGTTATAAACCACTCAATCAATTCCTAATTTTCCAATGTGGGACTATTAGGAGGGGCATCACAATCTACCCCCCTTATAAAGGCGACGTTCTCGTCGCCAGAGGTAATTGATCACAACCACCAGGCAGGCAGGATTCTAGAGGTGGTCCCCACAGGTTCAAGAGGTGGCTCCCATCCCCCATGGATGTAGCACTTTGCCCTGTGTGGCACTTAGCTCCTGCACTTCTGACTGGTGCGAGGCTCTGATACCATATTTATCATATGTAGCACGGACCCGTTTCGTTACAAGAAAGCAAAACGGACAAGGTCCACACCAACTTGGGCCACCATAGCCCAAAAAGGGATCCAATTGGTGCCTTGTCCTTCTTGCTTAACCGATTATAAACCACTCAACCAATTCCTAATTTTCAATGTGGGACTATTATGAGGGGCATAACAAAAATCCTAAAATACAAAACCCTAAACTCCATATACTAGACCCAAAAAACATAAAACCGTTTACCTTAAACCCTCCCATGAATCCACTCTAAACCATAAAATCATAAAAGCCTAAATGCCAAGTCCTAAAACCCTAATCCCTATATCCTAACAGCTTAAACCCTAAACCTTAAACCTTAAACCCTAAATCTCTAAGACTATGAACCTAGATTTTTAAGCATTATACCCCAAACTCTTAAAAGCCTAATTCCCAAACCCTAAATCCTAAATTCTAAAACCTTAAAACTCTTAAACTCTAAACCATAAACCTTATACCTCAAACCTAAACCTTAAACCTTAAATCCTAAACCATGAATGATGAACCCTTAGCTCCTAACATTAAAACCCTTAAACATTGAGAGACCCAAACCCTATGAGCATGTTTGGTAAGCAAGATATGATAAGATAAAAGGAAGGATAGGTTAAGGAGGATGGAATATGATAGAGATCATATTGTCTTATGTTTAGTGTAGGATAAGATAACAAATTGAATAGGATAAAAAAAAGTAGAAGAAAAAAAGAAAATAAAATTATAGCGATCCATTAGTTTGTCTTTTTATCATCCAGCTATATATTTACTAGCTTATCTAGATGTGACTAAAATAAAAAGAAGCATTTCATTAGGATAAATTATCACCTTCTAATTAGATTAGCAATCTCATGAGACAAATTTCTTTCCATCCTTGTGGACAACAAATTTGAGAAGGATAAAAAAAATCCCATCCTCCTTTTAATCTAGTATACTAAACATGTATTAAACCATAAATTCTTAAACCTTAAGTCCTAAACCCTAAATCTCATCAATAGTAAAACCATGAACTTTGAACCCTAAACAATAAAACCTAAATGCTAAACCCTAAACCATAATCATGTAAAAATGTAAACCCTAAAACCCTAACTTAACCTTAAAATTCTAAACCTAAAACCCTATAAATTGAACCATAAACCCTAACCCAAAAAATCAAAATTCAAAACCCTAAATACTAAAGTCTAAATCCATAATCTTAAACCCTAATTCCTAAGTCCTAAACCCTAAACCATAAACCCTTAATTACTAAACATCCATGGAAACCAAGATTGGTAATTTATGATCATAGAAGATATGATTTAAAGAGGATTTTCGATGATACACTTGAATTTACCCAAAATAAATGTGTTTTGCTATGCCTTTTCTAGTTACAATTGGTTTCAATTAGCTAAAGCTAATGAGATTATAAGTGGGCCAACTTCTAATTTAGTTTAAGTCCCGATGAATTACAAAAATTTAATAAGCATGTTAGGACCCGAATGAGTATGTATTTGCTCCCATATTAATATGTGCTTAGGAGATTTTGGATGCTTGAATAGAGTTTATGATCCCATTATATAAGTTTTAACTAGCATTTTTTTACACAAGATCTTGAATTATTACAAATTATATAAGAGTTAGCTAACTCAACATTCGACCCATGTAGATAGATTAAAAAGCCCTAGAGTATAAGTCCTTCCAGGGCAAACGATGAACAGATTATTGTTATTATGATTAGACCCTTATTTCAATAAGAACATAACTTAAACAGGATGCGTGTGTATGTAGATATGTATAAGAATGCATTTAATTGCACATTAATTATCTGTTGAAGAATCCTTGCATATTTAGGGACCTTAATTAATAACCACCTAGCAAGCTCTTTTGTTTTTGATTGAGGTCTTGATTCTTTACCAGCCGTTAATGGCAGAGGATGAATTAAATAATTTTAAAAATAATAAAATAAACATTTGCTTAAGAAGTAATAATCAAGAAAAAGATAAGGAAAGAATCTATGAAAATAATTATATTTATACAATATATAATTAATATATACTATAAATTAATTTCTTGGGGTTGGGTTGCTCAATCTCTTATCCAACGTACACAAATTACTCTAATCACAATTTTGCAAATAGAAATCATATTTGACTTGGTCTCATTTCGAACACAAATGGCACTTCATTCTCAGGCAGAGTAAATATAATTTAATTATCTAAAAATTATATTATAATAATCTTGCATCCCTGTTCGAAAGCAATCCATTATTGCAGTAAGGATCAAAGTGTATTTCAAAAAATAACAAGCATTAATCGACTGCATGCTTTGTGTGGCGACAAGGAGAGTAGCCATTACAGTCCTATTTGCAAAGTTGGACCTTAACATCCTATTCAAAAAAATTATATTTTAATACATCTTTAATAAGTTGAATGATATGTAGCCCAGAACAAAAACAATTTATATTTTACATTGATGGGTATACTTCAAAGTCCGCTTTCATATTCTAGACTTTCAATGCCGCTAGCTGAGTTATATGTGCATGGACTAGCATATCCTATTTATCCGCAGTCTAGACATTTGCAGCCTGGCTTCGACAGGACTCAGACAATTTTACCTACCAACTCTTTGATATGCGACATCAGGGCTATTTCATCAGGCTTATAGTGCCGAGATTCGGCATGTTTATCGAAAAGTAAACTCAACGATTGACTGGATTGCTGTTCGGATTGCCCATCATTCTGATCCCTGGTATGAAAGCAGATGACTTTTACTCTATATTCTTATCCAAATTTTACTATGATATATTAATTTAACTCATCCTAAACTTGATGTCACCGTTTACCTGTAAAAAAAAAAAAAGTCCGCTTGCATAACATGAACTTTTGGCAAATTTTAAAATTTAATTTTGAAGTCTAAATTTGGAGATGAGCAATAATAAAAAAATTGCAATTGAGAAAACTGCATAGCTTTCACATCATCAACGCATATCCGAAAGAAAATAACAAGCAATAAAAAATAAATCTATCAATTCATAAACTATATTTACAGAGACAGATCCTGTGTCATCCGAACTTATATTATGCCCAAAAGGAGGAGGAAATTAAAAAAAAAAAAAAACATAAATCTCTTTCATCTTTAACTCCAAAAGTTTTATTTTTCTCTTTTTTTTCGAAAAAAAAAGAAAAGCATCAGCTTCCATCTCTCTCTCTCTCTCTCTCTCTCCTTCTCTTCTTTTTTTTTTTTTTTTTTTGGTATCCTTCTCCCTTGCATATTATCATCATCAAGCTAATTCCAGTCACTCCGCGCTGAGTTGAGGTCAAGTTTGGGCTTCTTTTTAAGGGCAGGGAGTGGCACGTGCGAGTCACAACGGGGGCACCTGGGGTCCACCTTGGCGATGAGGACGTAGAGGAGGCACCCAGGGCAACCGGCGGCGATCAGCCCACCGGAAGAATCAGAGCCGTCGGTGGTGCCGTCCTCGTCCTGATCGGCCGCAGCGCGCCGTTTGATGGAGGAGGTGGTGGTGGTGGAGGAGGAGGGCGAAGGGGAGCCATCGGATCGGCGGCGGAGCGGGAGGCGGATGCGGGACTCGCGCTCGGCGCGCTCCAAAGCGAACTTGACCTTCTCCAGGGTGCACACGCTCTGGTACACGAAGGCGGAGTTGGCGGCCGAGGGGGCCGGCGCCACCAGCTTGAGGTCGAGGGCGGTCGAGTCCTCCGGGAGGCCGACGCCGGATACGGCGGTGGAGGAAGCCGGTGGGAGGTTGAGGTCTTGGAGATGGCAGGGCGATGGATTGGAGTCGCGCTTCTGGAGGAACGCTTTACCGGACTGCAATGATGAAGATTTTGGATTTCTTAATTAGAAAATTGGAATAAAAAGAACAGTATTATTCCAAAAAATAAGAGTTTTATCAGGCATAAAAGCAAACAGTAGTAATATAAAAATCTAACCCTTTTTTTTTTAAAAAAAAAGAAAGACAAGATCAGATTCAGCAAGAAATAGAGGAAGCTCAATGGAAATAATGATTTTTAATCAAGATAGAAAGAATAATCATTTCAGAACAGAACAGTAAATGAAAAAAAAGGATTTTTTTTCTTTTGAAAAAGGAGATCTGGAACTGGGCAGATGAAGGATAGAAATGAATTAGTCGGAGAGGGTTGAGGAAATAGAGGAGTTGATAGCGTAAAAGAAGTGAGAAATACAAAATAATTCCATCCAATAGCTTAAATTCTAATGTGAAAGAGATCTACGGTTTAGGAATTTCAAAGAAAAGAAGGAAAGAATCTTGTTAACCTTTCAAAACTTATGGAAAAGAAAAACAAAGAGATCCCTCCAGGAATTCGAGCAAAGAAAAATAAGAACTTTCCTATAAAAACCCTAAGAAAAGATCAAACTTCGCTCAAAAATAAGAAAAGAAAAGGATTTTTTTTTACAAACCTAGCAAGAACTCAATACATCGGATTCGAACTAACGTACAAGTTCGTGGAGGAAGAGGAGATTTAGCGAAGAAGAGTACCAATAGATCAAGTCGCCGTTCCCAACCGGCGGGGACCTGGAGATCGAGATCCACCTCCGCCGCCGATCCCAGCATCGCGCCGCCGCCGAGGAGGTCCCTGGTGACCAAATCCCTCTTCCCCTCTCCTTCCTCCTTGTACCCTCTCAGCATCCGCGCCAAAGAGCTCACTTCCGCTGCCATTAATCCACCTCTAGGGTTTCTTTTTCTCCTCAGAGACCTCAGAAACGCTTCAACCGAGCCGAACAGAGAGAGCACGGAGAGAGATGAAGCGTAGGGCCACCGGAGGCCCTCGGAGGCCGGCCTATTTATATAGTTTTGAGTAAATAAAAGAGAAAATTACAATGACCCCCCTCATATTTCACAAACCAACATTCTAACCCCAAGAATTTATTTATTTTAAATAATTCCCCTAACTTATTTTTAAATATCCATTGGACCTAGACGCCATTAATAGATTGGCTGAAAAAACTAAACTACTTGAATGCTTTCCAAATTCTACAATTTTCATAACTATTTTTTTTATCAATCATCTTATTAATAATATTAAAGTACAAAATTATCATTTTTTAATTAGTCCATTAACCGTGTCAAATAAATTTAGAAAGACTAATTAAAAAAATTAATATTTTAATCAATGTATTTTTTAAGCCAAAGTTGAAGGGGAGTTGCTATATTCTCCCTCATTAATATTTAAACAAAGGTTTGGGAAGTAGTAATTGAGTCATTGAATGGGATAGATGTCTCGTGTAGCTATATTAGACAAGGTAATTAAGGTGGTATAATAGATAGAGTTTCATTAGTATTTTAATATAGGGTTCTAGAAAACCACCCTGAGATGGGGTATTTAAGCCTGTCTTTAAGCCCATGTCTTATACATGTGATGTATGCATGTTTTTTAATGCATTATAGATGAGGTTTTGTATGGTAACCTGGTCTGCATTGTGTTGCTTTGCATGTGAAAAATGGATGGTATATTAAATGATTTCTATGGGCGAGGTGCTTGTCCATGTAACATTATAACACACATCCATGCAACAATTTTTATGCATTGCAGCTGGTTGAGATTTCGGTCAATTGCAGCTTATATGTTTTGTAGATGGCATGAATGTATGCTTCGAATCATATCAATTCGAATGAGGTTTTAACCTTTCAAACAATATACTCATTAATATTATGGTTATGCATCATATTGATACCATGCTTTTACATGTATTGTACTTTGTTTGTGCAAGACCTATAGAGTAAATATATAACTGAGTCAAAATAATAAATGGGATGGGATGGGATGAGACAGAATGGAGGTAGGAGTTATTTTCCATCTCCATCTCTACCACTATTTTAACCTTCTTATCCCCCCTCTATCCCTATCAATAGAAACAGAGACTTCTCGATCCTCATCCCTATGGGAATCCCTATCCCTACGAGAGTTTTACTTTCAACCTATCTCATTTTTAGTAAAGTTTCAATTTCTATAAAAATCTCCATCTCTATTCCTATTTCTTATAAAGCTCTCCATCTTGCCGAAGACCCCATCCCTATAGACCCTATTTTTAACATTAATATCTTTATTTTTATTTTAATTCTTGCTAATTATAATTTAAAAATAAATATAAAAAAAAAACAAAGTATTAAGTTTCCTATAATAAATAAAATAAATTCAAATAAATTTATTATAATTATAATTTTATGAGCTAATTCATAAAATATATTAAACCTACTTTCAAAGAGTATAATAACATAAACGTAGCTATGATCATGAGCTACATACATAAGAAACAAATACATTCATTCTCAATAAATATAAAAGAGGTCAGTACATATAATCTTAAGATATTTTAGGATTATACGTGAAGATATATTTATAATATTAAAATAGTATAATAACTAACATAAAATATATGGAGATCATATAGAATGGGGACCAAGGGTCTATAGGGAGTATCCTTCCCATTCTTGCTTCTGTCCCAATTTATGAAAATAAAATTTTTTTCATCTTGGTCCCCATTGAGAGAAAATATTTCATTCCCTCTCCATTCGAACTAGGTCCCCACGAAGATTGAAGAAAATAGGACAAATTACCATCCCTAATCATACTTATTTGATATTGTGATTCTTTTTTTTTTCTTATCTACAAAACAATCATTTTAGGATCCTACTTTTATCATGCTAAGCCAAAATTTCTTCAACTTATTTTTTAAGTTAAGATGTAAATCTTGTTTATTGAATTAATGTTAGACAAGATAAGCAACAACAAATATATAAATATAAAGGCATTAGAAAAAATAATATCAAAATATTTATGATAGTTGTGATTATGAATTCAGAATAGTTATAGTCCTACATCATGGTTATAATTGTGCAACATAAATGGGAGAATAGGCTTTATGGCAATAAATATGCATATTATTTAGAATTATGCATTGTAACATTTGGATGGAGAGATAGCTTGAGGAAGTGCATATATATAGTTGGAAAGTTAGACATAACTTGATGTGCTAGGGAGACTATTTGTAATGATGTGGCTATTATCTTCATATACTTAGAAGCCAAAGTTATCAGTTTTGAAGAAGGCTTTGAATAAATTTATCGTAATGTAATAGACAAAATAGTGAATTAAATTTCTAACATGAGATTATGTATTCGATGAAATTACTTCTTTTACTACCCTAACAGAAATTGCATCTCATAAGGCAAGGCTACCATTAAATATGAGATAGAGTTAGTGTAAAAGAATTTATGTATGTCTATTAACAAAATAACAAAACCAATCATTTCAATTTAGCATCTAATTGCTAAGAACAAATAGGTTTGAATAAATATATGACATTTGATAAAATCAATTTAGCTCCAAGTCATGCAACATTGGAGATTGAAAACAATCCAAAAAAAAACCTTTTATATACCTCTAAATTATTTGGACTTTGGTGATATTGCTTAACCCATTAACCTATTCAATCTACTGTTCATCAAATGGGGTGACCTTTTAGCATAATAGTTATTTAGATTTTTTACATATTTAATAAACTAGATTTGGGTTGGCAGATTTTTTTACCTAACTTTTTCTCTCATCAGACTTTTAATTGATTTGACTCAACTTAATTGCCACTCTGAGCTTTAACTATATAATAAAATTATTAATGTTATCTATTAACATTCAAAATTAATCCTTAGACATCAACTATAGGAAAGGTCATTGCTAGGATTGATAAAGTACCTCCACATAGCTGATTTATGTATACTTACAAATGAGAGAGAGAGAGAGAGAGAGAGAGATTTAGAGTTTGTCTTAAGAGAGACCCTCTAATGCTCAAGTCAGCTAGAAAATAAGATGTTTAGAGCTTAAGGTTTAGGCAAAATTTCTTATTTGTGAAGTTTGGGCTACTTTTATATATGTTGGAAGAGTCCTCTTGGAGTTGGATCCCTTATGAATGAATAGCTTAGATGATTCAAATGTGTTAGCATCCTTGTATAATTCACATATTTAGTGGAGTTCTTAATAGATTGAGTGGTGAACTCCTATATGGTAGACTCTTATCTAAATTGAACTATACCATAAGCCTTCGAATTGATCGCTATGTTAGAGAAAGTCTCTTTTGATCAAGACTTATCTTCCTAAATTAGATACAATCATGTTCTAATCTGGTCAACCATAATACATTAATCTTCAGTTGCCCATTACATATGCTGTCAGGTTGATTTGATAGCTTAGCTCGTGTTATGTTAGCTCTTTAGGTTAGTTTTTACTGCATCATTTGCCCCTACTTTTAGGGGTCGAGTTTAAGCTCACACTCAACTCATGAAAGTAGCTCGATTAAATCTTGGTCTAGTAGCCATTCAACTACTATGGTAATTAGTTTGCATTTGATACAAATTGAATCAAACCCAACAATTTAAGTTGAGAAGTCTTGAGGCATTCGTGATGATGCTCATATGATTTTATAAAGCAAGAAATGACATTGCAATGCTTCTCTCTAATGCATGAATCTTAACGCAAGGCTACGCATGATAATAAGCCTGCTTAGAGAATTAAATACTCATTAAAACCCTTCATGATAGCTTCTTCATTATCATGCCCATTAATGCCTCAGTTTAGTAGTCTGTTGTTAGCAAACCATGACTTGCGAGAAATTACCATGTGGTAACCTTTTATGCTTCAGGATGTCTTAATAATCCTCAAAAAGGCACATAGCTCACTGCATACACCTTCCTCTCTTGGTGCTCTATATGAAGGGAGAGAAGGTGAAGCTCATTTGCCCCATCCTCCAAAAATCTTTTGGTTAGCTTCTTGTCTCGATGCTTACTTAATTCAACTCTAGGATGGTCTATGCATCTAGGTCTTCTCTGATTCTTAGGTTTCTTCGAAGTTCTTCCTTGTTTTTAAGATTCAAACTTTCCTCTCAAGTTAGCCTTTAAATTATCCTTCTTATGATGCCTTTCGTATTCTCATGTTCTACTTCATCTTTATCCTCAACTTCTATTTCTCTCAAGTAGACTCCTACCCTTTTGGCCAAGGAATGGAGTTTGCTTATTAAAGACAATTTGATGAGTATTTGTCAATTATTTTGATTTTGGATTCTTTCCGATTTGCTCTTTCTATTTCTAAGGAAAAAGCCTCCAACCACGTGGTAAGTTGGCTCTGTCTTTATGAGGACATTCTGAAGGTGGCTGACCTCTTTACCTTGTATTACGTTGCACCATCCTAGCTTGTCCTAACTTCATAGAGGCTCATTATGGCTTTTATATTTATATATCTCAGCCCAATTTTAAGCCTGCCACTAGGCTTTTTAGGCTATCTTCACCATTATGGAGCATTTGAATGAGCAAGGATTGTGGAACATCTTTGCTTGAAAGGATAAAGATTCTTCTTATGTAGTCCTTCTATCTATGGGTGAAAGAATAGGATCTTCTTTATTTTCTTAACCAAAGGTTTCTAACTGTTTGATATGGTCTAGAAGTAGTCGAACAAGAAACTCAGTTGCTTACCTCTCCTCTAATCAAAGGAAGAGGAGGCTTTAATTTAATATTTGATTTTTATTCAAACTAAGGCTTTCATCCTAAAGGCAAGATTGCTGGTTGCAATCAATTCAAAAACTTCTTTATTTTAGTAGATTGGCTTATGATTGGATCCACTTTGAGGTGGTGGATAATGGCTTGAGGGTTAATGCCTAGCATGTTAGCAGTCGACTAGGAAAAACCATTGAATTTCTTTTAAAGAAACTCAACTATCTAATCCATTACCTCTTTAGATAGGAGAGAGCCAACTTGAAATGACTTGGCTTGATTACTTCCAAGTAGGATGACATTTAGGTCTTTAATTGGCTCAGTTCATTGCTCATTTGACTCATCTATGAGTTCAAGTTTTTCAATTGAGAGCATCTTGATTGATTTAGAGTTCTTCTTTAGGGACTTAGAGTTCTTCTTTAGGGTTGCTGCATAATACTGCATTATTGTTTAATCTCCTTAACTCTTTGATTGATGAAGAATTTCATAAGAAAATAATAGGCCGATATGATAGCTTTAAGGGCATTCAAGCTTGGGTGACCTAAAATTGCATTGTAGGCAAAAAGTAACTTAACGACTGAGAAGTTCACCATATAGTTCTACAACAAGGCTCTTTGCTTATAGTTACCGCTAAAGTGATCACTCCTTTGGCTTAGATGGGTTCTCTAATAAAGTCAACCAATGAAGCTTTTGTTGGCTTTAGATGATCGATATTGATGTTCATCCTTTGAAGGTATTGTAGAAGAGAATGTCTACTAAGCTATCATTATCTATCAAGATTATCTTCACTTGGTACTTAGCTACAGTCCTTATGGAAGTTAACATACATAGCAATCCTTGTGGAGGTTAACACGTGTTGCGGAATCATCTTTGGAGGCTAACACGTATAGTCCTCATGACTAGTCTATATTAGAATTTATGTTGAAGGTGTATTCAAGATAGTATATCTCTCAAACATCCTAGGAGAAATTTTGGATTGATGTGGTATCTCCTAAGCTCCTCGGAGCTTCTGTTGGAATTATTTTGACTTTTGATTACTTTTGTACTCTTGATACTTCTTTCAAACTACCCATCATTGTCCTTTCAAAATGTTTCTTAAGCACTATTATACTTTTCTACTTGGCGGGCTAATAGCTTAGTAAGTGGAGGATGTTTTACTAAAGAAAAGCTAAATCTAGAGTTCCTTAGACTGACCATCAGAGCTACAGTAGCAATTAAGGAATCTATATCTTGAACTTTGAAGTATTTTTAAGTGGAATTGTTGAATATAATCTTTTAGTTCTTCTACTTGAGGGACACTAGGCTCATAGAGGTTTTTTTGATATTTTTTGCTGCCAATGAAGTGGTTGATAAATATATGACTTGGTTGCTTGAAGAAATTGATGGAGGCAAGCCTCAAGCTGAGTGCCACATTCAAGCTACTTTGTTTAAAGTTATATAAAGCTCAATACATAATTATATCTGACATGCCATATAATATAACGAGAGCTTTGAAGCTCTCAAATGATCAATAGCATTGATGTTTCCTTGTAGGGCTTCAATTAGAGCATCTTGAACTTTAGGGGCAATAGCCCGACCATAGCATCTTTGATGAAGGGTAGTTCTTAGGATAGATTAAGGTTTTCCTTGGACACACTACATCACCACTTGATGACTTGATTCATCTCCTCCACCTATTAATTTATTATTGCTAGCTAGCTATAGGAGTCTTCATATTATTTTGCTTGTCCAATCACGATAATTGATTTAAAGCTTCTCCTCAGTTGGTCATCTTAATGTTTGCCTTTAACTCATCAATTCTAAGGATTCAAAAGTTTTTCATTAAGCTTTACCTAAAGTTGGTCACTACTAGCAATTGAGTCAGTCCTTGGTCTACTTTGGGCTAGCCTGATCTAGAATTGGATCTAACTTTTGAACTAGGTTGGCAAGCATGTCAATATGTTGCATAAGAGTGTTGAGCCTTTTGCGGAGTTTTAGGCCCCGATCTAAGTGTAGCTCATGCTATTTAGATAGTGCTTGCTCCCTATTCTCCTTTTAGGTTACATAACTAGATTCTTTTATTTGATTCCCACATATACATCAAACTATCGACATCTATAGTCAGTCTTCATTTGTTAAATATAGGAAAGGTCATAGCTCGAATCAATAGAGTACCTCATCAAACTGATTTATGTGCATGCTTGCAAAAGATAGAGAGAGCAGAAGAGGCCTGAGCACATCATGTCCATATTTAGTCAAATGTTACATGTATTGACCATTAAGTTAGCCTAATAGCTCAACTTGTGTCATGCCAATTTAGCTTTTATCACATCATATCTATTAATTGCCTATCTTGAATGAACAAATTCGATCTAATCACAAGTTCAAAATAATATTTCTTTTTATCCTCATTTTTTTTGCAATAACTTTGTGAAATTGCAGATTTGCAAATTTTAATACACTTTTATATTAAAATCTTCGTTACCACATGATGCAATATATTATTTATATATTGGTAGCCCCTCATTGAATTACATTATCTTTTTTTACAATTTATTTTTTTCTATAATCTTCACTATTGTTATTTGTTTTCTATATAAAGATAAACACATGTCTATAATATTTATCATTTCAATCAAATCATTTGCTCATGCTGCATAAATATCTTCCATATTTATGTTAAGTTACTTTCCTTTACCTGTCATGGAATTTAACATATTTTAGTAATTAATGTGGTGGATCGAATTAGGTTAAATTCACCAAAGGAAGTTAATCATTTAATTATTTTTTTACCTCAGTCATTTTGACCTCAAGCCTTCAATGTTCAGCACTGATGGCATTATTTTCAAACCGAAATTTCATTGGCATAATGTTATGACAATCAATGCCACAGCCTACAACTAATCTTCTCCATTGCATCTCCTTTTTATTTTTGGATAGGGACAGGAGATTAATTATGGGTTATGACTGGAATTTTCATGGCTGTTCATGACTAAGAAGCCCCTGGCCCCTCACCTGTTTATTATATATTGATATACAGAAAAAATATATATATATACAGACAATGTGTACAAGTTCCATTGTACTTTCAGAAGAAGAGCACACGCAATTAAGTTTGGACCATAAAAAACCCAGCAGGTATTTATAATCCTTCTTCCACGGGCCCGTGGGTCACATTAAAGGCTTCCCCCATATTTACACAAACATAAATGTCCCTTCCTCCAGTCATTGTGCATTGATGAGGAGTTGGGACTCATAATCATAGCCATTATGGTGGATTGACCTAAGGTTTCTTGGGTGAATCTACTACATGGAGCCTTCGTTGGGTGAATCGACCCGACTAAGGGTTTCGATCAATCATCCAATAGTCCAACCAATGAATCAATGGTTGAATAACATGAATCACTAAAATATAATTAAAATTAAAAAATATAATCCATATTGATGAATAAAAATAATTTTTTATTAAACTAATTCAATATGACTTTAAAATTTAATTATCTAAACTATAATAGAATATAATATCTACATCGGTTGGAGAAAAAGAGACAAGAGAGGGACAAATCGATTAGAGAGGAGAGAAATGAGAATTTATGAATGAAAGTTGAAAAATATTTAATATTTAAGTTATATTAATTAAAAAGTAATTTTAAAGATTTTGTTAGTTCAACTAGATCATTGAGTCAATAAAAAAAACCAAACAATTCATCCAATTTTTACCGAATTAATCATGCGGTTAGTTTAATTATAAAAGTCCAACGATCGATCAAAAGATCGATTTTCATCGGTTGGTCTGACCTAAGCCTGATAACTATGGTATTAATTAGGGGATTCATTCAACTTTCTTAGGGTGATAATCTTTATACAAAGTATTTTGTTTGTGGAAGAGTTGCAGTTGCTCAAAGTGTAGGGAAGGTGGTTGGCTCACCTGTATAAATGGATTGACGTGAGCAATATGGCAAGGGTGGAATTAAATGCCGAGGGACTCATTCATTCATTCATTTCAGCCATTAAAAAGGCTTTATTATGGTGGGTGTTACAAATAGAATTAATTGCTCGTTTCACATGGAGTGATAGGCTCATTCAGGGTGGTGGATGGATTTTGACTTAGAACTGTTACGTTAGTTGAATATTTAAATGGTAGTAACTCTCGTTTTTCATTTTTGGGGAAAAGACTTAGCCGCACTGGTGTAGCAAGCAAGCATGTGGATTGACTGCACGTGCATGTTGCTACGAAATGATGTGCGATAAAGTTTATTGAGCTTCGGCATGCATGATGATACGTATATGTGATTCATCATGCATTTAATATGCGCTTGCTGTACTATCCTTCTATGCATTACAAGTGTTTTCTTCATTTCTCATCAGTAGCTGTGCATTTAAAGATGGTTCCTTCTTGACAAGGCTGGGCCTAGAAACATGACCAGTTTCTAAGCACTTGAATGCTACAGTCTGTGCTTGATGAAGGCCAGTAGATAACGCCATCACCTTTCCTAATGTCGACCACACAACCTCATGAACAGTTGCCTTTCCTGCTATGATAATTATTCATTTGAAAGTTCTTCATTTAGGTAAAAATCTTTAGATATAATGACACACATTGATGCCATGTAAACCTGCCTTTTTAAAATAGGAAAGGATGGATCTTTTGGTGGTAAGGAATTGATAGATAAAATACCGCAAAGGATCATCACTCAAATTCGATTAGATCAAGATGGACAATGAGAATTTCTTAATAATAATTCAAGCTATTGTATATGATAGATGAACTATCTCTTTAAAATATTTAACATTAAAAGTAATATGATTTTGAGGATACAAGTCTATGCATTAAAAGGTCAAATGGTTAGGCAGATACATGAAATAAAACTTGTTCATTCATTGTTAGGTTTATGAATCAATGGTCTTCAAATCATATAATTTTTTTATTTATCTATTTAATAAATAATAGATAACATTTAATAGTTTGAATCATTGATGCGATAATATATTTTTTAAAAGTATGGTTAAATTAATTTTTTTACATATTTATCCTTATAAATATTTAAAATTTCATGCATATTATTACAAAATTTTATTTATATATAGCTTTTTTCTTTATATATATATATCTTCGTAGCTATCTAAAATTATATGTATATCTCTCAAATTTACCATTTGTGTATATAACTTTATAAATTATTGCTTGTTATATGTAAATCCTTATCTCGATAAGTGTAGACATGAAAAAGAAAAAAATTATAAGAATATACACATAGATAGTAAATTTGTAAGCGAATAATTAAATATGAGAAGAATTAATTTATAAAAATAAGACATATAAATAATAACCTTATAAGGTTATATATATAATTCTAAATATTTATAAGGATGTACACAATTAAGAAAGTAATTATAGGAGTATAAATGTAATGATAAATCTGAAACATTTATTTACAAAATTTCAGATATTTATAAAAGTATACATGAAAGGAAATCTTATTCAATTTATTTTCAATTTAAAGCAATTAATTATAGATTCCAAGCATCCTCAATTAAGATTTCACATAAAGAATATACATAATTTGAGAATTAAAAGGCCAGCTATCAATCGCCCACAGAAGCTCATCAGCCAATGTCATGAACCATTATTGTCCATAAAGCATGACTATCTGTATTTAACTGTTAATATAAATGCATTTTTGGGGCCACATTCTGTAGGCCATTGATTATCTTCCACAAATGAGTAATTGAAATCCTAGGGGAAGGTTTGCATTTATTTAGTTAGTGCTAAATTCTGCACAGGGCTGTGGAATGGACTTCCAAGGCATGCATTTTATTACCTCATAAAGCTAAACTCTTTCAGAGTTTGCCCATGGCTTTATCTGCGACATTGGCAGGCATTTTGGGACAAAACTTAGGTAGGGTTCTTTAAGGTGCTTGTCATGTTCTTCAATTAGTAAGTAACATGTGTAGCATTATTTTATTTATAAAAATAACGTGTATTTATCATTGTTTTTTCATGAAATTTAAGATAAATATGTTAATTTTTTTAGTTGAATCATAGTTCATAAGTTTCACTTGCTAAGCGAGACCATGCTATAGGCATGTAAGAAACACTCAAACTTGTAAATGAAAATCTACACTGAATATGGACTCTGAAGTTTTGCAAATTTTCAAACCAGGCTATTCACCTACTTTTGCATGCACAAGATATTATTATTCAAGGCACCTCTTCTTTGCTTTAAAGAAACAAGGAAAAGTCCTCCTGCACCGTGCATATAAATAAAAAGCTTCACTGAATGTGGGCTTTGAAGTTTTGCAAATTGTCAACCAAACTATTCGCCTGCTTCTGCATGCACAAGATATTATTATTCAAGGCACCTCTTCTTTGCTTTAAAGAAATAAGAAAAATCTTTTATACCGTGCATGCAGGAACGCGCGTACTGCACGGTGATTGATCCTGCACATGTGTGGCCATACGCAGTGCAATAAAGGATAAAAATATTTTTGGATATGTGGAGCGTAGCCACATGTGCATGATCAATCGCCATACACAGTGTATGCATCCTGCATAGTATGCAGTGCACAAAGAGCTTTTCAAGAAACAAATCAAGCTAGACTATACGTCTCCCTTTTTTAACATATTTTTTCTATTCCTTCATGTATATTTATTTAAAATTTATATCATATTTCTGAAGGGGTCATGACGATTCATCTCCTCCTTTCTTGGAAAGAAGCATGTGCACAATAAGTGTAGAATACTAGTTAGGGCTGGTAGTGAGCTTGGACTGGCTTACAGGCCATCAAGTCAAGCCATGGCTTAGGCTTGAATTAAATTGAGTCAGGTTTGGGCTCCAAGTTAGAATCCAAAAAAAAAAAAAACTTTGGATTAGAGTCGGGCATTGCTTAGTCCTGCTCAAACCTGACTCAAAGCTCGAAACCAAAAGTGGCTCGCAGTAATGACTCTTTATCATACCCAAACTCAGCTCAAATTTAGTCTCCAAATCTTAAAAGTTGTTATTTTTTAAATTTATACTGGGTTTCTTATCAATTATGTATAAATTTTTTTTTCTTGAAAATTAACTAATTTAAAATCATTATTTTATTATAGAGTAATTATGTGTAATTTTTTTGCATGATTCTTAAAAATTGAAAATTAACTTTATCAACCTAGTTTTTGGTCCAAATAGGCTATTGTGGGTTGCTCCAATTGAGTTTTGGGTTAGGCTTAGACTTGGGCTTGGGGTTGGGCTTGGGTCTGGTTTGGGCCTAAATATTACATTTTTTTAGGGCATGAGCCTATTCAGAGCCTGGATTTGGGCTAGGCCAAGCCCCTAGAGCATGGCCCTACTTGGCCTAGCCCGGCTTACTTCTAGTCCTAATGTTAATAATACTTCAAGGAAGAGATGAAAACATTATGTTATTATGTGCTACATGATTTGAATTAAATTAACTTGTTAGTCATTGTACAATGAGAATTATATTCACAAACCCCCAATATCAAGTGTGGTTTTTATGTTACATGCGATTTCTAGCTTGAACTTTTAGGTTAACAACTACATGCTTGATTTAGAAGCATGCTCTCTTTGCACTTGATCTGTGAGTAAAACTTTCTTTGGGTCAACTTGAGCTTGATCTATATGTAGGACTTTTCTTTGAACTGACTTAGGCTCGATTCAGGTGCAGAGCTTTCTTTGGGCTTAACTTGAACTTAATTTGGGAGTAGGGCTCCTCTTTTAACTAAATTAAACTTGATTTAAGAACAGGACTCCTTTTTGGTTTGACTTGGGTTCGATCCGGGTGCCGGCTCAACTTGAGTTTGTTGTGTTAAAATCAACAAAATGAACTCGCCATGAAAATGAAATGAACATAGAAAACAAAAGAACTGCAACAAAAGCCATAAACAGTTAAAATTAGTTATCAGTAATGTAACATGAAGGATTGTACAAGCCCTGCCCAATAAGAGGAAAATACTCAAAATTGTTTTCTTCATGGAGCACGTGTCATACTATGAGATACTGGGGGACTAACCTATTAACCATCTCCAACAGCTCAGCAACTTTCAAAATAATGTTAGTTGTGAGAGTCAATGGCATGATAAGGATGATCGAGAGATAAGGGTGATAACTCTCACAATAATCTAGATATCAATGGCGAGAATATGGGTGATAAACAAGCTCGACTGTAACAAATTTAAACACTAGCGGTAATTTTGCAAACTAAGAAAAAGGCTGTCATATCTGTTATTATCTTGCTGTCATATCTGTTAGTAGCTGATTATTAGCTTTTTTTTATGCCAATTAGTTAGGATATATCTCTTTAAATATGTAACACAACCTACTCTTAATTCGAGATCTCTGAATAAAAAACTCTTATTTTCTTCTTGTATCAGAGCGAGGTCTACCACGTCATCCTTCACATAAAAATTGGATCTTGAGGGATTTGAACGGGCCAAAAAGAAATTCCAATTGGAAATCCCCCCAAACGTCATCGAAATCCGTAAGAGGGCTCGTACTCCCCATCTCCCACCCCCATCGACTAGAGGAGCTCCTTCATAACTAGTGCGAGAGGGTTCTACAAAGTAAGCAGCATCCACGCTCGGCCAACCTATAACCCCTCATAAATTCCTATAACCCCTCCATAAATTCGTTTGTTTCCTTCATCACCCGTGCATCGAGCGGCCTCTTCTCTGCATCTTCCGCTCGGAAAGCATTCATCGTTGCTTGCTGCTCCGACAAAGCCCTCTCGGAAGAACACAACGATACTTGTGCGTTCCCTTCGGCTGCCGTCGCCTTCGCCACCCTTGCCCTCCATCGTTTTACGAAGATAAGTCCTTTCCTATTTTTTATTATTTTTCTTCCACCATGACTTCATTATCATTGAATGTTGGAAATTTCGTTACCCTCAAACTTACCCCCTCCAACTATCCTCTTTGGCGAGAGCAAGCTTTGGATCTTGCTGAAAGCCAAGACCTTGTCGAACACCTCAACAATGAAACCCCACCCAACCAAATATGTCACACCTACTTCAAATAATTCGCCAGCAGCAGAACCATCCCAACCTAAATTAACATATGAATTTTTTCTTGGCAAAAATTCGATCACCTTCTCTGGGGTTGGATAATTGGAACCCTCTCAGAGGCGGCACTTGCTCTTGTAATTGGCATTGATACAGCCCAAGGTGTTTGGGAAACGCTTCAAAACTCCTATGCTCAGGATTCTCAAGAACGGGAATTTGATCTCCGCCAACAAATTACTTATCTTCGTAAAGAGGATGATAAAATAATCTGCGATCACACTCGGGTTTTTAAAGGTCTGTGTGATAATTTGGCTACCATTGGCAAACCTATTTCCGATAATGAAAAAGTTTTTTATCTTTTGACAAGTCTTAGTCCCCAATATGAAACTTTTACTACAATCATGTTGAAGCCTCCTAGACCAACGTACACTGAGTTGGTTGCTCAACTTCAAAATTTTGACCAGAGATGGAACTGGTTCTCAGGTCATGTTGATATACAATTTCATTCTCAAGTGGCTTTTTATGGCCAACAACAGTCACGTACTGCAAACACTCCTAAGTTTTTATCCACTAGACATGGTTTCTAGGCACAACAATCAAGGAACTCATATCAAGGTAGACCAACAGCTTCAAACACACAGCATAAGAGACCTCCACCAAGCGAACATCGTATGACCCAAATAGAACGAAACCTCTATCGTGAAGAAAATGTCAATACTATGGAGTTTGGACATATTGCAAAAATTTATTGGTGGGTACCCAAGAAGCCTACGCAACATGAAGACATTCCACAAGCTCTTGCAGCGCTTATCTTAGACAATACCATTGCGGATACTGAAAATTCTAGTACTGATTTTTTGATAAAATTCATTATGATTTATGGGGACCTGTTCCTATTTTATCAATTGGAATTTTTCGGTATTAAGCTTCTTTGTTGATAATTGGTCTAAAATATGTGGATTATTCCATTAAAATAAAAATCTGATTTCTTTAAAATGTTTCTTGCTTTTGAAAAATATGTAGACCGTTGAAAAAAATAAAATTTTCCATTCAGATGGTGGAGGTGAGTTTGTAAATTCAAAACTTTCAAATCATTTTTTGTCTACAGGGATTGTTCATCATAAATCTTGCCCACATACTCCTGAGCAAATAGGTATTGTTGAGAGGAGGCATCGTGTTATCCATAAACTTGGTATGACTATGTTATTTCATTCTGGTGCACCATTATTACTATGGGTTGAAGCTTTCTTACTACTATTTATCTTATTAATAGACTCCCTTCATCTGCTTTATACTTTAATAGTCCATATTTCATTTTGCATGGCACACACCAAATTTATTTCTTAGTGTTTTCGGTTCGAAATGTTTCCATACACTTGGGACACTAAATGGAATAAATTTGATCCTAGAACAGTCCCTTGTGTATTTGCAGGATATAGTGATCAATATAAAGGCATAAATGTTTTCATCCTCCAACAATTTTTTTTTATCTCGAGACATGTTGTCTTTGATGAGTCATGTTTTCCTTACAAACCTGAGTCAAAATCCTTTTCAGCTAAATCTGTTATTAGTATATTTGACTCTTGACTCACAATTCCTTATTTTGAAGTTTCTCCTGAAAGGGTATTGCCACATCAAATTCTCCAATTGATATTTCTTTACCATCCGCTCAACTTTCAACCAATACAATACAAGTAGATACCTCATCCAACACCTCTCTTGACCCCACACCTAACTCGCATATGTCACCCATTTTGTCCCCAATCTCCTCTGATGTACATATGTCCACAGCACTATCCCCACAACCGATGTCTTCACAATCTCGTTCACCTATTTCTTCTAGCTTAGCAGAACAACCTCCACTACCATCTCATCCCATGGTAAATCATGCAAGGAGCGGCATTATTAAGCCTAATCCAAAGTATGACTTGAATGTCCATCTATCCTCTACCATTCCAAAAGAGCCAGAAATATCAGACAAGCCTTGGTTCATTTCGGTTGGAAGGCTACAATGGAAGAGGAGCTTGTTGCTCTTCATAAAAATAAAACATGGACTCTAGTCCCATGTACTTCTGGAATGAATGTTATCGGTTCAAAATGGGTGTACAAGGCAAAACTCAAACCCGATGGTTCACTCAATCGACTAAAAGCATGATTAGTAGCCAAAGGATATCATCAAATTGATGGAATTAATTTTTCTAAAACCTTCTCGCTAGTCATCAAACCTAGAACAATTCGTCTCATCCTTACTATTGCTCTCTACCAACGGTAGTCTATTCGGCAACTTGATGTAGGGAATGCATTCTTGCATGGGCACATTTTAGAAGATCTGTATATGCTCCAACCTCTGGGATTGATGGATCCACAACACCCTTCCTTTGTTTGCAAACTTCAGAAGGCCATATATGGTTTAAAACAAGCACCTTATGCTTGGTTCGATCGTTTTAGTTCTTTTTCTTTCCTACAGTTTCTTCTGTAGTTTGGCTGATCCATCGTTATTTATTTATCACTATACTCTTGGCTCACTTGTTTTACTTCTTTATGTCGATGATATGCTACTTACAGGTTTCAATTTGAAACTTATCGATACTTTTGTTCTATTTCTTAGTAGGGAATTTGCAATGAAAGATTTGGGAACAGTACATTATTTTCTTGGCATACAAATGCCTCGAACTTCTCATGGTCTTTTTTTGTCTCAATCTTATTATGCCATGACACTATTGGAATGGGCTGAAATGGAAGGTTGTAAACCTATGAGTACTCCACTCGAGTCAAAAATTTAACTCTCATCCAATACTGTCCCACTTCATGATGTTACTCATTACAGAGGCCTTATTGGAGCTTTGCAATATTTAACGTTAACATGCCCAGATATTTCTTTTAGTGTCAATTATGTTTCTTAATTCATACATCATCCCACTATTGTTCATTTAAAACTTGTCAAACGAATACTTTGTTACATTAAAGGCACAATTGACATAGGCTTACATTTTACTTCCCCTACTACACTTGATCTATGTGCTTATTTGATGCAGATTGGGCTGGTTGTCCTACTACTCGGCGCTCCACGACAGGTTACTATGTATTCTTTGGAGGAAATCTAATCTTCTGTGGTGCTCAAAAAAGCAGCCTACCATCTCTCATTCCAACACTAAAGCCGAATACCGAGCTATGGCAAACACTATGGCCGAACTGACATGGCTAATGTTCCTTCTAAAAGATCTTCAACTTGCTCTTCCCTCTCCTCCTGTTCTTTATTGCGATAACATCAATGCTCTTCATATGATAGTCAATCCTGTGTTCCATGCACGAAGTAAATACATCGAGCTAGACTACCATTTTGTGCGCGAACGAGTTGCTCTTGGCTTGCTAATCAACTATCATATCTTCACTCATCTTCAAGTTACTGATATCTTCACGAAATCCATGGCCAAAGCAAATTTTGAAACAAACTATGTCTTCGGTCCCGACATAGTTTGCGGGAGGATATCAATCATCTCCAATAGCTCAGCAACTTTCAAAATAATGTTAGTTGTGAGAGTCAATGGCGTGATAAGGATGATCGAGAGATAAGGGTGATAACTCTCACAACAATCTAGATATTAATGGCGAGAATATGGGTGATGAAATAAGTTCGATTGCAACAAATTCAAACACTAGTGGTAGTTTTGCAAACTAAGAAAAAGGCTATCATATTTGTTATTATCTTGCTGTCATATATGTTAGTAGCTGATTATTAGCTTTTTTTTTATGCCAATTAGTTAGGATATATCTTTTTAAATATGTAACACAGCCTACTCTTATATTCAGGATTTCTGAATAAAAAAAACTCTTCTTTTCTTCTTGACCTCCAAAATAAAACGGAACATGGAAAGCGAAAGAAGTGCAACAAAAGCCACAAACGATCCAGAACATTGCCATTCATATTAGATAGAGAGTGGTACGAAGAGATATTGCACGGTATTCGGTAAGTGCTGAAGCATCCGAAGTTGATGGAACGGCTAAAATTAACAGCGCCCACACTTCTGCTGCATACTCAAGGATTCAAGGAAGGTCCATCGTGATCACCATGGTGGAAAGTACGTAGAACCGCAAGCATTGAGTGATAAAGGTATGTTTATTTACCAGTATAATTAATGTATAGCAAATTATATATATCTTTTCTCAAACAAGTTGACATATGCAAACAGAGGAACAACGTTTGCCAATTATTCAACCAAAAAATACAAAACAAAATCGATCAGATCAAATAGGAGATATTAGATATGAAGTTGTCTGCATGCAGCTGTCTAGTTGTTGTTGTCCATCCAGAATTGAGCCTGGAGCCAATCTACAGTAGTCTTCTTGTCCAGCTGAAAGGCCTTGGCTAGAACATCATCATCAGAGATGGGTGGCTTCGCTCCGAAGACAGCTTTAGCTACGGTGATCACACCAGGATTTTGGCTGCTCAGACCGGCAATGGCAACGGCATTGGTCTTCCCGTAGTTGAACTGGAAGTGGATCAGACCTTGAGGAAATACGAAGACATCGCCTTTGTTAAGGACCTTAGTGAAGAGCTGGTTGTTGGATGCGACGAAACCGACGTAGAGTGTGCCCTCCAACACAGTAAGGATCTCGGTGCCGCTTGGGTGGATGTTGTCGGAAAAATATTTTTCATCCTGCAAAAAATTTTTTCTAGAAATTATTAAAAATATATCATAGAATTTTAAATATAAAATAAAGTAAAAAATAAAATAAGATATGGATTAAACCAGGACTGAGACGTGTTAACACTGCCCTAAAGATCAGATTTTTGCCCATTCGTGCAGGTTATTGGCGATCTGTCCCCAAGGTACACGATCGCGTGAAGGTGCAATCCAATGATTATTTTAGATGCCTAAGAAAAGATCAATTGTAACAATAAAAATAATCCAATGATTATCTTTATATGTCCAAGAAAAGATCAATTGTAACAATAAAAATAAAAGATAAAAAATTTGATTAATTCCTGATTGATACTTTCCTCAAAGCCTATTTATAGGCTCGGCCCATAAAAGCTCCAACGGCTCGGCCCATAATGGCCTTAAAGGCCTAATAGCCGTTAGCCCCAAATCATGTTTAAAACGGCTTAATAATTTAATTATTTAAGCTATTTCTGGACGTTCTCTCAAGGTTCAGCAAGTCCCATGTGAGCATTTAGGGCCCTTTCCTTTTTTTTTAATTAAAACTTTTTTCAACAATCCCCCATAAAAGTTTTAAATAAATAAAAAAATATATATAAAAATTTTAGGGCATCTTATACTGCGCAATGGGTGAGATGTCCTATGGACTTGAACCTCAGTGTTGATGGTATACACCTGAAGGAACCATAGTGGATTAGACCTTGAACTAGGTCCTTTGACTCAGGCTTCTACTAATCATACACACAGTATGGATCAATTGGGTTTACGCGATCAGTGCATATTAAAGGCCTTGTGCTTAGTACCTTGATTTTTCATGAGAATTCTTTAAGGTTAGCCCAAACCTTTAGTTACGGCCTAATATGACGATTCTCATATAGGTGAATCCTCAAGGGTATTTGTGACAATACCCTGCAGATAACCTACCTCAGATCTATTAAGAGTATGACTCAACCTTACACAAATTTACTTTATCACCTTATAAGAGCACTCATCATAGGGATGGGATGAAAAAATTTTTCAAAAATTTGCACGATCACTCAATCAGCTTCGTTTCTACCACATTGAACCTCATTCATGGGATTTCTAATCATAGAGGTTGGGTATCCACTACTTGTGACCAAATAATGGGCTTAAGCCATATCCCCCTCGATGAATCTAGGACTCCACTCCTAGATAATTCCTTGGTTAATTGATTTGCCAAATTCTTCTTGGATTTGACAAATTCCAAGGAAATAGCATTTTTTTTTAAACTAGACCTCAAATAAGAGAATCAAACAAAGATATATTAGAATTGAATATTCAAATACAAGATAAACAATAAGTTGGATATTCCAACTATCATCAGATTATTTAATAAATTATAGAAACTTTTATTAAATCTCATGGAAATAAATTTCAAGAGACTCAAAACAGAGCATTTATATGACATACCTTGTCACAACATCCAAATGCATAGTACACACACGTATGGCCTTAGGCCCTTATAATTGTTTAGCACAATAAATACCGCTATCAATTAAACACCATAGTACAAAATCAGCATAAGTCTTCTTAGACCATTATATTTACATTCAGCTGCTCTGTAATCATAATCCCCTACTGAAGATCAAAATTTAATGGGTCAGCGTTTAAACAGAGCATACAAAATATGTAACTACAGCTGGTTAACAATTAGAAGCATGGTACTTAAAATATTCTATATCAATACTAGCAAGTTGTTGATTGTGCACAACAAATGCAGTTAAAAGAGAAAAACAAAGAGAAATAAAAGTTAACTGTATTATTGTGCATTGATAGAAGTGAGCACAACAAACAAACACCAAGTCATAACATAAGATCCAACATGACTAGCAATTTAAACATATTATTATGAAGTTAATCTATTATTAGATCTCTCATCCTCTTATCAGATTGGTTATTGCAAAGTGGAATGATCACATTATACCTTCATGACTTCAATTAATCCCAAACTAGCTAGTCTCCACCTCTCGGTAATATGAGAAAAATGGGAGAGCGCTGCTAGTATAGATTGCATGAGTTGAAACAAACAAGACATCACATTCAGCTTTTCTAAATCCCACTTTTGATATGATGAGTTGAAGTCTGGTGAATTGAATTATCAAACTTCATATTGATGTATCCATACAAGATGCCAACTCAAACAGCTAGCGGATAGAAGGTTGTCTAAGGAAGTCTGGCTTTCCTTATTTTTCCTTATTTTTTTTTTAGAACTCTTTTATTTTATATTCATTCTTAACTGCATAGCTAGTTTATTCAAACTTAAATTTAGATTGTCACAAATTAGTCTGTGTCATCAGATTGTAGGAAAAAGAAATGGTCCCCGCACCATCATGGGGATCAAAGACCTCAATTATATGAATGTTAGATTTGAATTTAAAGATTAGACAACCATGAGAATAATTCAAAATTATCAACATCAATCAATCCTAGTGATGTGGCTGATCAGGTTTTGTTAAAGCTAACGAGGTGCGGACTTGATGAGGGGTTCCCCTCGGCCTTGGACCTGCAGAGTTCCCCTTAGCCTCGGACCTACAGGGTTTCCCTCGGCCTCGGACCTGCAGGGTTTCCGTCGGCCTCGGACCAGTAGGGTTACCCTCGGCCTCGGGCTGCAGGGTTCCCCTCGGCCCGGGACTTCCTGAGCTCCCATCCATGTGGCCTATTAGCTCCCTGCAACTGCCACACAGCCCACTAAGCTTTCTGCAGCTGCCATGTGGGCCACTAATTCCCAACGATTACGGATGATGGGATGTTTCGAACGTGGTTAGATCCACTATTGCATGCATAGCCACCACTTCCCGAAAACATGCCAAGGGGAGAACGTGGGAGTAAGTATAAAAAAGGGAGGTTAGGTTTCTTTCAGAACAAGAACTTTTGATTACTGTTTTCCCAAAGCGCTAACTTAATCGTCGGAGGGTCCTCGCCAGAATCCCCTGGCCACTGAGGACTTTCTTGCAAGAACTTCATTGGAGAAGAGAGGTTCAGGACACCTTCGTCACCCGGCGTTTGAAAGACGTGCTTTGGCAACAATAGATTGGCACGCCAGGTAGGGGGAGTGTGAAAGCAGAATTGGGGCCACCAGGCTACAGCCTTTACTTTCATCTATTGCTCGACAAGATGGTGGTGACACGCGCTCAAGAAGTTTTGCCCGGGGGCCCTGGGGGGCAGTATGAAGAGCCGGAGCAGCTAGAAGCCAGCTTCCTGATCCCTCCGATCCCATTCCCAGTCCCGCCATCGTCATCTCAGGGTGACCGGGTTGACGCCCTGGCTATGCAAGTCCATTCACTGGTAGCAGCGGTTCAGCACCTGCAGCAATGGGTGGTGGCTTCACAACAAGGCCTCGGCCTCCTTCCCTAGAGGCGGGGTAGCTCCTCCTAGTTAATAATCTACCCGTGGGAGAGTTTCCCACCAGGGGGCTTCCCACCGGCCCCTCTCCCCGGGCATCGCCATCGAGAGGCCTCCAAGAGGCCCCGGTCTTCTTCCCGTCGTTCAAACAGCTCCCGCAGGAGGCGGCAGGGGAGGGAGACCGAGCGAGGACACTGTTACCGGCGCAACCCATCCTTGTCCTTGGGATCATCATGAGAAGGGTCCTTTGATGGACACATCGCTTGTCGGGCTGAGTGACGTCTTGAGGAATATAATCAGCGGCTGGAGGAGCTCAGCGCAGAGCTACTAATCTGCTGGAGGCAGACTATGACATATGTCCTCCCTTGTCTCGCCACATAATGGAGGAGCCAATATCCACCCGGTTCCGCTTACCCCAATTGGACCCGTATGACGGTACTACCGACCCCCTGGACTACTTGGAAAGCTATAAGGTTCTCTTGCAGGTCCAGGGAGTAACTGATTCTCTCCTCTGTATCGCTTTTCCAGCCACTCTTCGGAAGGCAGTGCGGGCTTGGTACTCGCGGCTACCACCACGAAGCATCAATTCTTTTCGACAACTGGAAAGGGCTTTTCTAGCACATTTCAACGCCTACCGAAGATTCCACGGTGGCCGATAGTCTATTCACCATCCAACAAAAGAGTGGCGAACCATTGAAAGATTTCATAGCCCGGTTCAAGGAGGCCGCACTTGAGGTTTACAACCTTGATGACTCAGTGGCTACGCTCGCCTTGAAGCGAGGGCTTCGCCCTTTCCATTTTGCATATTCCCTCGATAAGAGGCCGCTGAGCTCCTATGCCAAGTTGCTGGGCCGAGCACAAAAATACATCCGTGCCGACGAGGCCGACTTTTTCAAACGCGAGACAGATAGAGGCCTTAACAAGAAACAAGCTTGACCTACATCCAACCGGTTGCGTCTGGAAAAGACCGAGGCTCCCCGGTGACCTGACAACCGCCGAAGGGTTTTGCTCCCAGGGAAGGGATCTGTACCCCCCTGCTCGCCCCGATATCACACATCCTTATGGAGATCGAGGGCGAGCCGTTTCTCCAGCGCCCTCCTCCTTGAAGCCTAGAGTTTCCTGTGACAAAAATCTTTATTGTCGTTTCCATCAAGACCATGGACATGACACTGAGAGCTGCCGCCAGCTCAAGAAGGCGATCGAAGATCTCATTCAACAAGGCTATCTTGGCAAGTTTATCCGAAGGGCAAACCTAGCTGCCCAAGGTCCATCAGCGCCACCGCCTGCACCAGTCGAAGTCAATAATTCACCCACCAAGAAGACCATGGCTATGATCTCCTTGGGAGCTGGTGGCCCGTCTAAGAGGTTCAGGGGGGAGGAGGGAATAGAGCCTGCAATTCCTTTCTTTGAAAGGGACCTAGAGGGGGTGAGTAATCCAAATGATGATAGCATCGTCATCTCTATGACGATTGCGAAACATCCTGTAAAAAGGATACTGGTTGACAGTGGAAGTTCGGCTGACATTTTGAGTTATGACGCCTTTGTTCGAATGAACCTGCCCTATGATTCTCTTCGGCCCGTCGCCACGCCCCTCATGGGCTTCACTGAAGACTTTATATGGGTAGAAGGGTAAATTACTCTCCCGATCACGGCAGGGATAGCGCCTTGTCAAAAGACGGTCATGGTGAAGTTCCTAGTGGCGCAGGTTCCTCTGACTTACAATGCCATCCTGGGCAGACCTGGATTAAACCTATTGGACGCGTTATCTCCACCAAGAGGTTGCTTGTAAGGTTCCCGACCAATAAGGGTGTAGGGAAGATGCGTGGAGAGAGGAACCTCTTGTCCCTCTACTACCACACAACGCCTGGCCCTCGAGAAACAGCAACCCTGCCGACGGCCGAGCTAGTGGACACTAGAGACTCCAAGAGGAGGGGAAAACCAGCCGAGCATTTATTGACTTTCCCCTTAGGGGAGGACCCAACGAAGACCGTCCGAGTGGGATCGCTGCTACCCGAAGAGGCAAAGGCTCGGCTCCTCACCTTTCTTCGGGCCAACTTGGACGTGTTCGCCTGATCGTTCTCAGACATGCCAGGTATTCCCCCTGAAGTAATTACTCACAAGCTCAGCCTTAATCCACAGTGTTGACCGGTCTGGCAGAAGAAGAGAAGTTTTGCGTCCAAGTGGCAGAAGGCTATCGACAAGGAGGTCCGTAGGTTGTTGGCAGCTAGGCATGTCCGAGAAGTACACTATCCCGACTGGCTCGCCAACATTGTCATGGTCCGTAAGGCCAATGGGAGCTGGAGGATGTGTGTTGATTTCATCGATCTCAACAAGGCGTGTCTCAAAGATAGTTTCCCCCTGCCCAGAACTGATCAGCTGGTGGACGCTACGTCGGGCCACAAGATCCTTAGCTTCATGGATGCCTTTTCGGGATACAATCAAATTAAGATGGACCCAGCGGATGAAGAAGCCACCTCTTTTGTGACGAGAAGGGTACTTACTGCTACAAAGTAATGCTGTTCGGGTTAAAGAATGCGGGGGCTACATATCAAAGACTGATGAACAGGGTCTTCGAAAACCAAATTGGACGCAATATGAGGTTTACGTGGATGATATGTTGACTAAAAGCGTCCGCACCGACGATCACATTGCTGATCTAGCAGAGACCTTCGATAACCTTCGCCGTTGTCAGATGAAGTTGAATCCGTAGAAGTGTAACTTTGGAGTCACGGCTGGCAAATTCCTTGGCTTCATGGTAACTTTGCGGGAAATAGAGGTGAACCCAGATAAGATACAAGCCATCCTTGACATGAGGCCCTCGGCAAATAAAAAGGAGATTCAGCATCTAACGGGGCGGGTGGCGGCTTTAAGCCACTTCTTGTCAAAGTGTGGAAAGGTGTTTACCCTTCTTCAAGGCCCTGCGCAAGGTCAATGGCTTTGAATGGACCGAAGAGTGTTAGAAAGCGTTCGAGGGGTTGAGGGAATTTCTATCATCCCATCGCTGCTGTCCAAGCCAAGGAATGGAGAAGAGCTCTTCCTTTACCTCGCGGCTTTGGCTGAGGCCGTGAGCTCTGTGCTTGTCCGCACCGATGCCGATGGGACTCAGAAGCCCATCTACTATATCAGCAAGGTGCTCCATGATGCGGAGACCAGGTACTCTCACATCGAAAAGATTTTTTGCACTAATTGTCTTTGCTAAGTGCCTCAGGCCCTACTTTCAAGCCCACTCGGTAGTGGTGCTCACATACTAGTCGCTCAGAGCTATTCTATTCTAGCCTGACACCTCGGGTCGGCTGACGAAATGGGCGATCAAGTTGGAAGAATTCGATCTGTCCTTTCGGCCGAGGTCGGCCATGAAGTCTCAAGTCCTATCAGACTTCTTAGTTGAATGCACCTGGGCCAACAAACCACCCGAAGAGCTCCACGCGACCCCCTCAAAAGCGATGGCCGAACGCGAAGAGCGGGACTAGGCCCTTCATGTTGATGGCACTTCGAATTCTAGGGAAGTGGGGCCGGTCTCATCCTAGCCGGTCCAGAGGGGAAAGTAGTGGAATATGCCCTAAGGTTCCTTTTTCTGCAACTAACAATCAGGGGAGTATGAAGCCTTGCTGGCAAGCATGAGATTGGCCAAAGAGCTCAGAGTGGAATGCCTCCGAGCCTTCACCGACTCCCAGCTCATTACCGAGCAGTTCACCAGGGAGTTTGAGGCTCGGGACCCCACCATGACCCATTATTTGGATAAGGTTCGATCACAGTCTTTGTCATTTACTCACTTCAGTGTCAGTTATATCCCCAGGGGTGAGAACGCTAGAGCCGATGCGGTATCCCGTTTGGCCACCTGGCCGATGGAGCCATGGGGAGAACATACGTGGAGCACCTAGAAGCTCCGAGCATCGATGCTACCAAGGTGGCCTTGTCGATCAGCCAAGGGCCTTTGTGGATGGAGGCATACGTCCGATATCTTACCGATGGCACTCTCCTAATGATCCAGCAGAAGCCAAGCTGCTTAAGAGATGAGCCCCAAGTTTCTGATCTTGGACGGGCACCTGTACCGAAGGTCCTTCTCCCACCCGCTCCTCCGGTGTGCTACTTCCGCAGATGCCGACTACATTCTATAAGAAATCTACGAGGGTATTTGCGGAAACCACCTGGGGGGCAGAACATTGGCGTACAAGGCTTTGCGGCAAGGATATTATTGGCCCACTATGAGGAAAGATGCGGCCGAGCTGGTGCGGAGGTGCGACAGTTGTCAGTGGCATGCTCACATTCAACGGCAGCCGACTACCCAGCTGAGTCCCTTGAAGGCGCCGTGACCCTTTACTCAGTGGGGATGGACATATTAGGACCATTTTCCCTGGCTTCTGCCCAGCGAAAATTTTTGCTGGTCGCCATCGCCATTTCACCAAGTGGGTGGAAGCTGAGGCACTGGTAAAGATTACCGAGCATAAAGTTAGGACTTTCTTTTGGAAGTCCATCATCTGCCGCTTCGGGCTACCTCACACTCTTGTCACTGACAATGGCCGACAGTTCGACAATGACCCTTTCAGAGAGTTATGTACTGAGCTGGGCATTCACCAATGGTTCACCTCAGTTGGTCATCCCCAAACCAATGGAGCGGCCGAGGTAACCAACCGTACAATTCTTCAAGGACTGAGGACACGGTTGGATGGTTTTAAGAGAAGAAGGGTGGAGGAGCTTCCCAACGTGCTGTGGGCCTACCACACCACACCGCGTGTTCTCACCGGGGAGACCCCCTTAAGCCTAGTATTCAGCTCGGAAGCCGTCATCCCGATGAAGATCGGCCTCCCAAGCCCACGAGTAGAGTTGTACAACGAAGACGATAACTCGACTCGATTGTGAGCCAACTTAGACCTGGTCAAAGAGGCATGCGACCTAGCACGCCATCGAATGGCAGTCTATTGCTAGAGAGTTGCCAGATACTACAACATGCGCGTCCATCCCAAATTCTTCTTGCCAGGAGATTTGGTCCTCAGGGGGCCGAGGTATCGAGACCCATGGAGGAAGGCAAATTGTCCCCAAATTGGGAGGGCCCCCACCGAATCACAGAAGGCCCTTCATCGTGGAGCGTACCGATTGAGAGTCTCGATGGGAAGCCTCTTCCTCGCACTTGGAATGCTGACAACCTTCGCCAATACTATCAGTAACGTACACGATGGGACAATCTTCGGTTTGAGTACCTCCTCTCCCGCCTTATTAACCTGAAGTTTGTATATCTTATGTTTCATTAATAAAAAGTGTTCTAGTGACTTGACATTCGAGTTGCCTCGGCACTCAAGCCCGAGCTCCCCTCGGCATTCAAGCCCGAGCTCGCCTCGGCACTCAAGCCTGAGCTCCCCTCGGCATTCAAGCCCGAGCCCGCCTCGACACTCAAGCCCGAGCTCGCCTCGGCACTCAAGCCAAGCTTGCCTCGGCCCCTTAAAACTGATGTACCATCAGCACTGAAGCCAGAGTTCACCTCGGCACTCAAGCCGAGCTCCCTCGGCATTCAAGCCGAGCTCGCCTCGGCACTCAAGCCCGAGCTCGCCTCAACACTCAAGCCGAGCTTGCCTTGGCCCCTTAAGACCGATATACCATCGTCACTGAAGCCCGAGCCCCCCTCGGCATTCAAGCCCGAGCTCCCCTCGGCACTCAAGCCGAGCTTGCCTCGGCCCCTTAAGGCCGGTGTACCATTGGCACTAAAGTCTGAGCTCCCCTCGGTACCTCGGGGTCGATTTGCCATTGGTGCTCAAGCCTGAGCTCGGCTCGACATCTTGAAACCGATATACACCATCAATATTCAGACCTGAGTTTGCCTCGGTGCTCCCAGCTCGAGGTGCTACTCGGTCGGGCCGTCAACGTTTGATTACCTGGACCCAAGGTCCTGCTTTAGCACCGGCCCGAGTTGTTACTTCAACCTTAGGCTAAGCTCGCTTACAGTTCACTCGATCTCTTGGAGACAATGTCTCAGGGGAACTAAACATGCATCAGAAGGCACTAGCTCTAACACTTTGTCAAAATAGTCGTTTTTCATTACAAAACCCGACCTCGGTCGGACTTCAGTATAGAGACATAAAAGGAAAAATAGCATAGGAAAGGGATGGGTCTGCTCAGGCCTGGTCGGCCCATCGCCAGATGGCTCATTGCTGGTCGGTTCTGGGGATGCCGACAACTCCTCCGGCACTTCGTTTGGCTCAAGGTGTCGAGGCCCAAGAGACCGTAGACTCGGCCGACCTTCTCCTTGCCATCTCGGAAGCCTAGGAGAGAGGCGCTAGAGGAAGCCTCGGCCAACTCTTCTGCAAACATCGAGCTCCTTCGGAACTGTCCACTGCCCAGCCATCTTCTCTTCGCGACGACAGACTTTCCCTCTGTCGCAATTGCCTTCTCCTCGGCTGCCGCGGCTCTCTTCTCGGCCTCCCTGGCCCTCTCTCTGCCTTACGGGCGGCCTCCTCCAACTCTGCCGCTCGAGTGCCTGATTCTCGAGCAATCTCCTCGGCATTGGAGGCCCGCTTTCCTGCCGCCTCCGCCTCGAAGCAGAGGGTAAAGATGCGTTGGTCCCAGGCCCCGACGGTCATCTCGGCAATCTCCAAATGCTCTTTCAGGCGTCGAGCTCTGCTGCGGCCTAAATTTGACCTGTCGATCTCCTCGGCCTGCTCGACTAAGGATAAGGCCAGGGCCCCTTCGGCCTTCTCTGCCCAAGCCCAAACCTCGTGGCCTCCTGCCAGGACTGACGGAACACCTCCTCCGCTCAAGCGAGCATGTCCCTTAGTGCCACTAAGGAGTTCGCCGTCTGCATTGTAGGGCCAATGTTAATACACAGTTAGAAAGAGACAAGGGAAATGTGCAAAGAAACAGCGGCAGTACTTACCCATAGTTGGGCCGAGAAGACATCTTGGAGGAAGGACGCAGCTCCTCGGTGGTGGAGCTCTCTCTGGAGCTCTGGGTGATAGCTGAACGACCAGTTGCTCGGCCAATAGCCACTGGTTCATCAGTGATGGTCGGTCAGGGAGGGCGTCAGACTCATCCTCCCTGTCAGCCCCGGCCTGATGGGACGCTGTCGGGGCCGCGTCTGAAGCCGATCTCTCTTCTTCGGCTTGCGGACCGGCCATCGCCTAGTCTGGCTCAGCCTGGGCCCCGAGTGAGGCTCCCTTCGGGGTCTTGGTCACGGGGCAGGATGGCTCCGCAGGGAGGGTCTGCTCCTTGGTCGATGGGCAGCTTCGATCGGGGGCCCCTCGGGAGGCATGTCGGTAGTGAGGTCTACGGGGGAGGACCATTTCTTGATCCCCCAGAGGTTGCTCCCGATGCTCTTGCGATCGGCGTATCAAAGGGGCTGGGGTAGGAGATTAGTTTGGAGACAGAGGAGGGCTTGGAGTTCGAGGCCTCTTCCTCGACGGCTCAGCGTTGCCAACGGCCTTCCTCTTCTTCACTGCCACCCTCCTCACCATGTTATCTGGTAGCTTCATAGCTGCACAAATCAAAAATTAGTCAAAAAAAAGAAGAAAAAGAAAGAGCAAAGAAGAATAAGAAGGAGGCCGAAGAGGGAAGAGCATCTAGGGTTGCTCACCGCCACTCGGGAGGAGGCCTGCGAACTGAAGGTTATCCTCCATCAAAAGTTGGTTGCATCAGTGTATATCAGCCGTCTGCAACATTTGAAGGCCTCCTTGTCTGTCGGAGTTATCGATTTGTTTTGGTTCGGTCCTATGTTGGGGTCCCCCTAGCTCTGCCTCCCCCCTTCGAGGTTCGGCGAAAAGAACCGGGTCTTCCACCCTTTGACCGATGTGAAAGGTTGAATTTTAGGGCTCGGGTGGGCCGAGGTTGGAATACCCACCAACCTGACTATTGATGGAAAAATTTTAGGCTCTAACCCATTAAGGTGGCACAGAACGAAGAAAGAGCATATCGTGCAGACAGAGTTTGGGACTAGTGCGATGGAGTTAAGGAATAGAAGTCTAGAAGGTTGACGATCCAAGGATGAAGGGACAATCGAGACCGGCCTTGAGAAAGGCCTCGTAGAGCAACCCTCCTGGGACGGGAGGAGAGTACTCTATCATTCGGGGTCGAGCGGTATAGGCGGATGCTATCAGGGATCCTATAGATGGCCCTAATTATGGTCAGCTCCTGGCCAGACACAGTGGAGATAACCCTATCGGGAAAGTCTAGGGCGGCTATACGGGTTCCGTGCCAGCTGGACGGGTCCTAGTGGGGGCCTGAGCGGCCACCCGACGCTGGACAGAGGAACCTGGTCCTCGGAGGAAGAGGAAGAGGACCAGGAGGGAGCAGGAGATGGAGAGTCCTGCATGTGCAGGGGAGGAAATAGTCTTAGAAGGGTAGAGGAGGACCAAGAAGGGGAAGAAGACATGGGAGAAGGACTGACCTAGCAGATGGAAGAAAGATGGCAGGGAGGATGACAAGACCCGAAGTGAGGAAGGCTCAAGGAGAAGAAGGCTCTGGTAGTATGAGGCGTCTGATGGGGGGAGTGCCGCCTGTTATAGCTCCCCTCGAGTCGTCCCACCCAAACTAGCCTGCCATGCATATGCTTTCCGTTGGGAGGGACGCCTCGGCAGTCGCATAGCGCCAATAACGGATATCGATAACGTTAGCCTAATGATGGCGATGATGGCCGTTGCTTTTTCGATAAGGATCCGCTCACATCCATCGGTGCAGATCAGTGGGAGTGATGACGCTACAACGCCCCATGCCACTGGCACTGAAGAGTCCTTGTGCCCTGTGGACACTGCCCCTATTGCAATTGGTGGCCAGGTCGGATCAGCCACCGGTCGAGCTCACACCCCTTTCGATGGGCAGGAAACAGACCCGCACTACCTCAGGAATGGGGGGCATCTGATGTGGCTGATCAGGCTCCGTTAAAGCTAACGAGGTGCAGACCTGACGAGAGGGTTTCCCTCAGCCTCGGACCTGCAGGGTTCCCCTCGGCCTTGGACCTGCAGGGTTCCCCTCGGCCTCGGGCCTGCAGGGTTCCCCTTGGCCCTGGACTTCCCGGGCTCCCATCCACGTGGCCTATTAGCTCCCTGCAACTGCCACGCAGCCCACTAAGCTTTCTGCAGCTGCCAGTGGTCCACTAATTCCCAACGATTACGGATGATGAGATGTTTCGAACGTGGTTAGATCCACTATTGCATGCATAGCCACCACTTCCCGAAAACATGCCAAGGGGAGAACATGGGAGTAAGTATAAAAAAGGAAGGTTAGGTTTCTTTCAGAACAAGAACTTTTGATTACTATTTTCCCAAAGCGCTAACTTAACAGTCGAAGGGTCCTCGTCGGAATCCCTCGGCCACTAAGAACTTTCTTGCAGGACCTTCATTGGAGAAGAGAGGTTCAGGATACCTTCATCACCCGGCGTTTGCAAAGACATGCTTTGGCGACAACACCTAGAATCCTAATCCTGAAATATGAAACATGCTTAAATAGTTTATATTTTAATTAATAAAATTTAATGCCATAACATGATAAGAAATTACAGAAAAAATCTGAAAGAATTTTCAATACAAGAAAGTTGCAAGCATCATTATTTCATATGTTTAGATTTTTTGTTCTACTTTGTGGAAAATATGCCAATAAATCCATGGTTAATCTATGGTAACATCATACAAGTAATTAAAAAATAAAATTAAAAATAACCAGCATTATTTTATACACCTTATTATAATCATCAGAAAATACTATGATTTATAACTACCAAACAAAGAAGGTTTTGACCTTATAGTGAAATAAGATTTAGCACATGATCTGGATGAGCATCAACAGTTCCTTACTCTAACCAATAAACATGGGCACCTCTTTCTGCTTTGTGTCATTGGCTAAGAAAATAAACCAAAATGGCATTTACAATGAAAATCTAGCAATTTCTAGAAAAGAAGTAAAATTTGATCCTTAGCTTGGAAAAATATTTTTGATCTTGCAAAAAATCTTTTCCTAGAAATTACTAGAAATATATTATAGAATTTTATGCAAAATAAAGTAAAAAACAAAATATGTTATGGATCAAACCAGAACCGAGGCGTGTTAGACACTGCCCTAAGGATCAGATTTTTCCCTTCGTGCAGATTATTGGCGATCTATCCTTAAAGTACAACGACCCGGCTCGATCCGATCCTCCACCAAGCATAATCGGTGTAGGTGAAATCCAATGATTACCTTCAGATGCTCAAGAAAATCAATTGTAACAATAAAAATAAAGATAAATTTTTTTTGATTAATTCCTGATAGATACTTCATCCTTGAGTCTATTTATAGGCTTGGCCCATAAAAGCTCCAACGGCTCGGCCCATAATGACCTTAAAGGCCTAATAGTCGTTAGCTTAAAAATAGTTTAATAATTTAATTATTTAAGTCATTTCTGGACATTTACGAACATTGACGAGCGTTACGTTCAAAATGCTCTCAACGTTCAGCAAGTCGAGCATTTAGGGCCCTTTCCTTTTTTTTTTTTTAATTAAACTTTTTTGTGGGTTGAGACTGTAGGGTGCAAAGTCTATACAGATGCCAAGGGTGTTGAACCCGGGAATTGGTTAACATTAACCGCAGTGACATTAGACCGAAGTCTATTTATAGAGAAAAAGAAATCTTACATGGAAAGTGATAAGTCTATTTATTATCCCAATTTAACTATTAAAATAAATATTAATTACTTTAAATTTATTAAAAATTAATACTTTTTATGGATGTTTGTAGAAAATAAGCCTATAAATGGAAAGAACTCAATTTTTGGAGTCCAACGATACAGATGGCGCTCAAATCAGGACTTGATTTGTCAAAAGGAAGAAAGAGATGATTTTGCATGATCTTCGGTGCAAACTAAGGTAGGTGATGTTGATGGATGGCTAAAATTTTTTTTCATAATATCTGAACGATCATGAGCGCCGCTCGATTGACTTCAACTTTGACTAGAAGAAACCCTAGACGAGCTCTATAAGAGGAGGATTAGGCAGTAGTTGGGTTGAGTTTTCTATAAAGCTCTTTTTATTCTTCTTTTATTTAGATTATTATATTTAGGTCTAGAAGAAAAAAATTATGAAATGCATGGCTACATTCCTTCAACTTGGGATGATGATGAAGCTTATAATCAGGTTTTATCTTTCTTTTTGTTCTTAATTTCTATGCAATAAAAATTATGCTCTTCTTTATTATATCTTTTGAGTTATTTTTTAATCAAGATTTTAATCTGGCATACATGGCCTGTACCCTCTATCGATGTACCGTGATATCAGAATATGGTATGTACCTAAGAGAGAGATCGTAGTATGATATATTAGACCTTTAACATTGCAATTATTAGATAGTTTATACTCTAAGTGTTCATGCGATTTCCTGATATGGTCCATGCCAACAAGAGATAAATTATTCCAATTTTAAATTTATAATAATAATTACTATTGCAACATAAAAAAAAGATAAAACCTGTTTGCATAATGGATTCGGATTCCTGGGTTGCTTCTCCTGCTATTTGAATTTTGTTAATTAATTAGTTGATATTTTTAATAACCGCTATTCGTAATATAATCCTCTATATATAATTTTTTTTTCTTTCATGAAATAATTGTCCTTGATCCCCGAGTATATGATCCCAATTCACCACTAACTATAGTAGTGAATATGTTTTATTTTTGACCACCAACGACAGCGATCAAATTTTGGCACCGTTACGGAGGATCCAAGCACGATTAGTTCACAAAAAAAAATTATTATGAATTTTCTCTTAATTTTATTCTTATTTTTGATTTTTTTATTATTTCATTATTATTCGTGCTTCTATATAAAAGAAAAGAGTAAAAAAAAAATTTCTTTTTTGTTGAATATTATTAATTTTTTTTTCTTTTTTGTTGAATAGTTATTACTCTCTTTAGCTTATTACTTTTTTTTAGTTACCTTAATTGTTAGATTTTCTTATTTTCTTTTTAACATAAAAAAATACTTTTCTTCTTATCACAAATCCACTTTTAACCTAATCAACTTTTCTTTTAATTAACTTACCTTAAAAGAACATGAAAGAAAATCCTAAGACACTTTCCATAAAACATAATTAATTTAAGAAAATAATATAATAATAATAATAATAATAATAATAATAAATAATAAAAAATAAAAATAATAAAAAAATAAAAATAAAAAAATTTTATTTTTATACTTAGATTGACTTAGGTAAATTTATTTTCTACGAAACTCAAAATTTTTTCATTGACATCTCATAATTTATTAGGAAATTAAAAACTTAATCACAAAAATCTTAAAAAAAGTAATTAGATTTTTTTGTTTGATAATTTCAAGAGCTGGACATATGCTTGTTGCATAGTATTTTCATAATTAACTTGGGCACAAACCCTTAATCATGAGGTGGGGAGTTGATCATCCTTCCTTGGCCCACAAATCATATCCTTCATTTTACATTAACCTAAGCCTTTAACTCTAAAATTAATTAGACGTTAGCCCTAAGAAATTGAGCTCAATAGAACAAGACACCCAAAAGAGTTGGACCGGGTCAGGATTGACTGCTTAACTGGTGTCTAGAAAAGGAAAGAAAAGTGGTTACTTAATTGGTTCCATTCGCTTACCTAGTAAGCAAGGGGGACTCCCACTGACTTTACCCTTAACTGGCTAGTTGATAGTTAATTTTTGACTTGGAGGGCTCAAGGTAGTCTTGGACGTTAGGAGCTGTCTAGATCTAGGTTAAACCAAGGGTAGAAAGTCTAATCTTTGTTAACTTGATTGCTAATAATTATTAAACCATAACTAAATTATTCTTCATTGCTCTTAGTTCTAGAAATCTTTTAGGATATTTTTTTAGAATCTTCTCCTTTTTTTTCTATTATATTAGTTAAAAATAACTAAATTATTATTTGCTTTAGAGTGTATTGGTAGGGTATATGCTTGATCGCCGATCGTTACAACCCGACCTCATACCTTTAAACCCTGAAATAGAAAGAATTTGTAGAGCAAACAGAACACATTATGAATCTTAATCAAGAAAATAATCCACCATGTCAATTGAAGGAGTACTTCACTCCTTCACAATATACATATTCACCATGCATACAATTAGTAGAGGCTGTCCAATATGAAATTAAGTCCAATATAATCCAAATTTACCAGCTTTCCATCGATTTACAAATGAAGATCCCTATAAACACTTAGACGAATTTTGGGAAAATTGCTCAACCATCAAGATTCAAAATTTCTCTGATGAGGCACTTAGGCTTAAGTTATTCCCTTTCTCTCTAAAAGATAGAGCCAAGTATTAGTTAAATTCACTGGACACTATAATTTCAACTTGGGACCAACTTCAGAAGAAATTTCTTAAGAAATACTTTCCTATAAAAAAATGAATCAAATCAAAAAAGCCATAACCCATTTTTTCTAGTTAGAGAGAAATGTTTCATGAAATGGGAGAGATTAAAAGAATTAACTAGAAAATATCCGCACCATGCAATACCTAAATGACAGTTAGTTCAATATTTATGATGGATTGTCAGAAAGGCATCGACAAATGATGGATGCCTCATGTGGAGAAACATTTATGCTAAAAAATGAACATGAGCATGGCAGCTTTTTGAAACTCTAAGTAAAAATTCATTGTACCATATGTCTGCTGCCCATAGAGATCCTCCCACAGAACCTAAGAGAGGTGAAATATACAACATAGGTCAGTCTATAGACATCTATATCAAATTGATGAACTATCCCAAAACTAATAGAGATATAGACTAAAAGATATGCTTTATGTTATGTCTTTATATTTTAATGAGAATTATTTTGAGCAATGTATGCCATTTACTATATATGTGCATGTGTCTAGTATTTGCAAAGAGTATTTGATCTAGTGTGTAGAGTACGGCTTACACACAGAAGACTAGAACATCGGTTCTTTTGGAATAAAGTTTATTGTTCACAGTTTTAGATGGAATTGGATACACCATCAGTAGAACTATAGCACAAATTTTTAGTAGGTCTGTCTTGACTACGGGGAATGGTTTATTCTAACTATTTGTGCTAGTACACTTTGTGTGTATTGAACAGACCCAGTTGAGTTAATTATTTTATACTGACTTTATAAAATAATTTAAAACTCATGAATATTATGATTACTTATGCTCTTAATCCGAATTCTATTTCTAGACGTGTATGTAGTGATTATTGCTTTGATTACACATAGAGTGAGATTCTATATGAGTCAATAAACTCAGTGGGTTGGAATAACATTATATATATGGTGAATATTAATAGTTGAAGGAAATCACGTCCTGATAAATTGGATTGATGATATCCCCTTGAGGAAGCTTATAAGTTTTGATTGTATCAAATCTTATAAGTGGATTTGAATCCGATACATCAAATAAGTTAAGTGGATGGTTCAAGGATATAAAAGCCAATTAAATTATATTGTCAGTAATTAAATTTAATTGATGGATATCTGTAATCTTAACTGGGGAGATAATAAGTATTTAATATTAAAGGCTCGAAAATATAAATTCGAATATGATTAGGAGTACAATTATAATTCTTTAGTGGAATGAATTGTAATTTACGTAATTGAATCCTAACCCGGGGTAGGATTGGGAGATTTAATTACGTGGGAAGTCCTTTTCATATTTGCCTATTGGTCCCTGTTGTAGCCCTATAATATCCTCTCAGTTGGTTGCTAGGGAGAACGTTTTTGGAGAAAGAAAACAAGAAACCCTAGGACGGCCAAGAGATCCCACCATCTTGTGAGAGAAAGAAGGTATTTCCGGAAATACGGCAGAAGTCTAAAGGTTGAGGTCGAGCAATCGAATCAAAGTGATCGAAAGTTCAAATCTGAAGGTATGATCTTGTACTCATAGATTAGAATGGTAAAAAGTTTTTTTTGTATTACTCATATACGCTATAGCCATGATCTTGGGGGTATTCCGCGTTCCCCAACAAAAACTTGATCAAATTCTACAAGTTGAAAACACCTCTTCCCTATCTACTCAATTACATAAGGTTAGTATAATTTGTTCAAGTCCGACTCATTCTATAGGGAAATGTCTAGCTGCATACCAATTTCCTAAGCTTGTTAGAGCAAGCTTACCCAACCCAAACCCAAATGGCTCCTAGACCAGGAAATGATCTATATTCGAATACTTAAATCCTAGCTGGCGAAATCACTCAAATTTTTTACGAAAACCCCAACCTATAATCAGTCCAATATCAATTAGCCCTAACCATTAGGAGACCTAATTTAGAAGCATATTGTATTCCCAATATCTAAGTACACCTCAACCTTCACCAAATAATTATGATCCTACTTTCGAAGAAAAGGTGTTACAAGCATTGAAAGGGCTAGAAATGAATACTCAACTTCTTCACTCACACACACAATCCATTGCAAAACTAAAAACTCAGATAGGTCAACTAGCCACAACATTCAGTAAAAGAGAATGGGGTAAGCTACCGAGTCAGCTCGAAGCTAATCCTAAGGACCTAAACATCCAAGGATCAAAACAAGGAGCCCAGATTAACCAACTAAGTATTATTCATACATTAAGATCTGAAAAATAAATAGATAACCAGGTGGGTACATATAAAGAAGAAGAATTAGAAGTCCCACCACTTGAACAACTTATTGAGCTGGATCAGCCTGAAACACCTAAGGTATTGGAGTCTAATATAATGCCCAACCTACCAGATGAGCCTATATCAGAAGGAGATAAAAAAAAAATTAGGGTTATAGCACCATTATCAAATAGACTTAAGTTCATTCGAAATTCAGCTCAATTCGATAAGATTTTAAAGGTCTTTAAGCAAGTTAAAGTGAACATCCCCTTACTGGACATAATCCAACAGATCCCAGCCTATGCCAAATTCTTTAAGGATCTATGTACCAAAAAGAAGACCATCAATATGCCTAAGAGAGCCTTTCTAACAGCCAGTGTGAGCTCAAACCACATGCTAGTGAAATACAAAGATCAGGGTCACTCACTATTTTATGCATTATAGGGAACACCCTCATAAATAGGGCTCTATTAGACTTAGGAGCAAGTGTTAATATATTGCCATACTCTATATATGAGCAACTAGGGTTGGGAGAACTAAAGCCTACGGAAATGACCCTACAACTAGCAGATCACTCATTGAAAGTACCCAAGGGAATTGTAGAGGATGTATTGATCAAAGTTGGTGACTTTATCTATCCGGTGGATTTTGTGATTTTAGAAACTGAACCGGTGACAAACCCAAAGAGCCACATTCCAGTGATTTTAGGTAGATCATTTTTGGCCACAGCTATGTTCCTAATTAATTGCCAAAATAGATTAATGAAACTTTCCTTTGGGAATATGTCAATTGATCTTCATATTTTTAATCTTACCAATACACATCAAACGAGCGACTCAAATTATGTTTAGGATATTGTTTATGATCCAATTGACCTTTGTGATAAAGATTTTGACCTAGAAACCTGCATAAACCAAGATGGAGAGCAAATTAATAAGGTTGCTATAATTGATGAAAATCAAGATGAAAACTTCCAACTGAACCACTAGAGAAAGTACCTAAACCATTACCCAAACCATCAATAAAGGAAGCACCCAAATTAGAACTGAAACCACTTCCCAAGCATCTCAACTATGCATATCTAGGCCATCAGAAACCCTGCCTATGATTATTTCAACCGACCTAGACTCCTCACAAGAAGGAGAACTATTGAATGAAAATAAAGAAGCGTTAGGATGGACCATGGTTAACATAAAAGGGATTAACTCCTCGATCATTCAACATAGAATTCACTTAAAGAAGAAAACCAAGCCTGTAAGAGACTCCCAAAGAAAACTTAAACCAACCATGAAGGAAGTAGTAAGGGAAAAGATTATCAAACTCTTTAATAATGGTAATCAAAGTGAGCCATGACGTCTGGCTGAAGATGTTAAACTTAGCACTTTTTGGGAGGCAACCCAAAATGTTTATGTTCTAACCTTTATTTCATGATTCTTAATTTTAGGAATAAGAGACTACTCCGCACGGTCACTCCTAACATTACACAAGGCATATCTCGTCCAAGTGGTGTTTCTTCTTATTTTTTTCTTCCTAACTTCATTGAGGATAATGAGAATTAAGTTGAGAGGTAAGAGTAACCTTTTAAAAGATATTTTAAAAATACCTTGGCATTTTTAAAAAATTTAAAATTTTTATAAATCATGTGCTGTGAAAGAAATTCTTGAGCAAAATTGATTAGGAAAAGATAATAAAGTTAGAAAATATTGGCTAATTACTGTAGAGAGCCAAGGAGTAGACTAGCTGGTCAGACTTTTAGTAACATACTTAGGTCATCTAAAGGCTATTAGCACTTCCATTGCACATGCACACTAACGGAATAAATTAGATATTAATTGTAAGGTCAATTCGAGATTCAATTATTACTGAAAATTAGTAATTGATATACACCCCAATGAAAGAAACTTGAATTTAAAAAAAAAGCTACATGCCTGATAAAAAAATAATAAATAAATAAATAAAAATTCTAAACATTGGTTTTCCATCGAGTAACCGGTACCTTCCCTAAGTAAGCATTGTTGTTCGCATCAAAAAATGAGCAATGTGAAGATATCGCTAAAAAAATTAAAAATAATAAATAAATAAATAATAAATAAATAAATAAATAAATATCAGGCAGTGTGAAAGTTACTTCAAGTCATGTGCTTAATTTGAGGGTATATAAAAATTGATCAAAAAAGCGATAAGTAAAGATACCATTATTTCTTACAAGCTAGTACCGAAATGCTAAGTTAGCCATCATAAATATAAGTGCTATAAATCTATAGATAAACTCTAAGAAAGTTTCTGATAGTTTTGACTGCAAAATTTACTTTAAAAACTCAATACTTAGTTAGTGATATTGGCTAGCTTCTTTCAACCTTAAGCCTAGATTTAATTTTGCAAAAAAAAATTTAGTGATGCATGGTTTTATTTTAATTACATTGCTAAGGGACTAGCAATGTAATTAAGTGGGGGTGTGATAAGTCTATTTATTATCCCAATTTAACTATTAAAATAAATATTAATTACTTTAAATTTATTAAGAATTGATACTTTTTATGGATGTTTGCAGAAAAGGAGCCTATAGATGGAAAGAGCTCGATTTTTAAAATCCAACTATGCAAACGACTCAAATCAGGACTCGGTTTGCCCAAAAAAAAAAATAATTTTGCATGATTCCGGTGCAAACTAAGGCAGGTGATGTTGAACGGATGGCTGAGAAATTTTTTCACAATATCTGAACAATTTTGAGCGCCGATTGACTCCAACTTTGACTAGAAGGAAATCCTAGACGAGCTTTATAAAAGGAGGACATCAGGCAGTAGTTGGGGAAGGAGTTTTCTACAAAGCTCTTTTATTCTTCTTTTATTTAGATTATTGTATTTAGGCCTAGGAGAGAAAAATTATGGAGGGGATGCTGGCAGCAACAATGTGTGGCTAGATTCCTTCAACTTGGGATGATGATGAAGCATGTAATCAGGTTTTATCTTTCTTTTTGTTCTTAATTTCTATGCAATAAAAATTATGCTCTTATTTATGATATTTTTTGAGTTATTTTTCTGATCGAGGTTTTGATCTGGTATACACGGCATGTACCCTCTATCGACGTATCGTGATCTTAGGATACAGTACGTGCCTAAAAGAGACAGATCGTAGTATGATAGATTAGAACCTTAACCTTGCAATTATTAGATAGTTTATACTCTAAGCGGACGTGCTGTGATCTCCTGATACGGTCCATGCTTGACAAGAGATAAATTATTTTAATTTTAAATTTATAAAAATTATTACTATTGCAACATTAAAAAAAAAAGATAAAACCTGTTGCATAGTGGATACAGATTTCTGAATTGCTTCTTCTGTTATTTAAATTTTATTAATTAATTAGTTGTTATTTTTTAATAATCACTATTCTTAATATAATTCTTTATTGATATTTTTTTTAATAAAATAATTACCCTTAATTCTTAAAAATACAATTTTGATTCATAAAATTTTAGCGCGTTGCAGACAATCCCATTTACAAGCACTGCAACAACCAGAAGACAGGTAAGTACTTGGACAACATGAAAGCTCATTATAGTGACTTTGAAATTGGTCAGCAATCCATTATTCAAGGTATGTGTAGGCCATCTTTAGATGTGTAATTTTTTTTTTTTGAGTATATAGGTAACAAGAAAAAGTAGACGATGAGAAGTATGGAGTACGTTCTGATTTATGATCAGCAACATAGAAGTCTTGGAGGGGACTAGGATCAGCGGCAACGGCTTGAGAAGCCACCAGAGCCAGGAGAGCAAGGACGAGGACGTGGGCAGCCATGTATTCTATATAGCCCTCTAGCCAGGTGCAGAAGAACAGATCGATGGAACTACGTTTGATGGTCCAATGGCTTGGAGGACATGCATGGATATATATTGTAGTAACCGGTTTAGATGAACCAGGTTTGGTTCAGATGAACCAGGTTCTAGCCTGTTTATTTTCTGGCTGACGCTTCGCTCCAGGTGAAGCGTTTAGTCTTCGGGAACTCCCGAACCGAGGCGTCGCACATGTGATTAAAATGTGAAGGAGGAGACTCCTTCCTTCATCCTGGCGCGCATCATTCTCAAGTATGTCCCCCTGCCTCAGAGAGAAAAAGAGAGAGAGAGAGAGAGAGCCAGAGAGAGAGAGAGAGAGCCTGAGAGAGAGAAAGAGCCTGGGAAGAGAGAGAGAGTGCAGGATCGGCACAGTGAACCGTGCCGATCCTTGGTTCGGGCCCGGCGGCATGCCGTCGCCTGGCCGGGCCTGAGAGTTGGCCGGTGACCTCCACCGGCACCGGACGTGCGTCCGGTGGAGGTCCGGCCGGCCTTGGTGCCCGGCCGTGCCGCCGGCACCGAGCGCACAGTGCGGACAAGAAAGAAAGAAAGAGAGGGAGAGAGAGAAAATTAAGGAGAGAGAGAGAGGGGAGGCCGGCCGTGGCGGCGATCGGCTCTGGTCCGGCCAACGGCCCGGACCGACTCCAATTTGGCCGGAAGTGACGCTGGCACAGTGAATTTCACACGGGAGCAAGAAGAGAGAAAGAGAGAGAGTGAGAGAAATTGAGAGAGAAAAATGGGGAAGGAGGCCGCCGCGCGGCGGCCGGCTCCGGCCCGGCCTTCGGGCCGGGCCGGACGGGATTAGGCCGGCGGCGGCCCTGGCCGCCGGCCGGATGGTGTCCCCTGTTTCGGGCGAAACAGGGGAGCAGGGGATGGAGGCTTGGCCATGGGCCGGCTGGGCCGGCCTGGTCTGGGCCTATTGGGCCGTGCTGCGAGCAGTTTTGGGGCTAGTTTTTGGGCCCCGTAACGGGCCGAGATTAGCAAAAAAATTATATGGCTAGAATCTGAATTAATTCTAGTTTCTTGGGGTATTTTTACTTCCCCAATTGGGTGTGTATAGTGGGAGATATTCGAGCCCAAAGTTGGGCCCGTGAACTAGTCTGGGTAGGGTCTTGAGGGTCATTTTATTAATTAGATTTCAGTGAATTAATTATGTACATTGATCCTGTAGGTGCCCAGACATCTGATTAGTTGGTGCATCATTTGGATTTTGCGTAGGAGGTAAGTAAGACTATTATGCAAATTTAATAATTATTTAATTAATAAATTGAGTATATACAGTTTGCATGCATTTTTATAAATAAGAAGAAAATAGAAATTATCTGAATTGTCTATGTAGCATGGAACTGTGGATTACAAATGAACAATTATATGATTATAGATTGGTAATATTGTAAGAAATGATTTATTGATGTATATGCCAGAAATGTGACTGCCTGTACGATATGTTTATATTGAGGTGACTATATGCATTTCCTAGTACTGTGCAAACCACTGTGAGGTAATGTGAGATACAGATGCATGATGTAATTGTGATGAAAATGTTAAATAGATTTATATGGGTCGCCGCGGTTCTCCTTTACTATGGCCCCACACATTGTAGCTGTGTTCTGTTATGATATGGCCACACACACTGGAGATGTATTCTGTTATGATATGGCCCCACACATTGTAGACGTGTTCTGTTATGATATGGCCACACACACCGTAGAGTGTGTTCTGTTATGGTATGGCCCCACATGTCTTACAATGTGTTCTGTTGATTTTCATATGGCCACATACATCGTAGAGTGTGTTCTGTTATGGTATGGCCCCACACATCGTACAATGTGTTCTGTTGATTTTATATGGCCACGCATCTGGAGGATGTGCTCTGATTGAGGTATTGCAGGGCCGTGGGACACATAGGAAATCTATAATTACATAAACAGTGAGTTTGCTAGAATGCATATCCTGATGCTTATCGAATGTTCAATTTATGTTAAGTTGACAAAATGCATATAGCATGTTAAATATAATTCAAGTATGATATGATTGTATAATAGGCTTACTTATTGAGTGTAAACTCATTAAACCTTCACAATGTTTTTCAGAGCCTCAGGGTTGATGATGGATATTCGGAGTTGATGGAGCTTCTAATAAATAAAATAAGAACCATTGCATTGGTGTAATCCTATTATGTTTGTGTGTAGGGCTTGTTGTAGCCCAACTTTATTAGCATGACTTGGGTGTAGGGTTTGAAACCCAAAACTTATAACTATCATTTGTATTATGGTTGGTTTTCATATTTATTGCCCCATTTGAATCGTATATCAAGATTTTTAAGACGCCTTGCGTGCCCGGCACGCGGCGGGTTGTCACCCTAGCCCAATATTTGGGTCTGGGGCGTGACAGCTTTAGTGGTATCAGAGCCTAGGTTATTGACCTTAGGATCACATACATGATGACACCCTAGGCAAACAAATAGGTTGACATTGAGACAATTATCACTTTATATGAATTTCAAACCTTATGTTTTGGGAGCCTGATATGAAAAGTTTGATCATGATTTTTATAATAACTAATTTATCAGGAGATAGTAATGGCTCGCACTAGGAGCCAACAAAATGATGAGGGCTCCCAGGTTGGAAATGTTGGTCAACCAGGAGGTCAGGATGCTACTGAGGTGCTGCCCCTGTCAACCCTGTTGGGACTGATCATCAGCGACTCCAGACCGAGATGCTTCAGGTTCTATCGGGTATGGCACAGTCGATGCGGGACATGCAACAACAAATTCATCAGGCTTTATCCTCTCAGTCTGCCATTCCTGCTCCGCAGACTCAGCCTACTCCCACTGTTCCGCAGAGTCAGCCTACCCCTATTGTCCCGCAGACGCAGCCTGCTTCCACTATGCCACAGACTCTATTTGTCCCTCCTGCTCCACAAATTCAGTCCACTGTACCTACTACTCATTTCACACCATTGACCCAGCCTACTCCACCTCAACCCTGGGTAGGGATTGGCCGTAGCTTTGCAGATTTCAAGAAGTTTGCCCCTGCTCCTTTCTCTGGTTCTAGCAACCCTATTGATGCTGAGAGATGGGTGCGAGATATGGAGAAGGCTTTTATGGCCCATGGTAGCCAGGAGTTGGAGCGGATCAGATTTGCTACTTATCTTCTCCAGGGGGAGGCTTATGACTGGTGGCTAGTTGAGGAGCAGCGTCGGGGTGGTCAGGTTATGTCTTGGGGAGAGTTTAAGGAGGTATTCTTTGACAAGTACTTTCCCAGGAGTGTACAAAGGAGGATGGAATCAGAATTTCTTAAGTTGGAGCAAAGGAATCTTTCTGTGGCCCAATATGAAGCTGAGTTCACCAGATTGGCCGCTTTGCTCCAAGTATTGTGACTAATGAAATGGCCAAGATCACCAGATTTACAGAGGGGCTGCGACCCAGACTGATGCAGGCAGTCAATGCATTTGAGCTTCATTCCTATAGTGCTGTGGTGAATAAGGCTTTGGTAATTGAGAGAGATATGAATACAGTTCAGAGGGATTGGGAGCAGCAGAGGAAGAAAAAGGGGCCTATTGCGGGCCAACCCCCAACCCAGGTCAGGAAGAGAGGTGCGCAGCAGGCCCCAGCAGGACAGAGGAATAGAGAGACACGTTGCCTTCGCTGTGGGAGTTTTCACCCAGGAAGGCCTTGCCGTGGTGTGTCGGGTGCCTGCTACCTCTGCGGGAGGACTGATCACAAAATGGCTACCTGTCCCCTTCAGAAGACTCAGCAGCCCTCTTCTAGTCAAGGGTTGATTCAGCAGCAGCAGCCACAGAGGACCCAGGGTAGAGTCTTCAACCTCACTCAGCAGGATGCTGCCGCTTCTAATTCTGTGGTGACAGGTAAACCATTTAAATACATACCTAGTATAATACCCTTTTCTAGCGCAATGTATTGGTAATTACTAGAACATTAGATTAAATGTTAAATCTTTGATGTTAAAACAAAATTTACTTATATCCAGGAATGATTAAAGTTGGCACTGCGTATGCTCAAACACTTATTGACCCGGGTGCCACGCATTCATTTATATCTGACACCTATCTTAGCAAGAATACATCATTGACACCTGAATCTCTAGACCATGAGTTGCTCATTGCCTTTCCAAATGGTGATATTATGAAAGTTGGCACAGTATGCAAATCCTGCTTGATTATCATTGAGGATATGAGATTATATGCTGATCTTTTTGTCCTTCCATTGAAATTCTTTGATGTTATCCTTGGCATGGATTGGTTAGCCTCCTATCATGCTTCAGTAGACTGTTTCAGGAAGATTGTCAATTTCAAAATTCCAAATCAGTCTGAATTCAGTTTTACTGGGGGTCAGTCACATCTAGCCTCTGTGTTCATTTCAGCGCTACAGGCTGGAAAGTATTTATTGAGTGGTGGTCAAGGATTCCTTGCTGTTGTTAAGGATCTTCAAAAGGAGGAGACCAAGTTGGAGGATATTCCTGTAGCTCGAGAATTTCCTGATGTTTTCCCTAATGAATTGACTGATTTGCCCCCAGATCGGGAGGTTGAATTCTCCATTGACTTAATTCCTGGAACTGGGCCTATATCCAAGGCTCCTTACCGCATGGCCCCGGCTGAGTTAAAAGAATTGAAAGATCAGTTGCAGGAGCTCCTAGATCGGGGATTTATCAGACCCAGTGTTTCCCCTTGGGGTGCTCCAGTTCTATTTGTTAAGAAGAAGGATGGCAGTCTCCGGCTATGCATTGATTACCGGAAATTAATAAGGTAACAGTGCGGAACAGATACCCTTTGCCGAGGATTGATGACTTGTTTGATCAACTCCAAGGAGCCCGAGTATTCTCGAAGATTGATCTCAGGTCAGGTTACCATCAGCTTAAAGTCAAGGAGGGAGATGTGCCTAAAACAGCATTCAGAACCAGATATGGCCATTACGAATTTTTAGTGATGCCATTTGGATTGACTAATGCCCCGGCAGCATTCATGGACTTGATGAATAGAATCTTTAAGCCATATTTGGATCAGTTTGTGGTGGTCTTCATTGATGATATTTTGATCTATTCTAAGAGTCACAGGGAGCATGAGGATCACTTGAGGATGGTGCTGCAGATTCTTAGGGAGAAGAGGCTCTATGCCAAGTTGCAGAAGTGTGATTTTTGGTTGGACCAAGTATCTTTCTTGGGTCATATAATCTCTATTGACGGCATTTCTGTGGACCCGAAAAAGATTGATGCTATTATTAGCTGGTGCAGACCTTCCAATGTGGCGGAAGTCAGAAGTTTCTTGGGACTTGCTGGGTATTACCGTAAATTTGTGGAAGACTTCTCTAGCATTGCTCTACCTCTAACTCGCTTAACCCAGAAGCGAGTAAAGTTTGATTGGACAGAGGAGTGCGAGAAAAGTTTCCAGGAGTTAAAGCAGCGATTAGTGTCAGCTCCCATCCTTGTTCTTCCGTCAGGATCTGAGGGTTTTACACTTTATACTGATGCCTCTCGAAGAGGATTGGGATGCGTTCTGATGCAGAGTGGAAAGGTGATAGCTTATGCCTCCAGACAACTGAAGCCTTATGAGCAGAATTATCCTACTCATGATCTGGAATTAGCTGCGTGGTTTTTGCTTTAAAGATTTGGCGGCATTATCTCTATGGGGTGTCGTGTGATGTGTATACACCATAAGAGTCTAAAATATATCTTCACACAGAAGGAGCTCAATTTGAGGCAGAGGAGGTGGTTGGAGCTTCTGAAGGACTATGATCTGAATCTGCATTATCATCCTGGGAAGGCTAATGTTGTGGCTGATGCCTTGAGTAGGAAGACCTCTTCTGAGTTAGCTGCTATGCTTACCTCCCAGCCTCACATTCTGAAGGACCTCGAGAGGTGGGAGATTGGACTGAGAGTACAGCAGTCTGATGGACTTGTTGCTGCACTTATTCTTCAGCCGACTCTTGTTGACAAAATTAAGTCCTCCCAGATGGAAGATCCAGATCTTCAAAGAATTAAGGTTGCTGTTCAGTCAGGAGTTCAGAGTGGATTTTATGTAATGGATGATGGATCCCTGAGATTTGAAGGCAGACTTTGTGTACCTAGCAATGAGGAGTTGAAAGCCGAGATTTTGAGGGAGGCTCACTACTCTCCCTATACTGTTCATCCAGGTGGTACTAAAATGTATAGAGACTTAAAGGAGAATTTTTGGTGGAAAGGTATGAAGAGGGAGATTGCTCAGTTTGTGGCCAAGTGCTTGGTATGTCAGCGAGTGAAGGCCGAACACCAAAGGCCTGCGGGACCCCTTCAGTCTCTGATGATTCCTCAGTGGAAATGGGAAAAGATTACTATGGATTTTGTGACTGGTTTGCCCAAAACTCCCAGGAGTAATGATGCAGTTTGGGTTATTGTGGACAGACTGACAAAATCAGCCCACTTTCTACCTTTCAGAGTTGGAGTCTCGAGTGATA
>UESW01004912.1:527235-553048 GCA_900491605.1 Calamus simplicifolius
CGCTGATTTTTTTTTAAAAAAAAAATTCAGCACTCCTCCTTCACCTCCCGGGGCGACGTCTTTCCTGCTCGGCATGCGGCGAGGTCCTAAGCAAGCCCCAACTTCTCGATCACCACCAGACCACCCATCACTGCATTGCCTACAGGATTGTGCGGCACGGGTCCGCAGGGAAGCAGACGGATCTGGACGGGCTGCGCACATGTCACTGCCGGAGGACCTGGAGCACGAGTTTGCCTGCCTGCACCTGGGAGGCGATGCTGATGTGCTGGGTCATGGCGGGGAGGGTTGCACGAGGCGGCGGCGCTGCGGTGGAGGAGGAGACGAAAGAGAAGGGACCTCTTCGACTCGTTTATTTTTTTAAAAAAAAATGTTGCTGATGCTTCAAAGCGTCGGCAACATTAAAATTTTTTTGACGTTTAAAAGCATGACAGCGTCGGCAACATTAAAATTTTTCGACGTTTGAAAGTATCATGACTTTCTGATGCAAGTTTTGATGCTTTTTTAAAGCGTTAGAATTTTTTTGTCTTTCACTCCCGCTTTTCCGATGCATATAAAAGCGTCGGGATAACAATCATTTTAGCGTCAAGTTAGCGAAAATTTATTGTAATGAATTAGCACCCCCTTAACTTGATAGTTAGAGATAGTCATGGTAACAGCCAATACGGCATCATCATAGGGACTTGAACTCCTTGGAGATCCAAGCCCAAAAGGGTATTGGGTGGCCCCTTTGCCCTAGGCTTCTCATGAGGAGGTTCTCTAATGTGTGCCTATTGAGCAAATACCTTTTGGGTCAACAATGTTTCTTGATTTGCCACCGGTCCTCCATGAATCACATTGATGGCCGTAGTGGAAGGCCTATTATCTACCCAACCTTCAAGCCTAAATTCCTTGTTGACCAAGATTCCTAGGGGGATGTTCTTGGATGAATATTCTGACGTAACCTCTTCTAATGAGGCTTTTAATTTCATCTTTGAGGCTTCGGCATTCATTAGTATCATAACCATGGTCATTATGGAATTGGCAATACTTACTTCGGTCATGGTGTTCTAGATGCATCTTTATTTTGTCAAGCCACTTTACATAGTTTTCCTCATGAATTTGCAATTGAATTTCACTATATCAAGTGCTCAATGGAGTATAGTTTTCAAACACCCGAAGAGGTGTCCTCAACCCATAAGGTACCTCTCACTCTTTGAGTTTCTTTCATGGCTCCTTGGACTGCAGGTCATGTCTCTCAAGTTGCTTCCTATCACTCTTCTTCCTTTTAAGCTATTATGCGGCGAGGATATCATATTATAAGGCAGAAAGATTATAATAGTCCCAAAAATAATTCCATTACTGGCGGGTTTGGAGCATTTGCAAATGGTATTGAGCCAACCTTAGTATACAAAAATTGGTAGGCAGGACTCCAGATCACTTGCTACCAATTAACTTTCACTTGAGTTTTAGGGCCACGTGGTTTCGGTCCTCAAATTTTTAGGACCACATGGTTTTGGCCTACTAATGGGTTAATTGGACTAGTACATGGGCTTAGGGCTTTACACCTATGAGACTGTGGTAGAATCTCGCTATGGCATGAAGTTATCCTTACAGTATTAATGATCTAACTTAAGGTAGATTCTAGATAACTTGTGACATGCGACAAAAACTTTGCATTATAAGTGAAGAAGGTTGTAATACTCAAAAAATAGTTTCACATCAATAGAAAAAAAAAATTAAGTGCTTATAACTAAAGTTAAGAAAACTTGCTACTAATTAGCATGCATTCAAGATTTAGGTCCACATGATTTTGGTCCATTAATAGATTAATTAAACTTTGCTTGGCGTTCTTTTGAGTTTAAAATAACCCTGTTCTTTTGTTTAAAGTGCCATCATTTGGGCCATATTGCGACTTGGCTTCACGGCTGGGTCCAATGATCCTGTGGACCAATAAAACGATCCTCAACTATTTATCTTCCTACCATAAGCCTGGTTCTGCAGTAATTAAACTCCACCACAAACGATCATGGCCTTATAATTTATCCTAAGCCCATAACTTAGACTAAAACCTAGCTAGGCCTCAAGATTATGGACACTGTATATTGAACGTGGACACCCACTTAAAAATTTTTTTTTAAAAAAAATAAATGGTTCTACCTAATAACAAAATTAATATAGACAAAGCACCCTTCTAACAATGAGCAAAACAGCTTGCATTTTCAGATCGATCTCTTGGAAGACTACTAATTCTGACGATGATGTGATTGGTCTTAACCCGTAGAAAATGCCATAGCTCCAATTCTCTGGCAAAACCAAATTAAATTATCTTAGGTCAATTATTTCTCAAATTAAATATTTAAAGATATTATATAACGACGGTCGGGCTTCGCATGTAACTTGATGCATAGAAGAAATAGCTTCCAGTAAAAAGCGCTGTCGCCGTATACGTCCGAAGCCACAAGTCTTCCTGGATCGCGTCATTCACCCTGTAAACTAATCAGAGTACCATGAGTTAATATATAGTTTGATGATTTCATATCAAGACCAGATCAAAATCCCCATTGATTGAATCGATTCGTTTCAGGTGCTCTCTCACGACACGCCATTGGTTGCAAGTTACAACAAGATCTCCATCGATATAAGAAATTATAATAAAAGAATTAGAGAAACCATGGCTCATGGGTGGTTCGATTCATATAATAATATCTCGTTTTCCTTTTGTCTCTGCAGGAGTCTAGACTGCTTCGACACAATTATACTCAGGACCTAATCAAACTTTTACCTACACAATAAAAACGCGTGAGATTTTCCTGCACTCTTCCTCTTTCCAATAAAGTTGCATGACTAATTCAAGTCCTTATCGGAGAGCAAGTCCCACATCTCCCTCTATATATATATCCATGTCCTCCAAGCCATTGGACCATCAAACGTAGTTCCATCGATCTGTTCTTCTACACCAGGCTAGAGGATAGAATACATGGCTGCCCACGTCCTCGTCCTTTCTCTCTGGCTCTTGTGGCTTCTCAAGCCATTGCCGCTGATCCTAGTCCCCTCCAAGACTTCTGTGTTGCTGATCTTAAATCAGAAGGTACTCCTTATAACTTCTCATTGTCTACTTTTTCTTGTTACTAATATACGCAACAAATAATTACAGATCTAAAGATGGCCTGCACATACCTTGAAAAATGATTGCTGACCAATATTTTTAAAAGGCACTGATGAGCTTAATTTCATGTTGTCCAAGTACATAATTACCTCTCTTCTGGTTGTTGCAGTGCTTGTGAATGGGTTTGTCTGCAAGGACCCAAAGCTTGCCAAAGCGGAAGATTTCTTCTTCTCTGGCCTCGACAAGCCCCGTGACACAGGAAACAAACTCGGGTCTAATGTCACTGCGGTTAATGTTAACCAAATTCCCGGGCTCAACACCCTTGGCATCTCCTTAGCTCGCATAGACTTTGCACCCTACGGTCTCAACCCACCTCACATCCATCCAAGGGGCACCGAGATCCTTACCGTGTTGGAGGGCACACTCTACGTCGGCTTCGTCGCATCCAACAACCAGCTCTTCACTAAGGTCCTTAACAAGGGCGATGTCTTCGTATTTCCTCAAGGTCTCATCCACTTCCAGTTCAACTATGGGAAGACCAATGCCGTTGCCATTGCCGGTCTGAGCAGCCAAAACCCTGGTGTGATCACCGTAGCTAAAGCTGTCTTCGGAGCCAAGCCACCCATCTCTGATGATGTTCTAGCCAAGGCCTTTCAGCTGGACCAGAAGACTGTAGATTGGCTCCAGGCTCAATTCTGGATGGACAACAACAACTAGACAGCTGCATGCAACCTCCTTGTTACAAATTTGGACTGAATTATTTATATTGTTCAATTTGAATAAGCAAACAACACTTATATGTTTGCATAAATTATGATATATAGCATTGGTGATTGACTCAATATTTAGTTATTTCATCAACCTAACCTCTATCTGATCTGGCTGATCCACCACCATCAGAATGACGGAGACCCCCTCGGCCTCCAAGGCCCCCTTGGCCTCGGATATCAGCATCAGCCTCGCCAGGCACCAGACTTGACTCACTCTTCGCATCTCCAAAATGTCATTCAACTTTCCAGCTTCACCTTGCATCGGGTCAACTCCGACCATCGAGATCTCAAGGCCCCCTCGGCCTCGGACTCTATGAACAGTATTTCAACCTCTGAGACTCCCTCGGCCTCGGACTATATGAACAGTATCTCAACCTCCGAGACCCCCTTGGCCTCGGACTGCATGAACAGTATCTCAACCTCCGAGACCCCCTCGGCCTCGGACTATATGAACAGTGTATGTGGTCTGGCCCTTGAGCCCAGCAACCTGTAGCCTCGAGCCACCTAGCATGCCCACGTGGTCCGTCGCACGTTCATAGCGCATGTGGCCATACCTCATAACGGCGTATGGTCCATCGCACGTCTGCGACTATGCATGACCATACCCCGTTACAGCGTACAATTCACCACCCGACTGCAACTGCGCACGATCACATCCTACAATGGCGCGCACCAGGCACAACTACAGCCGCTAGACACCTGTGAAGCCGTACTAGCAGGTAACGCAGGATGCCTCCAACACGCACGGTGACGTGCTCTTCATGTCATCAATGCTTCTAGCCCGGCCAATCATTATCATAAAACTCAAATAACTTCACAATATCATTCTTGTTTCTTTCGTACATGATCCCATATAATCTTTAGTACTTTTGATGTATCTCAAGACTCTTTTTGCTTATCCAAAATGAATGTTACGTAGTTTTTGCATAAATCTGAAAAGTAAACTTGATGCAAATATTATGTCTGACTCTGTAATTGTTAGATACAACAAACTTCCAACAATGCTAGCTTCTATATAATTATGCATTGGCTTCACCACTTTTATCATCTTTCATCAACTTCTCATTTACCACAAAAGGTATTTTCACAATATTGCAAATTTTTTTTGAACTTCTTGAGAATACCTTCTGCATACTTTTTTTGACAAATAAGATGTATCTTTTCTTTGAATGATTTTAATTCCCAAAAAAAATAGAGCAAACCCATATTATTCATTTAATATTTTCTCATCATATCACTTTTGAAAGTCAAAATCATATTCTCATTGTTACTTGATGAGGGGTAAAATCGTCATTGCATTGTTGACCGCTCACATCAGCGATGGGGTCGCGCCCAGTCCAAATGTCATGCTTGCCAACTGGTACTGGCGTCATATTCTAGCAACAAGAGTCTCCTCATAATGAAGAAAGAGATCAAGAGGGAAACAAAGGCCACGTCATGTGCATGGGTTCTCCCAAGGGCCCCTCATTAATATCCGGCAGTCAAATCAATAAGCTAGAGCATTCAATGGTGCCGAAATGGTCATAATGACTTAGCCAGCATTTAATGGAATAAAAAGAAAAGAGAAAGCATACTTTGGCCAACATGCCTCTGCAAATATATTTCGGCCAACATACCTCGGCACTCTAACTCAGTTTCCACAACCGCGCTATGTCCTTCGCACCAATGCAATTATGGCCTCATAAAGGCCATGTGCATCCACCTACTTTAAGGCATTTAATGCCTTATTTCCTTCCATCATTAAGGCATTTATGGCTGCCACATTACCCCGTTGGCACCTTTTGGCGTCATAAAGCCGAGACAAGGAGTTCTTGACTCCATGCTTCACAGAAGTCCGACTCGGCCGACCACATTATACTTCGGTAGGTTCGGCCAACCTTATGCCTCGGCAACCCGAGCTATTCTTATGCTTCTGCCATCAAGGCCAGACCATTCCTCGGTCATTCGATCCGAGCTACTTCAGACCTCTGCGGAATCTGGCGCGGAAGAGTTCAAATTCACTGTAATAGAATAAGATTCCAAACAAGGAATCATGCCAAGACGTGGCCTAGGACCTACATAGTGGCCTAGGGACCATGCAGCCACTGAGTCTCGAGCCATTGGCCAGCTCTCCCCGCCTCCCAGCCGACGATCCTCTAACTAACCAGATACGGATCCTACCGGCCCTGTAACAACCTGATTCGAATCCGTTTCGAATCCCAACAACTTTTAGACCTCATCCAGAGCACGTCCAAGAAGTCAGGTGACCGCCTATAAATACTACCACCCTCAAGCCTCTCAGGTATGGCTATTCTACGCCCGTTTTCATTTATAGTTCTCACACTCCACCATAAAAGCTCCCATGAGAGCTCGGAGAAACTCTTCCTCAGGGATTCTTCTCCCCATATTTGTTGATTGCTGGTCTCCACTGACTTGGGCATCGGAGGGTCTTCCGTAGAGGGTCACCTCCAACGCCTCTTGCGTGAGGACTGTCTTGCAGGTCCGCCCAGGAGGGAGCCCACGCTGCATCCCGATCGCGCTCGAGCTGGAGGACAGATTTCAGCAGCAACAGATTGGTGCTAGATGAAGGGCCTCAAGTCTCATTAAAACTTGAAGAAAGGAGACAAGGATCTTAATCTGGAGTAGAACCTCTCCAATGGCTAATCGGAGAAGAGCAACCTCTGAAGCCTAGGACCAGGTCATCGCTCAAAGACCTGATCCGACAGGCAACACGGCGCCGCAGCCTCCACCAGTTGAGACCCCATCACCACCAGCCATCCCGGTGACCCAGGACCAGTTCGCCACGCTGGTCCAGCAGGTCTAGGCCCTAACCCACCTGGTTCAGGAGCATTTCGCATCCCCCCTGCTCCGCACTCTCATAGGGAGGCCGCAGCCCATTCCTCTCCGACCACCTCCTCCTCTGGTCCGCATGAAGCCATAGACCCTCCACACCGACCCAAAGGGGACAAACCAGTCCCGTGAGGTAGCTATGACAGGGATCCTCCCAGATCTTGACGAGTCCGGACCCTTTCCCCAGAGTCCTCCCACCATGATTCAACGCCATCCCTGCGCTCTCCCCGCCCAGCTCCTTCTCTTACTGCTAAAGAGGAGATCGTCGACAAATCCGGGAGATGCGTCAGGAGCTGGACGCCGCCAAGCAGGCCCGTCCACCTCAACCCAAGGCAGAGCAGGGCATCACTTTCTCCAAAGGGATCATAGAGGAAGTGATTCCCTCCCATGTCAAACTACCTGCCGTCGAGCCCTACCACGGCTCTTCCAACCCAGATGATCATCTCAGCAGCTTCCGATCAATAATGATGTTCCACGGAGCATCCGATACAATCCTCTGCTGCGCCTTCCCCTCCACCCTTAGAGAATCTACCCGAACCTGGTTCAACGCCTTAAAATCAGATTCCATTGATTCATTCGACGAGCTGAGCCATCTTTTTATTGGCCAATTCATCAGTAGCCCCGTCACCGATGGAGATCTGACTCCCTCTCTGAAGTTAAGCAGAGAGGGGGAGTCCCTGAGAAACTATCTTGGTCGCTTCAACAAAGCCATGCTAGAGGTGGACCACCTTAATTATGAGGTGGCTATGTCCGCCTTGGCGGGGGGGGGGGTTTCGAAGGAGAGCGACTTCTACCTGGCGATGGAAGTCAGCTACCCCTCAAACCTTTCCGATATGATGGCCCTGGCAGACAAATACGCCAGGATCGAAGAATCACGGAGAGTCGCCCGCGCCGAGCTGGTGAGGAAGAAAGAGCCCAAAGGTCCCGACAGGCACCAACCTGCCCGTCGGCCAAGTCCACCTCGTCGACAAAGAGCTCCCCCCGCCGCCATCGAGAAATCGCTCCCGAAGCCCGTCCAAGCGGTTCGATCGGTACACTCCGCTTACTATACCCAGGGCACAAATTCTCATGGAGATAGAGCGCCAGCTCCCCCGGCCAACTCCTCTCCAAGGGAACCCCACCCGGAGGGACCCCACCAAATACTGTCGCTACCACCGGGAGCATGGCCATGACACCGAGGAATGCTGGCAGCTAAAAAATGAGATTGAGAGGCTGATTCAATGGGGCTGACTGAACAAATTCAGGAGGGCACCCGAGCCAGGACAAGGGGGGATCGCCAGCCCGAGCTTCAACAACCCCCTCCACCGAACTTGCCTGTAATCGGCCACATCAACATGATCGAGGAGGCCGGCAGCCCGAGTTCCAGAAATGACGATGAAGGATCGGCGCCAAAGAAAGCGCGGACAGGCGAGCTCTCCTTCTTCGACGATGATCTCCAAGGGATACAGTTCCCCCATGACGATGCTCTAGTTGTATCCCTCAATTTAAATGACTATGATGTAAGCCGGATACTTATTGACAGTGGAAGTTCTGTGAATGTTTTGTACCTCGGTGTGTTTGCCAAGATGAGACTGCTCATGAAAAACCTTCGAGCCATGGATTCCACCGTAATGGGATTCACAGGCAACGTCATCATCCCGGAAGGGGTCGTAACCTTGACAGTTCATGCAGGAACCTGGCCCCTTGTGGCCACAGTTCACACAGACTTCCTGGTAACTAAACTCAGGTCGCCCTACAACGCAATATTCAGGAGACCCAGCCTGATGTCCCTCAAGGCAGTTGTCTCTATCCCGCACCTATCTATGAAATTCCCCATCGGGCGAGGAGTTGGAGTCGTCCAAGGAAGCCAAACCATGGCTCAACAATGCTTCGTTACTAGTCTTCAGTCTAGGATGCCGGAGGTTGATGGGCTGGAAGCTCGAGAGGATTTCGCAGAATAGCGAGGAGAACCAGCCGAATAACTGGAAGAAGTGTCGTTAGATGAGGCCCGTCCCGACCGAACCATAAAGATTGGGTCGCTGCTAAAGGGTGAACCTCGGTGCAAGTTGATTGAATTCCTCCGGAGCAACGCCGACGTATTCGCCTGGTTCGCCTCTGACATGCCAGGGATCAGCCCCGAGGTTCTCATCCACCATCTTAACGTGGATGAGATATACCGACCTGTCAAGCAAATAAGAGGAGCTTTGCCCCAGAGCGGTAGAAGGCTATTGAGGAGGAGGTTGATAAACTCATCAAGGTGAACTTCGTCCGGGAGGTAAATTACCCAAACTGGCTATCGAATGTCGTCATGGTGAAGAAGTTGAACGGCAAGTGACAGATTTGCATCGACTTCACCGACCTCAACAAAGCCTGCCCGAAGGACAGCTTCCCTCTCCTCCGGATCGATCAGCTTGTGGATGCCATCTCGGGTCATCAAATGCTGACATTCATGGACGCTTACTCCGGTTACAATCAGATTCAGATGGCCCCCGAAGATGAAGAAAAGACCGCCTTCATAACTGACCAAGGTACTTACTGTTACCGTATTATGCCTTTTGGTCTTAAAAATGCAGGAGCCACCTACCAAAGGCTAGTCAACAAAGTATTCAAGGAGAAAATCGGCCGAAAGATGGAGGTGTATGTCGACGACATGCTGGTCAATAGCAAGGAAGCATCACAGCATGTTGAGGACCTCTCGGAGAGCTTTGCAACGCTCCGCAAGTATCAGATGAAGCTCAATCCAACTAAGTGCACCTTCGGCGTTAACTCCGGGAAGTTCCTCGGCTTCATGGTCTCTCAGCGAGGTATCAAAGCTAACCCCCAGAAGATCCAAGCTCTTCAATAGATGGCGCCTCCGGCATCTATTAAAGAAGTCTAACGCCTAACCGGAAGGATAGCGGCCCTCAACCGCTTCGTAGCGTGCTCAGCCGAAAGATGCCTCCCCTTCTTCAAAACCCTCCGGTCGGCTAAGAACTTTCAGTGGACCTTCGAGTGTCAAAAATCATTCCAAGATCTCAAAAAGTACCTCGGCTCGCCCTCACTCCTCAGCAATCCAAATCCTGGCGAGACACTATTCCTATATCTAGCTGTTTCAGAAGGTGCTATTTGCTCGGTGCTAGTCAGGGAAGAAAACAAGGTCCAGAAGCCAATCTATTATGTCAGCAGGCTACTCCGTTACGCGGAGACAAGATACATCCGAATTTAAAAGATGGTGTTAGCCCTGATCACCTCAGTTCAGAAGTTGCGGCCGTACTTCCAGGCACATTCTGTGATAGTCCTGACTGACCAACCCATTAAGGCGGTGGTTCACCGTCCGGAGACATCAGGGAGAATGACCAAGTAGGCCGTCGAGCTGAGCGAGCATGATATCTGCTTTCAGCCTCGTCCGGACATCAAAGCTCAGGTGTTAGCCGATTTTCTCCTTGAGTGTACCATTCTAGAGGATAGCTCCACCCCCGACTCCCCCGAGGAGCTGAAAACTGGTGCCCGATGGCTCCTCTATGTCGACGGGTCATCTAACGCTCATCGCTCCGATGCGGGCTTGGTTCTCACCAGTCCGGAGGGGGCGACCTTTGAATATTGTGTCGCTTCTCCTTCCCAGCTTCCAACAATGAAGCTGAGTATGAAGCCTTGCTGGCCGGTCTCCGAATTGCCCGCAACCTTAAGGTGGAGAAACTTAATGCCTTCACCGACTCCCAGCTAGTGGCAGGCCATATACGAGGGGAGTTCGAGGCTCGGGAGCCAAACATGATCCGATATCTTCAAGAGGTGTGGAGCCTAATCTCCCATTTTTCCGAGTTTGAGATTATTCAGATTCCTAGATCTGAGAATGCCCATGCCGACCTACTGTCTCGGCTGGTGACCGCGGAGTCAATGGACGCCGAGCAAAAATTCCACCTGGAGACCTTGGAAAGATTCAGTATCGTGGAAGCCAACCAAGTAATGCAAGTTGAGGCCGAGCCATCATGGTTCGACCCCATTCTGAGCTACCTCAAAGAAGGGTCGCTTCCATCCGACCGGAGAGAAGCCAGAAGGCTAAAGCTGTAGGCCACCCATTATGTGCTGATTGACGACCAGCTCTACAAACGGTCCTTCTTCATGCCACTACTCAGATGTCTTCACCCATCTGAAGCAGATTATGCTCTCCATGAAGTGCATGAGGGGATTTACGGCAACCATCTGGGAAGTCGGTCCCTGTGTCACAAGGTGCTATGTCAAGGCTACTATTGGCCAACCATGCAGAAAGATGCAGACGACCTTGTCCGAGCCTGCGACCCATGCCAAAGGCACTCAAGCATTCAGAAACTCCCCTCTACCAGCCTGGTTCCTATATCCTCCGCTTGGCCCTTTGCCAAGTGGGGGATGGACATCCTCGGCCCATTTTCACTCGCCACGGGATAGCGGAATTTTTTATTCGTCGCCATCGACTACTTCACTAAATGGGTCGAGGTGGAGGTGGTTGCACAAATAACCAAAGCACGGGCCAGAGATTTCGTATGGAGGTCCATCATCTGCCATTTCGGCCTCCTGCACACTATAATCACTGACAACGGCAGACAATTAGACAACTCGAAGTTCCACCAGTTCTGCGAAGAACACGGGATCCATCACCACCTTACTTCGGTCGGGCATCCGCAAGCCAATGGGGCAGCCGAAGTGACCAACAGGACTCTGCTTCAAGGAATCAAAGCTCGGCTCTCCAGGGCCTGAGGCAGGTGGGCAGATGAGCCGCACCATGTCCTGTGGGCCTACCGCACCACTCCAAGAGTACCCACAGGCGAAACCCCATTCCGGATGGCCTTCGGCACAGAGGCCGTTATCCCAGTGGAGATAGGTCTCCCTTCGCTACGGGTGGAAAGCTACTCGGAGGAAGCCAGTGATGAACAGCTCTGTACCAACCTCGACTTGATAGAGGAGGTTAGAGAGAAAGCTCGGATCAGAGTGGCTGCCTATCAGCAAAGGGTGGCCTGCTACCACACCTCTAGAGTCAAAGGGAAAGCTTTCTTGCCCGGCGACCTCGTTCTCCGGAAAGCATCTGTCTCCAAACTGTTGGAGCAAGGAAAGCTAGCACCAAACTGGTAAGGCCCTTACCAAGTAGCGGAGATCATTGGACCGGGGACCTACAAGCTGCAAGATCTAAGCGGAAAGTCCATCCCTCGAACATGGAATTCGAACAATCTCCATAAGTATTATCAATAGGGTATGTCCTTTATAGGCCCACCTTATTATACTTTCTTGTCGGCATATGTTTCATAATTTACAACATGAATCATCACACATTATGTCATCAAAAATTGTGAAAGGAAACAGGTGCTGCTTACCAATTCTCGGCACGACCGAGTTACCTATTTAAACAGGAAATCTCCAAACCTCGGTTGGGCCGAGCAACTAATCTCCGAACCTCGGCTGGGTCGAGCAACAAATCTCTGAACCTCGGCTGGGCCGAGCAACAAATCTCCGCTGGGCCGAGCAATAAATCTCTGAAGCTCGGCTAGGCCGAGCAATGATCTCTGAAGCCCCGGCCAGAGCCGGAGTGCATCTCTCATTATTGGAAGCCCCGGCCAGAGCCGGAGTGCATCTCTTATTACCGGAAGCCTCGGCCAGAGCCGGAGTGCATCTCTAATTATCGGAAGCCCCGGCCAGAGCTGGAGTGCATCTTTTATTACCAGAAGCCCCGGTCAGAGCCGGAGTGCATCTCTCATTATCGGAAGCCTCGGCCAGAGCCGGCTTGCATTACTTATTACCGAAAGCCTCGGCCAGAGCCGGAGTGCATCTCTTATTACCAGAAGCCCCGGCCAGAGCCGGAGTGCATCTCTCATTATCGGAAGCCCCGGCCAGAGCCAAAGTGCATCTCTTATTAACAGAAGCCCCGGCCAGAGCCAGAGTGCATCTCTCATTATCAGAAGCCTCGGCCAGAGCCGGAGTGCATCTCTTATTACCAGAAGCCCCAGCCAGAGCCGAAGTGCGTAAGCCTCGGTCAGAGCCAGAGTGCATCTCTCATTATCAGAAGCCCCGGCCAGAGCCGGAGTGCATCTCTCATTATCGGAAGCTCCGGCCAGAGCCGGAGTGCATCTCTTATTACCGGAAGCCCCGGCCAGAGCTGGAGTGCATCTCCTATTACCGGAAGCCCCGGCCAGAGCCAGAGTGCATCTCTCATTATCGGAAGCCCCGGCCAGAGCCGGAGTGCATCTCTTATTACCAGAAGCCTCGACCAGAGCCGAAGTGCGTAAGCCCCGGTCAGAGCCGGAGTGCATCTCTCATTATCGGAAGCCCCGGCCAAAGCCGAAGTGCATCTCTTATTACCGAAAGCCCCGGCCAGAGCCAGAGTGCATCTCTCATTATCGGAAGCCCCGGCTAGAGCCGGAGTGCATCTCTTATTACCAAAAGCCCCGGCTAGAGCCCAAGTACATAAGCCCCGGTCAGAGCCGGAGTGCATCTCTTATTGCCGGAAGCCCCGGCTAGAGCCGGAGTGCATCTCCTATTTATCTAAAACCTCGGCCAAGACCGAGTGACATATCAGAACCCTCGGCTAAAAGCTGAGGAAGTTTGTTATTAATCTTGAAGGCTCGGCTACAACCGAGTAACGGTCTCCGAACCTTGGCAGCGCCAAGTAAAATATAATCTTGGAAGGCTCGGCAACACAGAGTAATTTATTTGAAGCCTCGGTCACAACCGAGTAGCAATTAATATTTGGAAGCCTCGGTTACAACCGAGTAGCATCTTGGGAAGGCTCAGCAACACCGAGTAATTTATTATTTGAAGGCTCGGCAACACCGAGTAATTTATTTGGAAGCCTCGGTTACAACCAAGTGGCATGTTTGGAAGCCTCGGTTACAGCTGAGTAGCATCTTGGGAAGGCTCCGCAACACCGAGTAATTTATTATTTGAAGGCTCGGCAACACTGAGTAATTTATTTAGAAGTCTCGGTCACAACCGAGTAGTAATTAATATTTGGAAGCTTCGGTTACAGCCGAGTAGCATCTTGGAAGGCTCGGCAACACCGAGTAATTTATTTGAAGCCTCGGTCACAACCGAGTAGCAATTAATATTTGGAAGCCTCGGTTACAGCCGAGTAGCATCTTGGAAGGCTCGGCAACACTGAGTAATTTATTTGAAGCCTCGGTCACAACCGAGTAGCAATTAATATTTGGAAGCCTCGGTTACAACCGAGTAGCATCTTGGGAAGGCTCAGCAACACCGAGTAATTTATTATTTGAAGGCTCGGCAACACCGAGTAATTTATTTAAAGCCTCGGTCACAACCGAGTAGCAATTAATATTTGGAAGCCTCGGTTACAATCGAGTAGCATCTTGAGAAGGCTCGGTAACACCGAGTAATTTATTATTGGAAGGCTCGGCAATACCGAGTAATTTTATTTGGAAGCCTCGGTTACAACCGAGTAGCATCTTGGAAGGCTCAGCAACACCGAGTAATTTATTTGAGCCTCGGTCACAACCGAGTAGCAACTAATATTTGGAAGCCTCGGTTACAGCCGAGTAGCATCTTGGAAGGCTCGGCAACACTGAGTAATTTATTTGAAGCCTCGGTCACAACCGAGTAGCAATTAATATTTGGAAGCATCGGTTACAACCGAGTAGCATCTTGGGAGGCTCGGCAACACCGAGTAATTTATTTGGAAGCCTCGGTTACAACCAAGTGGCATGATTGAAAGCCTCAGTTACAGCCGAGTAGCATCTTGGGAAGGCTCGGCAATACTGAGTAATTTATTATTTGAAGGCTCAGCAACACCGAGTAATTTATTTGGAAGCCTCGGTCACAACCGAGTAGCAATTAATATTTGGAAGCCTCGGTTACAACCGAGTAGCATCTTGGGAAGGCTCGGCAACACTGAGTAATTTATTATTTGAAGGCTCGGCAACACCAAGTGATTTATTTGGAAGCCTCGGTTACAACCAAGTGGCATGTTTGGAAGCCTCGATTACAGCCGAGTAGTATCTTGGAAGGCTCGGTAACACCGAGTAATTTATTTGAAGCCTCGGTCACAACCGAGTAGCAATTAATATTTGGAAGCCTCGGTTACAGCCGAGTAGCATCTTGGAAGGCTCGGCAACACCGAGTAATTTATTTAAAGCCTCGGTCACAACCGAGTAGCAATTAATATTTGGAAGCCTCGGTTACAACCGAGTAGCATCTTGGGAAGGCTCGGCAACACCGAGTAAATTATTATTTGAAGGCTCGGCAACACCGAGTAATTTATTTAAAGCCTCGGTCACAACCGAGTAGCAATTAATATTTGGAAGCCTCGGTTACAACTGAGTAGCATCTTGGGAAGGCTTGGTAACACCGAGTAATTTATTATTTGAAGGCTCGGCAACACCGAGTAATTTATTTGGAAGCCTCGGTTACAACCGAGTAGCATCTTGGAAGGCTCGGCAACACCGAGTAATTTATTTGAAGCCTCGGTCACAACCGAGTAGCAACTAATATTTGGAAGCCTCGGTTACAGTCGAGTAGCATCTTGGAAGGCTCGGCAACACTGAGTAATATATTTGAAGCCTCGGTCACAACCGAATAGCAATTAATATTTGGAAGCATCGGTTACAACCGAGTAGCATCTTGGGAGGCTCGGCAACACCGAGTAATTTATTTGGAAGCCTCGGTTACAACCAAGTGGCATGATTGGAAGCCTCGGTTATAGCCGAGTAGCATCTTGGGAAGGCTCGGCAACACTGAGTAATTTATTATTTGAAGGCTCAGCAACACCGAGTAATTTATTTGGAAGCCTCAGTCACAACCGAGTAGCAATTAATATTTGGAAGCCTCGGTTACAACCGAGTAGCATCTTGGGAAGGCTCGGCAACACTGAGTAATTTATTATTTGAAGGCTCGGCAACACCAAGTAATTTATTTGGAAGCCTCGATAACAACCAAGTGGCATGTTTGGAAGCCTTGATTACAGCCGAGTAGCATCTTGGAAGGCTCGGCAACACCGAGTAATTTATTTGAAGCCTCGGTCACAACTGAGTAGCAATTAATATTTGGAAGCCTCGGTTACAGCCGAGTAGCATCTTGGAAGGCTCGGCAACACCGAGTAATTTATTTGAAGCCTCGGTCACAACCGAGTAGCAATTAATATTTGGAAGCCTCGGTTACAACCGAGTAGCATCTTGGGAAGGCTCGGCAACACCGAGTAATTTATTATTTGAAGGCTCGGCAACACCGAGTAATTTATTTAAAGCCTCGGTCACAACCGAGTAGCAATTAATATTTGGAAGCCTCGGTTACAACCGAGTAGCATCTTGGGAAGGCTCGGTAACACCGAGTAATTTATTATTTGAAGGCTCGGCAACACCGAGTAATTTATTTGGAAGCCTCGGTTAAAACCGAGTAGCATCTTGGAAGGCTCGGCAATACCGAGTAATTTATTTGAAGCCTCGGTCACAACCGAGTAGCAACTAATATTTGGAAGCCTCGGTTACAGTCGAGTAGCATCTTGGAAGGCTCGGCAATACTGAGTAATATATTTGAAGCCTCGGTCACAACCGAATAGCAATTAATATTTGGAAGCATCGGTTACAACCGAGTAGCATCTTGGGAGGCTCGGCAACACCGAGTAATTTATTTGGAAGCCTCGGTTACAACCAAGTGGCATTATTGGAAGCCTCGGTTACAGTCGAGTAGCATCTTGGGAAGGCTCGGCAACACTGAGTAATTTATTATTTGAAGGCTCAGCAACATCGAGTAATTTATTTGAAAGCCTCGGTCACAACCGAGTAGCAATTAATATTTGGAAGCCTCAGTTACAACCGAGTAGCATCTTGGGAAGGCTCAGAAACACCGAGTAATTTATTATTTGAAGGCTCGGCAACATCAAATAATTTATTTGGAAGCCTCGGTTACAACCAAGTGGCATGTTTGGAAGCCTCGATTACAGCCGAGTAGCATCTTGGAAGGCTCGGCAACACCGAGTAATTTATTTGAAGCCTCGATCACAACCGAGTAGCAATTATATTTGGAAGCCTCGGTTACAACCGAGTAGCATCTTGGGAAGGCTCGGCAACATCGAGTAATTTATTATTTGAAGGCTCGGCAACACCGAGTAATTTATTTGGAAGCCTTGGTTACAACCAAGTGGCATGTTGGAAGCCTCGGTTACAGCCGAGTAGCATCTTGGAAGGCTTGGCAACACCGAGTAATTTATTTGAAGCCTCGGTCACAACCGAGTAGCAATTAATATTTGGAAGCCTCGGTTACAACCAAGTAGCATCTTTGGAAGGCTTGGCAACACCGAGTAATTTATTATTTGAAGGCTCGGCAACACCGAGTAATTTATTTGGAAGTCTCGGTTACAACCAAGTGGCATGTTTGGAAGCCTCGGTTACAGCCGAGTAGCATCTTGGAAGGCTCGGCAACATCGAGTAATTTATTTGAAGCCTCGGTCACAACCGAATAGCAATCAATATTTGGAAGCCTCGGTTACAACCAAGTGGCATGTTTGGAAGCCTCGGTTACAGCCAAGTAGCATCTTGGAAGGCTCGGCAACACCGAATAATTTATTTGAAGCCTCGGTCACAACCGAGTAGCAATTAATATTTGGAAGCCTCAGTTATAGCTGAGTAGCATCTTGGAAGGTTCAGCAACACCGAGTAATTTATTTGAAGCCTCGGTCGCAACTGAGTAGCAATTAATATTTGGAAGCCTCGGTTACAACCGAGTAGCATCTTGAGAAGGCTCGGCAACACCGAGTAATTTTTATTTGAAAGCTCGGCAATACCGAGTAATTTATTTGAAGCCTCGGTCACAATCGAGTAGCAATTAATGTTTGGAAGCCTTGATTACAGCCGAGTAGCATCTTGGAAGGCTCGGCAACACCGAGTGATTTATTTGAAGCCTCGGTCACAACCGAGTAGCAATTAATATTTGGAAGCCTCGATTACAACCGAGTAGCATCTTTGGAAAGCTCGACAACACCAAGTAATTTATTATTTGAAGGCTCGGCAACACCGAGTAATTTATTTGGAAGCCTCGGTTACAACCGAGTAACATCTTAGAAGGCTCGGCAACACCGAGTAATTTATTATTTGAAGCCTCGGTCACAACCGAGTAGCAATTAATATTTGGAAGCCTCGGTTACAACCGAGTAGCATCTTGGGAAGGCTCGGCAACACCGAGTAATTTATTATTTGAAGGCTCGGCAACACCGAGTAATTTATTTGAAGCCTCGGTCACAACTGAGTAGCAATTAATATTTGAAGCCTCGATTACAACCGAGTAGCATCTTGGGAAGGCTCGGCAACAACGGAGTAATATATTTCTAAAGGCTCGGCAACAACCGAGTAATAAATTTCCAGAGCATCGGCCAAAGACCGACTGATATATTTCTGAAGGCTCGGCAGCAACAGAGTAATATATTCATCCATAAAAGTATGCTCTTTCTTGACCCATTTTTATTCATTGAATTATGTTTAGTTTTTAAAAGGCCTGCAAAATTTTTATAACTCTCCTTGAAAGTTACAATGAGAATCAGGTCATAAAAGCCCCGGCCAAAGCCGGAGTACATCTCTTATCATCAAAAGCTCCGGCCAGAGCCGGAGTGCATCTCTTATTATTAAAAGTTCTGGCCAGACCCGGAGTGCATCTCTTATTATCAAAAGCCCCGGCCAGAGCCGAAGTGCATCTCTTAAGCCCCGGCCAGAGTCGGAGTGCATCTCTTATTATCAAAAGCCTTGGCCAGAGCCGAAGGGCATCACCTATTAACAGAAACCTTGGCCAAGACCGAGTGACATGTCGGAACCCTCGGCTAAAGCCGGAGGGGATTTCTTATTGATCTTCAAAAGCCCCGACCAGAATCGGAGTGCATCTCTTATTATCAAAAGCCCCGGCCAGAGCCGGAGTGCATCTCTTATCATCAAAAGCCCCGGCCAGAGCCGGAGTGCATCTCTTATTATCAAAAGCCTCAGCCGAAGACTGAGTGATATATTTCTGCAGCCTCGGCCAATCTGAGTGATACAACACTAAAGCTTCGTCCCAGCCGGATAATTTCTCGGACACTCTAGTGCAACTAAAGCACCTTATTTTACTTCAGCAAGAGGGCCGCCCAGACCTTTCTCTAACCTACACAAAGATAGACACTTCCTCTACAGAGGATCGAATGACACAACCCCTAAATAAGATTGCTCCAGAATTCTACTCCCTATATCCGAAATTACACTTCGGACTAGGGAGTGGGAGGCATGTGATGAGGGGTAAAATCGTCATTGCATTGTTGACCGCTCACATCGGCGATGGTGTCACGCCCAGTCCAAATGCCCTGCTTGCCAGTTAGCCTACTGGCGTGACATTCTAGCAACAAGAGTCTCCTCATAATGAAGAAAGAGAAGAAGAGGGAAAAAAGGGCCACGTCATGTGCGTGGGTTCTCCCAAGGGCCCCCTCATTAATATCCGGCTATCAAATCAATAAGCTGGAGCATTCAATGGTGTAGAAACGGTCATAATGACTTGGCCAGCATTTAATGGAATAAAAAGAGAAGAGAAAGCATACTTCGGCCAACATGTCTCGGCAAATATACTTCGGCCAACATGTCTCGGCAAATATACTTCGGCCAACATACCTCGGCACTCTAGCTTGGTTTCCAAAGCCGCGCTATGTCCTTCGCACCAACGCAATTATGGCCTTATAAAGGCCATGTGCATCCACTTGCTTTAAGGAATTTAATGCCTTATTTCCTTCCATCATTAAGGCATTATGGCTGCCACGTTGCCCTCTTGGCACCTTTTGCATGAGGAAGGATGGCGTCATAAAGGCGAGACAAGGAGTTCTTGACTCTATGTTTCACAGAAGTCCGACTCGGCCGACCACATTATACTTCGGCAGGTTCAGCCAACCTTATGCCTCGACAACCCGAGCTATTCTTATGCTTCTGCCATCAAGGCCAGACCATTCCTCAGCCATTCGATCTGAGCTACTTCAGACCTCTGCGGAATCTAGCGCGGGAGAGTTCAAATTCACTGTAACAGAATAAGATTCCAAACAAGGAATCATGCCAAGACGTGGCCTAGGACCTACAATAGTGGCCTAGGGACCATGCAGCTACTGAGTTTCGAGCCATCGGCCAGCTCTCCCCGCCTCCCAGCCGTCGATCCTCTAACTAACCAGATACGGATCCTACCGGCCCTGTAACAACCTGATTCGAATTCGTTTTGAATCCCAACAACTTTCAGACCTCATCCAAAGCACGTCCAAGAAGTCAGGTAACCGCCTATAAATACTACCACCCTCAAGCCTCTTAGGTACGGCTATTCTATGCCCATTTTTTATTCATAGTTCTCACACTCTGCCATAAAAGCTCCCACGAGAGCTCGAAGGAACTCTTCCTCAGGGATCCTTCTCCCCATATTTGTTGATTACTGGTCTCCACTGACTTGGGTGTCAGAGAGTCGTCCGCAGAGGACCACCCCCAATGCCTCTCGCGTGAGGACTGTCTTGCAGGTCCGCCCAGGAGGGAGCCCACGCTGCATCCCGATCGCGCCCAAGCCGGAGGACAGATTTCAGCAGCAACATTACTAATAATAATTAAATTATCAACATAAAGAGAGACAATGAGAATATTATTACCTTGCTTCTTCATATAAAGTGCTGGTTCACTTGGATTTCTTAGAAAACATTTCTCATTGAAGTAAGTATCAATTTGAGAGTACCATACTCGTGATGCTTGCTTTAGCCCATACAATATTTGCTTCAATTTGTATACCTTGCTTTCTTGACCTTTGATGATGAAGCCTTGCAGTTGTTCAACATAAATTTCTTCTTCCAATACTCTATTTAAGAATGCTGACTTTACATCTTGTTGGTGTAGTTTTCAACTTTTATGTGTTACTATAGAAATAAGAGTTCTAATTGTATTATATCGAGTAATCGGTGTAAAAGTTTCTTAATAATCAATACCGGATAGTTGAGAGTATCCTTTTATTACCAATCTTGCTTTGTATCTTTGAATGGTTCCATTGGATTATGTTTTGTCTTGTTGATCCACTTCAAGCCAATGACTTCTTTATCACTTGATTTTTTCATTAATTTTCAAGTTTTATTCTTCTCAATCATATTAATTTCTTCTTCCATTGCCTTATTCTACACTTCTTCATGCATAGCATTTTCATAAGTTTTAGGCTTAATCATGCAGAAATTACAAGAGGCATAAATGTTACTTAGTCTTTTCATTCTTATTGGAGTAGAACTTGAAGATGAACTTGAACTTGAGGTTGGAGATGAACTTACACTTGAAGAAATTTATGGAAAACTTTCAACATCATTTTTTCATTTAGAGCATTATGAATTTCTTCATCAAGAGAAATAGTAGTTTCATCATCAAGAGAATAATAGTTTCTTCAACTTTCTTTTTCTTTCAATCCCAAACAACTTTCTTATTAAAAATAACATTTCTTCTTATGATCATTTTATTTTGCTTCAAACAGAAAAGTCTGTAACCTTTTGATTTAGAACTATATCCAATAAAGATACATTTTTTACTTACTTCATTAAGTTTGTATCTCCTTTCCTTGGGAATATATGCATAGCACACACATCCAAAGATTTTAAAATGCTTCACTAAAGGTTTTCTACCAAACCAGGCTTCAAATGATGTCATATTTTGAAGAGCTTTTATTGGGCATCTTTTCATCAAGTACACTATGTATTTACTACCTCTCAATAATAGTATGATTCTTTCTTTTTACAACTCCATTTTGCTCTGGTGCATAACCAACAGTCAATTATCTTTGTACACCAACATCTTTATAAAACTTCTCAAATTTATTTGAATTGTATTCACCACCTCTATCACTTCTCAGTGCTTTAATATAATGCTTACTTTATCTTTTCACAAGATTTTTGAACTTCTTAAAGATAATAAATGCCTCTGATTTATGTCTCACAAAGTATACACATGTCATTCTTGAATAGTCATCAATAAAAATTGTTGACCCCAGATTGATTTTGATGATTACAAAACAAATTAAGCAATTCTAAGATTGATACAGGGAAGTTCGGTCGCCTTGCAAGTAAGTATCTTCATGCAAAATTGACTGGTAAGAAAGTACTTTGCTTTGAATATGATTATTAGCTTGTGAGTTAACTTGTTAGCTAGCTGGTTATTCCATTTAGCTAACTGGCACGACTCTTAGCTAGCTGGAAAATTTCACAGTGAATGGGCCGAACCATCTTGCCTTTTAGCTAGCTGTCTAGCTAGCCTGTTAGCTAGCTGAAGTTTCTTTAGCTAACTAAAGCCTTGTCTCAGTAAGATGGCCGAACGACCCTTTATTTCAGCTAACTGATGAGTCAGTTTGTTAGCTAGCTGGAGCCCTTTCAGCTAACTAAAATTCCTCTCACAGTTGCCTGGCCGAACGCCCTCCTATTTCAGCTAACTGGTGAGTTAGTTTGTTAGCTAGCTGAAGCTCTTTCAGCTAACTAAAGAATTTGTCTCAGGTGCCTGGCCGAACGTCTTTTATTTTAGTTAACTGGTAAGCTAGCTAGTTAGCTAACTAGAATTCCATCAGCTAACTAAAATTTTCGTCTCAGTGGATTGGCCGAACACCTTCAAATTCTAGCTAGCTGGCTGGATGTCTTGTTAGTTAACTGTAACTCATTCTAGCTAGCTGACGCCTCTTTTAGTTAACTGCTTAGCTAACTGTTTCATCCTGGAGCTAACTGGTTAGTTAACTATTTTTCACAAGGAACGTTGCAGCCGAATGGATTTAAATTTTAGTTAACTGGAGAGCTAGCTGCCGGTTGGCTAGTTAGCTGGAGAGTTAGCTACTTTATTCAGTTGCCTGGCTGCCTTTTTGCTCAGTTAGCTGGAGAGCTAACTAAGCTGGACGGATGGCTGAGTGTTTTTGCTTCTAGTTAGCTCGTGAGCTAACTGGCCACTCTTTAGTTAGCTATTCAGCTAACTAGCTATCCTGCTGCCGTTTGAATTTATATTGGAGTTAGCTGGCGAGTTAGCTGCCGAGCTAACTAACGTATTGTCTCAGAATGCTTCTTTTGTTATGCCTCTCTCTTGGCTAACTGATTAGCTAGCTGGGAGTTATTTCTTTACTCTTGGACGATGGCATTCATTTCTCAGCTACCTGGAGCTTCTTTCTTCAAGACCACCGCCGCCTAAAGCTCTTTCTTTCTTTTTCTCTCTCTATTGCTATTTCAAGCTATTGTTAACTTTTAATTTTTGAATGTTTACAGTGCTCATCCTTCCTCAAATGGAGATCTGCATTCAATGCTTAAGGGAAACATGTTTAACGGTTATATTTTCTTCCGTTATTATTTCCATTTATTCCTTTTGTATCTAACGGATATTTTCTTGTTAGATGATTATAAATAGCTGGGATTAGAAGCACACCTTGACGATGATTTTTGAAAAGAAATTTCAAAGAGAGAAAAATCCAAGTAAAGAGCCTTCATTAAATATTTGTTGAGTGGTTGCTGTGCATTCAAGCTCATTCCTTGCTCCGAAAGGTCGTCCGAATCATTGAAGCTTTTCAAGCATTCAAGACTTCAGCTGCTTCAACCGAGTTCATTTATTGCTGAGTTTATTGCTTCAAAAAGTTGTAAAGTATATTCTGAATATTTGCTCTTTGTAGGAGCTTCTTCTTTACATACTCTGATTATCTTGTAAAAGGGTTAGTGAACCCTGGTTTGTTGGCTTCCTTGTGCCATTTAAACAAGAGGACTAGCCTAGGTTTGGCTAGGGGTTCTTGGCTTCCTTGTGCCGTGAAACAAGAGGACTAGCCTAGGTTTGGCTAGGGGTTTTTGGCTGCCTTGTGCCGTATAAACAAGAGGGCTAGCCTGGTTCGGCTAGAGGTTGTAATCGTTGTGATACGATTAGTGGAATACCCAAAGGTTTTGGGAGTGGATGTAGGTGCTGAGTTTGGCACCGAACCACTATAAATTTCTGTGTGTTTGTGATTGCTTGTTTTTGTGTTGATATTATTCTGTGCACTCCACTTCACCGCTGCAAATCAAAATTAGGGTTGAAAGCACATTTATCTGCATAGCTATTAAAATTTTTAAAATAACCCAATTCACCCCCCTCTTGGGTTACTACAACTGGGCAACAAAATAATGAAGTAGATGTTACCATCATGAGAAAAAGTTTTCATGGGTCCATATATCAGTATGAATAAGCTCCAATGGTGCTTTGGCTCTCCATACATGATCTTTTGGAAATGCCTCTATGTTGTTTTTCAAGTGCACATCCTTCACAGGGTTCTTCCTTATCATGTATTGCTGGTAGCGATACATCATATTCTTTTGATGTAAACTTCTCAAGCTTTGAATGTTCAAGTGCCCAAACCTTTTGTGCCATAGCCATGACTCATCATTCACTTTCATCTTTCATTCAACATCCTTTGCATAGTGCAAAATAAGAGAAAAACTTTCATATTTTTCCATGTTGATATTTGTCATACGTTGCTTTTTCATATATCTTGTAAACATTATCTTCAAAGTACACCATGTGCCCATGCTCAATCAATTGTCCAACACTCAAAAGATTTTTCTTTAAGTCTGGAACAAGTAAAATATTATGGATGAACTTTCTTCCTTTCTTTTTATTAATTGTAATTATGCCTTGCCTCTTGCTTGGACTAGTATATTGTTTTTCATCTTCATTTGTGAGATTGAAGAACTATCAATGTCCACAAAAATAGATTTATCATCAGTCATGTTGTTGCTGCACCTACTATCAAGATATCACACATCACTACAAGAAAAATAAATTTAGCAACGGATTTTTTTGTAGCTAAAAGTATGAATTCCGTCGCTAATCTTATATAGCGACGGAATTGTGACAGATAAAATCCGTCTCAAAATGCTCCTCGCAAACATTTAGCAACAGAATTGAAATCCATCGCTAAAATTAACGACTGAATTAGAGATGGAATAATTTCCATTGCTAATTAGCGAGGGATATAATTCCGTTGCTAATTAGCAACTGATTAGCGATGGATTTGTCATTTGTTACTAATTAGCGAGGGATAAAAAGCCATCGCTAATTAGCGACGAAATAGTGACGGATTTGTCATCCATTGCTAATAAGCGAGGGATATAATTCCGTCACTAAGTAGCGACGGATTTGTCATCCATTGCTAATTAGCGAGGGATATAATTCCGTCACTAAGTAGCGACAGATTTGTCATCCGTAGCTAATTAGCGATGGATTAGCGACGGATTTATTATCCATCGCTAATTATCATTAATATTTTTTTAATAATTTATTATTTTTATTTTATTTTATTTTTGTAAATTTAAAATTTAATTTATTGAAATACAAATATAATACCAAAAAGAAGTCATGAAATATATATTAAAATATCTTACAAACAATTTTTTAACAATAAACTTCAAAACATGATTAATATCCAATAAAATTCAGTAATCAAAATATGGTTCTACATGCTATCAGAATGAGGTGAATCTCTCGGTGGAGCTAGAGCTGAAATATGGTCAGAACGAGTAAGCTCTCTACTATCAGCTGTCGCATCTCGAGTCGAAATTCTTCTCGCATCTGCTGCCTTTGTGTCTCCAGCATAATCTGAACCTCCTCCTGCATTTCTTGTTTAATAGTAGCACGCAACTGCTCTACAGTAATATCCCATGATGTGCCAGTGGAATGAAAGGAGGAGGTACCAGCGTAGAAATGTGATGCCTTGGTGCCTATCCCGTATACACGCTGTTTTTTTTGGCCACCGGCTGCTTCTAAAAATATCTGCCTCAAATCTGGCTCACATGGCTCATTGGATCCCTCCACTAGCTGAGATGCAGTCTCTCTAAGGGCCTGCACTCGATCCTACAATACAAATTTAAGCATGAAAAAATATAAATTACATGAGATTAATCGAAAAAGCAAAAAAATAAATTTTTAAATATGAAGAATTATTAAGTTTGGTAAATACTTACTGCGACAGCCTTAGACCGCTGATCCACATACTCAATTCCTGATGCAGTTTTTCTAGTGTGTGTAGCCTCAAAAAGTTCTATAGGATTTGGTTCACGTCCTAAGTCTTTTGCCTGATCATAGAAAAAAATAAAGAAAATATTAACTACAATATTACAAGCATATATACACATGTAAATAAAAACAAAGACATTAACATACATTTTATAACCTTATATTAATAAATAAAAATTCAAATAAATTTA
>UESW01004912.1:553087-574050 GCA_900491605.1 Calamus simplicifolius
TGAGGGACCTGAACCTGAGCCGCCCGTCTCACTAAGTTTGTTCTTTGAGGCAATAGTGGATCGCTGCTTGAACTCAACAGTGGACCATTCTTTCTGCCAACTATCCCAAACATGTTCTGGAACTCGTGATGGTTTACTGCCAGATGCTCTCCACTTGCTCAAAGTGTCACTATAACGTGTAGCAGCCTGTTGTAACCATCTGCGCTTGATTACACTCTCAAGCTCTGGATCCCAAGTAAATTCTTTCTGAAACAAAAATAAATAAAAAACAATATATAAGACTAGGTGCCATGATATTAAAGGGCTTTCTGACAACTCTCGTCTCTTAAATTTAAGCAAGCTTTCTTCCCTTTGTTCTTCTGTATAAGTAGAAGTATATCAAAGGAAAGGTCAATGGTGCAAGAAACAATGTGTTGTATGTATGTTTCATACAATAAAGTCATAATGTAGTTATCAGCATGGTGGCCAGCCAGAGGACAAAAATGGAATGCAGCAGATGTTTGTTAGATCTAATAACAATAGTCATAACTAAGAATTAGTGATTACTAACAGGTACTTAACATCTAATAACAATAGTAACATAATTAATACCTGTGCAAGGCCCACTACATAACCACATCAAACATAATTATCAACTTAAAATTGCTTCATCCGCATGGGTCCACATTAAAAATATGGTGATTATGTGGTCTCAAAATGCTAAGTAGGGCACATATCCAGCAACAGTACTAGGTGCACAGCATAAGCTGCTCAATAGTTCAAAATTAAACTCCTTTCTCAACCCATGTCATATGACTGTATATGGTAATCAAATGTTGGCAATGCAATATGGTCAAAGGACCACATATGTAAATGCAGGCACTAATGTAGCCACATGTACCATATTTTAAAACAAAGATGCATTGACGTGCAACATGGAGTTCATGCACAGAGACAAACATAATATACTAAGCAATTGTGTTCAAACAGTATTTAATATGTAACACTTCAATGCATGGTAATAGCTTGAAGAAGCAATAGGTTTAAGTTTTCCAACTGGCACAACCCACTTCCTCAGAAATGCTGATCATTTCTTATAATCCAACAGTATGTTGCCAACTGCTTATAATCCCATTCCACACTTATAGCGTGCCAGGTCTCATCCAACAGATGAGACTCAACGGTCTTTTTATCCTTTGAAACATCTGGCCTGCAGGCATCATTCACATCCAAAGTTAATTGTAAAAGATCCTGGCTAGTCCAACTGAACATATTCAGGATTGTATTCTCAGTTGATTGATTAAAGGCATATGCAGCAACAATCTGAAAAGAGATGCAAGTTGACAAATTCAATTATAATACACATGTCACAATTAATCATAGAATTGAAAATCATTTCCAAGTCTCAAAATTATTGTATGGGATTATCTAAGTCATGGATAAGCACTCTAAATGTACATAGATAATCCTTCTTAGATTTTGAGCATTGAACCAGTTTAACTGAAACAAGTTGCTCAGATACTTCATAAATAGGGCGAACAAGCACTCTGTTAGTTACTTAATTTTCAAGCAATTTATCACTTAAATTTCAAGTCAATGAGGAGTCAGCCAATTGAAATAAAATCCAAAATTCGAATTCATGATACCAATGAGCAGTGGCCCAAAAAACTGAAAGGATTTTTGGGATTTAACCTGAAACTCAAGCCAATAGAAGTCCTTCACGTCATCAGGCACAGTCTTCCATGCATGTCCTTTGTCACTCAAACGGAGCAAAAAACTGCGGGTGATAGCTGCAGAAGCCGCATGAGACTGAAGAAAACTCCCACTATGTATAAAACACAAATAAACCATACTTCAAACATTAGACTAAATGATGAATGGAAAGATTTTAAGAAATTATAATAGTAATATTACCTCCCAGGATCGAGATTGAGTCGTCGTCTACCATTGGTCGACTCTGCCACCGATGCCTCAGATTGTACATGTAGGGCTGAACTAACTGGAGGAGATGATGTAGTAGGATGTGCTGTAGGAGATGATGTAGTAGGATGTGCTGTAGGAGATGCTGATGTAGAACCCCCTAAGATCGGCATATTTACTGATGAAGGAGCTGATGAGAAACTGCTATTTTGTATCAGTCGCTCTCCTCGGTTTGTAGAACCTCTGCCTCTGCCATGTAATATATCTTCGAATGATGTGCGACCCATCTGCATATTAGTTACTCGGTAACAATAAATACTATTAAAAGCAACAATGAACACAAATATCAATTGCTACTTAAAAAGAACAATAATAAAAGCAAGACTGATGTAACAATTTACAAACATATCTCAAGTGATTAAACATTGTTAATAGTACATAATACCAAAAAGAAAATAGCATCTTTGGTTTAAACATTATGCCTAATCACTATCATGATCGTTAGAATCCCACTCATCCTCATCAGTTTCTTCGTCATCAGCATGTGATTCAAATTGAAGCTCAGGCTCTTCTTCTTCTTTATTATCCTCTTCGATGTCAATATATGCACCTGTTGCATCAACCAAATTGTCACTTTCATCATTTTCAATATCTATATAATGACTATCAATGCCATCTTCTGGAAAGGCTGGTGATACATTGGAAAGTTGACTACTTGATGTTGCTTGAGGAATTTCATATTGAGCTCTAGCTTTAATTTTGCAAACAGCCAACCACTCACTTCTTTCGCGTCTGACACTTGGATATGCGATAAAATTCACCTAACATGCTTGAACTGCCATAACAAATGGCTCATACCTATTAAATCTACGTTTTTGATTCACCTCAACCAACTTATACTGTGGATGCACTTTTGTACCCATATTTGGTTTGGATCAAACCACTCACACTTGAATAGCACAGTTCTCTTAATAGGTAATGCAGGGTACTCCAACTGCACAACTTCAATCAACCGACCATAATAGTCACATTCACTTGCACTGTAGTTTGAGCCTTTTATGCATACACCACTGTTCATTGTAGCTTTATCAGATCCATACACTTCAGTGTGAAATTTGTATCCATTAACATAATAGCCCGAGTAAGACATAATTTTGGGTAATGGATCTTTTGCTAAGTCCTTTATGAACTGATTGGATATGTTGCTCAATGGATTGTGTGCCTAAAACTAATGTCATGAATTGTGTAAGCTAACAATAAAGCAGAATTATTGTTAATTGTCAAAATAAAATGATTGAAAGAAAATCGGTACTCACATATTTATTAAACCAAATTCGGAATTCTTTTTCAAGTTTAGCATCAATCTCTTGAGTGGTAATGTTTGGTAGAGTTTGTGTCAGCTCTTCAATATAAACTCTTCAAGATACAATAACAAGCATCAATTAATTTTTTTAATTTACCCAATGCTCTAATGAAAAATGTTAACATTTATTAGGAGTTTATGACTTACTTAATAAAAGGTTCCACTTCAGTGGAATTTAGAAGAATGTATGATTGTGCAGCAGCATATTCTTCCTCTATTAAAAATCAGGATTTACTCTTTCCAAAGGCTCGGCCTGGTTGTGTGAATATGGATAAATTGCCCTCATATTCTTCTCCCCTATATTGACCACCGTCATCATTTCGTGGCACTTTTCGGTGCCTTGTATTCACATGATCCTCAAAATAGTGAGAACAAAATAATGAAGCTTCTTCTACCAAATAAGCATTAGATATTGAACCTTCAACTCTAGCTTTATTTCGGACATTATTTTTCAACCGTCGAAGGTACCTAAGAGCATTAGATATTATTAGCCAATAGCAGTAATAATGGTATGCATTCAATAAGTTATCATATATTACCTTTCGAAAGGATACATCCATCGGTATTGCACTGGACCTGCTATTCTGGCTTCATATGGCAAGTGTACCGGTAGATGTTCCATAGAATCAAAGAAGCTTGGAGGAAATATACGCTCAAGCTTACAAAGAATAATAGGAATCTCTTCTTCAAGCCGTGCCATATCATCATTGGTTATAACAACAGATGTTAAATCCTTAAAGAACAGGCTTAATTCTGTTAATGCCTTCCAAACATTGTTTGGAAGTAGTTCACGAAATGCAATAGGTATTAAACGCTGCATAAACACATGACAATCATGGCTTTTCATCCCAAACAACTTAAGTTTCCTCGTATCAACACATCTAGCCATATTTGACATATAACCATCGGGGAATCTCACATTTCTTAGCCATTCACACAAGACTGATTTTGATTAATTATCTAGTGTGTAACAAGCTTTAGGATATTTTCCCCCTACAGAATCTCGTTCCAATTCTGGCCGGCGACAGTATGCATTCAACTCTTTTCGAGATTTGTATGTGTCTTTTGTTTTTCCATCAACATTCATAACAGTGTTAAACACATTGTCAAATACATTTTTTTCAATTTGCATTACATCTAAGTTATGCCGAATTAGAAGTGTACTCCAATAAGGCAAATCCCAAAAGATACTTCTCTTCCTCCAACCACATTGCTTGCAAATAGGGCCATTAGTTAACTTGGCAACCTTCTTCAAACCCAACTGATCAATCTCAAATAATATTTCACTTCCAGATCTAATAGGAGGTGCTTCTTTAGTCACTATCTTATTCTTCATGAATGATGTTCTGTTCCGTCGAAATGGATGGTCTTGAGGTAAGAACTTACGGTGGTTGTCAAACCATGACTGTTTTCTACTAAAGAGTAAATGCAGGAAAGTAATCTTCCAGCAGTACTCCATCCAGACAACATCGCATATGCAGGAAAGTCACTAATTGTCCACATAAGAGCAGCACGCATTTGAAAATTTTGTTTTATTGAAATATCATAAGTTAGCACACCATCAAGCCATAAATGATTAAGTTCTGATATCAGCGGTTGTAAGTAAACATCCAACTTATCCTTAGGATTAGTTGGCCCAGGAATCAATACAGTTAAGAACATGTAAGCATCCTTCATACACAACCAAGGTGGCAAATTATACGGAGTCACAATAACCGGCCAAGAAGAATATTGTTGTCCAGATTGCCCAAATGGTTGAAAACCATCAGTAGAAAGACCCAATCAAACATTTCGAGTCTCTAATGCAAATTCTGAATGGTTATCATTAAAATGTTGCCATGCAGGGGAATCAGAAGGGTGGCACATAACTCCATCTTCAATTTTATGCTCAGCATGCCACCTCATTTCCGCTGCTGTAGCATTCGAAGCAAACAATCTTTGCAATCTAGGAGTGAGAGGAAAGTAGTACATCTTTTTATCAGGAATCACTGATTTGCTACCTCGACGTTGCCTCTTGTACTGCGGATGACCACAAAACTTACAGGTAATCAACATTCTATTTTCACCCCAATATATCATGCATCCATTTTTACAACAGTCAATCTTTTCAACCGAAAGACCCATTCCTTCTACTAACTGCTTTGTTCTATAAAAGTTTTCAGGAATCAGACTTCCTTCAGGAGTAATCTCTTTCATTAATCGAACCATGTCATCAAAATTATGTTCAGACATATGGTGTTCTGACTTCATATGCATCAATTGAGCAACAAACGATAACTGTGAATGACTTCTACATCCAGGGTATAAATCCTCATCTGCAGCCCTAAGCATATCATAAAACTTCTGGGCCTCTGGATTTGGTGTTTCTTCCATGTAAGTTGGATTTAATGCATGACCAGCTGCATCCATAACCATGGAATGGTACCGATTGGATGATTCTGCATGATCAATTACAGCAGAACCTTCATTCATATCATTGACATTGTAATTCAAGTTAACCCCAACAGATTGTTCCCCATGTAAAGTCCAATAATAATAATCCGGTACAAAACCATTTCTATACAAATACAACTTAACTGTATTCACTTCATGAAACATGCGATTCTGACACTTGCGATGGTTACATGGACACCTTATCCTATCATTGTCCATCATTTCTGGATGACTGCATACAAATTCTATGAATTGTCTCATACCAATCATGAACTCTGGATTCAAAAGGCCATCTTTCAACCGTTTATACATCCACTGACGATTCGGTCTCATTTTTTATATATAATGAGAACTGAAACAGTGAACATATATAGATTAGTATTTAAACTGAGTTTTCCTAAATATGAAATATATAATATTTACATATATAACGACTAATTGGAATGGTAGCACAACTTGTCTCAAATCCAAATTTCCAACAAATAAATAAAGAAACAAAAATCAACCGACTAGCTTATGAAATCAACTATCGACTCCACCATCCAACCTATTTAAAAAAAATCTTAACAAAATAGAGCAATAAAATAAAATAACAATAAAAGAAAGTAAAGAGAAGGAATCAAAAGTAAATAAGATCCAGAAAAGGAAAAAAAATCATACCAAGGATCAGAGAGGTGGCGAAATCCTTCTGCAATCATTGGTGCTGCTACTCTTCCCTTTCTGGCTCCGAAAGATGAAAACTAAAGAGTGACACTCACACCCTAGCAGACAGCAAAACTGCATCAACACTCTCCAATTCAAATCAAAAAGGAAAAAAAAAAACTTTTAGAAAACTGACAGCCAGCTTTGTTAGAACTCTTTCACTTTGATTCTATCTTGTCAAAGAATCAAAAACTACTAAGAGTCACACCTTAGCTGAAAGGAAAGCTGCATCGACACACTCCTATTCTCATCCACAAATACTACTTTATCAGTTGAAAACTGAAATCCAGCTTCATTATAATTCTTTTGCCTTGATTCTATCTAGTCATTTAACATATGACCTCAGATGTACCTAGAAACTTGATGAAATTAAATTACACTCACGTATATAAAGAGATAGTAATCTTTTTCCCCTGTACTAAATATTGAAACAATAGAAGATATAGGGAAATAGCATGGACATCATAAAAGTATTAGAAAAGGGATTGTTTTGTCTTGCATTACCTTGTTTGTCTTGGGTTGATACCATAATTAACAGAATCGCGAATATAAATTAGAAGCTTGGGAAGGGATTGTTTTGTCTTGCATTACCTGCTCTCATCGGTCAGCGGTGAGCCTTGGATCCCGGTGCCCTCATACGCCATCTGGAGGAGAAAAAGGAGAATCATATGACACGAGGAAGAGGATGGGGGTGCCACAACACCAGACCCGGAACGTGCCTTTTTTTTAGGCATTTCTACAAACATGGAAAGCCAAGATTTCTACAACACAAAGAACCAAGCCAATAGAAAATAAGAAGAAGATGAGAATGAAAGTTTACCAACCTTGAATCGGTGATCGGACCGAAGGAAGAAGGTTCAACCCTTCTACTAGGGTTGAGGGTTTCAGCAAGGAGGGAGACGAGCTGCCGATTCGATCTATTCACCGAGCTTTGGAGGCGAGGATGGCCGCGGTGCGATACATGGCGGAGAGAGAAGGATTGGAGAGATGAGCGCAATGGATTGGAAGAGAGGCGGAGAATGGGGCTGGGTGGGAAGGACGGTTTGAGGGGAAAGAACGAATAAAAAAACCTAGCCGCGCACGGAAAGAGTTGCTGGACGCGCGGGTAGAAAGAAAAAAAAAGAAAACTTACGGATCAGGCAGAACGAGTAAAAAACCGTAGCGACGGAAAACATTTTCCGTCGCTACTGTTCAACACAGGTAAAAAAAACGTAGCGACGAAAAATTTTTCGCTACTGTTCAACACAGGTAAAAAAATAGCGACGAAAAATGTTTTCCGTCGCTACTGTTCAAAACGCAGTTAAAAAAAACCGTAGCGACGGAAAACGTTTTCTGTTGCTACTGTTCAAAACACAGTTAAAAAAAAAACCGTAGCGATGGAAAACATTTTCCGTCGCTACTGTTCAAAACGCAGTTTAAAAAAAACCGTAGCGACGGAAAACATTTTCCGTCGCTACTGTTCAAAATGCAGTTTAAAAAAAACCATAGCGACGGAAAACGTTTTTCGTCGCTACTGTTCAAAACGCAGTTTAAAAAAAAATGTAGTGACGGAAAACGTTTTCCATCGCTACTGTTCAAAACGCAATTTAAAAAAAATCGTAGCAACGGAAAACATTTTTGTCGCTACTGTTCAAAATAGGTTTTAAAAAAATGTAAACGTACAACGGCAAATTTCCATCGCTACTGTTCTAGTTTTTAAAAAACACGACAAAATTTTTCCGTCGCTACTATTTTGAAATAAGAGTTTAAAAAATCATAGCGACGGAATATTTCTGTCGCTAAAATAGCAACAGAAATTTTCGTAGCTAGAAGAGATAAAAAAATTGATCTAAAAATTGATCTAACAAATAGCAATGAAAAAAATCAGTCGCGAAGTTTAGCGATGGATATATTCCGTCGCTAATTTGATGCTAAAATATTTTGTTAGCGATGGAAATTGTTCGTCGCTAAAATAATATTTTTTTATTAGTTTCACTCACTGATCCGTCGCTGATCCGAAGCTATTTGCTACGAATGGAGATCCGTCGCTACATTCCGTCGCTATTATTGGCGATGAAAATTTTCTCTCGCTAATTTGACGCTAAATTTTTTTGTAGCGACGAAAATTGTCCATCGCTAAAATAATAATTTTTTATTATTTTTACTCGCTGATCCGTCGCTATTCTGAAGCTATTTGCTACGAATGTAGATCCGTCGCTAAGTTTCGTCGCTATTCTGTTCTTCTGTTGTAGTGCATCATTCGTTTGGTCTTCTACAGTTTGACATCCATAGAGTATGCTTTGTTGACATTCTGAAGCTATAATGGTTGTTAGTTTTTAGTATTTTATTTTATTTTATTTAGTCTGAGTTGGGCTTTTAAATAATGGGCCTATCTTTTTATGCTTTGGTGGGGTAGCCTCAGATGAATAAGATCATAAGAGGATTATGTTTATCCGTAGAAACAAAAACAATATTTATATGGTGATGTGCTTAATGAAACGTAATAGAACTATTTTTTCTTGAGAGAAAACCCTTCTTCTATTTTGATTTCTCTTTCCAAAATAATCTGAGTTGGAAACAATCCCAACACTAGTTACTTCCAAGCAAACTCAAGAGGCCGGTCAACAGGGACCTAGCGACGCGTATGAATCCCAAACCATTCAACTAGGGAGTAATCGTGGCCACCATTTCCACTGATCAGCAAGAGAATATGGGGAGATAAAAAAGGGAGAGTCAATATCAAACTGGGGTCCAAATTTCATGACTTATCATATCTGGCTGATCATCATGATGATCCCAATCAGTTAAATCAAATGGAGGAATATATCAATTGGAATTTGGCCTTTAAAGAATTAGTAGTCACCACTTTCTAGGCATGAGGACGAAAAATAGATTAAAATGGATTCATACCGATCAAAATGGAAGGGTAAATGGGGGGAGGAAGGTTTCTTCAAGCTCAGATCAACAAATTCTTCATGGAAAAGTCTGTCTACACCGGAGTCCAGTGCAGAAAATGCACCGAACATGCGAACGCACATGCCACAATCCTTTAGCCAACATGCATCACATGTGCACTTGCATGGATGCACAATCAATATTGCACATGCCCGGTGCATGCTATGTGCACTAGACCCCGGTGCATAAAGACTTTTCCATTCTCCATCGGATGGATTTAGTTCTAAACCCAAATTTCAGGCTAGACTGGCCCTCAGGCGATTAATACCTACGACCATGCTAAGGTTAAGGCTCACCTTGCCTGGGCCTCCCTGGCCTCTGGGCGGATAGGTCAAGACTCGAAGATCCGAACTGAACATCGAATAGAGATGGTGAACTCAGATCTGGAGCAAACAGATGGCAATCATCTGTTAGCGCCCAACAACCACCCTTTGAATGTTTGTGCGAAGAAGCAACCAGCAGTGGATGCTAGCCACTCCTCGCCGAAGGTCATTACAGGTCTAATCGAGGAATCAACTAAGAAGGGGCGCAGTTGAGCAGGGATCAAAATCTCAGTTGGATATTCCTAAGTTAATAGATAATCTGAACATTTCATTATATTAATGAGTTTTTTATTGGAATGGACGCTCCATTGTAACGGGATAAGCTTCAGAAACGAGCAAGGTGGCGTCATTTTGGGTGGCTTCAACTGCTCCCGTAGAAATGACTGGTTCTCTCACATTATTGCTTCTTTTAGAAAAACTAGGCTGTATGACATAATAGCTTGACTGCTGATTTCTTCTCGAAGTTTGATCGAAACCATTATTGTTGAATAAATTAACGTTTGCCATGGAGTCTGTCAATTCTTGACAGGCACTCCCTAACAACTCGATATGTAGCTTGGTTTAAGGAAGAGTGCCGCTGATATTAGACATTATAATAATAGAGAAAGAGAAACCATGATCCGCGTATGGATGGTTAAGTACTCGACACTATATATAATTAATCTCTCGTTGTCCTTTCTCTGAAGTACTTGTCATAATTTTCCACCCACCTATATTATAAGAATGACTTTGTCAAACTTTTTACTTGGTCAATAATAATTGAATATATGAGGATACATTAGACAACCATGACACGCGATTTACCTAACATGCTTTACTCTTCCTCTTCCTAACTAAGTCGCACGACTAAATGAAGCCTTATCACAGCCCTATTCCCGCATCTCCCTCTATATATATATCCATCCTCCAGGCCATTGGACCATAACAGCTTGTTCCATATCCCTTGGCCATTCTTCTGCTAGCTAGTAGCTAGAAGGAGACAACAGATCGATGGCTGCCCACGTCCTCGTCCTCGCTCTCCTTGCTCTGGCTTCGTCTCATGCCATTGCTTCTGATCCTAGCCAACTCCAAGATTTCTGTGTTGCAGATCCGAAATCAGATGGTACGATCCCGTTCATCAACCATTTTATTAGTTATAGTTACGGCATTTTATTTGTATAACTCACTAATTAGAAGGGACTTGCCAACCAAAATTCATCGATGAGCTTCTATATATATTATCAAAAGTACTTATCTTTTTTCGCAATTGTTGCAGTATTTGTGAATGGGTTTGTCTGCAAGGACCCGAAACTTGCCAAAGCCGAAGATTTCTTCTACTCTGGCCTCGACAAGGCCGGTGACACGGAAAACAAAGTAGGGTCTAAAGTGACTCCAGTCAATGTGATGCAAATTCCTGGTCTCAACACCCTTGGGATCTCCTTAGTTCGCATCGACTTTAAACCCTATGGTATCAACCCTCCTCACACCCATCCAAGAGCAACTGAGATTCTTACGGTGTTGGAAGGCACGCTCTACGTCGGCTTCGTCACATCCGACAACAAACTCTTCACCAAGGTCCTTAACAAGGGCGATGTGTTCGTATTTCCTCAAGGTCTCATCCACTTCCAGTTCAACAATGGGAAGACCAACACCGTTGCCATTGCTGGTCTCAGCAGCCAGAACCCTGGTGTCATCACCATAGCCAACGCCGTCTTCGGAGCAAAGCCACCCATCTCTGATGATGTTCTTGCCAAGGCCTTTCAACTGGACAAGAAGACTGTAGATTGGCTCCAAGCTCAATTCTGGACGGACAACTAGGATACCAAACAAGAACTATATATTTGTTATGATATTTGCACTGGTTTCTTTGTACTGCTTTAAATAAGCAAACGTACGTGGTCTCTCCGTTTGCATGTATTTGTTTGGAAAAAGAATATATATACGTGCTAGTTTGTTTTAAAAGTGCTGGGACTCTTCATTTTAGTTTGTCTACTGAATTCCAAAATCTTCAACATGCGCGCACTATTGGAACCTCAAAAAAATACCATGCATGACATTGTGAATCTGTTAGCTTTGTACATTACTGAAGAGGAAAGCACGCAATTTTGGGTATTTTCCTCATCTCCAACCTCCTATTAAACTTGCATTCATAGGCATATAAAGAGGCCTCCATGTATATTTTCTTGTGTTATTTATCAGGTTCCTTCAAATGAAAGCTCAATAAATCAGTTTAATTTATTTAATTAGTTAGGCATCAAGTCTCAGGGGAGAGATTGCAAATATTTCAGTTAAAAGTACAACAAATTATGGGTAGATGGAGGGGGTGTCAAGTTCGGACCTGAGGCTCATTTTTGCTTGGCCACTGCATGCTTTCTTATAATTAGTTTCATTCCGGTGCTCCTATGTGAGAAGCAGCTTAATTTTGTTGTTTAAATATATCCCATCAGCCTTAGTTTTTGGAGTTAATTGGTTACCCAACATGGCATCGTGGCAAAGTTTTGTTAGAGGTGGTGGTATTTATTTAATTATCTAGAGCTGCATGTGAGCGAAGAGTGTTAATTAATTAAGCCCGATATACATGAGAAATTAACCTACCTTTGGAGGTTACTTAACAAAATCAACTACTACTTTTGAGGTTGATTGATTACTCCAAAACACCAACAACTATTTCATGGATTCTCTCGTGTTTTCTCTTGCTATATATGCTAGAATTATCTTCATAAGCACAAAAAGTAAGCCCTCACATGCTTGAATATTTGACTGGTCTTAAGGGGGCGAGAATTACTTGCCTTTTCTTCTCTTGTTACATGCATGTATGTATGCATGCATGTGTGAATGATACATTACTGTCTCTCGATCTAATAACTCAGATACATATGAGAAAATGGAGGGACGTGATTAATAGGAAAGATCATGTGAACCTTTTTAATTTATTGTTTAACTGCAACGAAGTCTAGAGATCCAAGTTCAAACTCTCCAAGGTTAAGACATGGAAAGATAAGTAGGAAGGAATAGATGGTCTTTTGCAGATGCCTTCTGAATTAGAATTATATTTGAAGTCCGATTATTGGAGTTCTCAATATGACCATTAAGAAAGAATGCTTTAATTATAATTTTTACTATTTGATACCTTAGGATTAGCATCGTCAAGGGAAATTATTTTTTTAGTGCTTGTCAAAAGAACGCACCTGTCATACTAATTTGTAACTAGAAAATTACATCCATATATTTATCCTAGAAAATTACGACAGAAGATTGATATTTGCATCAAGGTTAAAATTATTCACAGTTCCTTTATTTTAATATATTAAAATTATAATGAAATATATGTGAACTGTATGTTTCTTTAGTCTCATTAAATTTATTAGCCTTTTTCGTGTGCATATCGCATGTCTCAATATAAAATATTGACACAAATTAAATAACTCGTTATATTATAATAACAACTTTGGCTCCCGTCATTTAAGAAACTGAACTTCCCTGTTGACCTGTTCCGATTGTTAATGCAAGCGTCAAAGAAGACAGCTATATTGATTTATTCCACCAGCCTTCCCGACATTTGGTATCGATCAAGGTAGCATTCACATGGAATTAATGCCATTTTTTTTAATGTTTTTGCGGCCAGCATCCACGGGTTTGTTGGACCATTGAAAGAAATGGTGTGAAGCGATCTATTTTAGGACGTGTGCAGGGATGTATCAAATTAAGGACAGAATCTAACTTTTAAAAGAACATTAGAAGCAACCATTAATCGTTTATATACATTTTTAAAAAAGAAGACCTCACTTCAAACAAGTGAGAAATCACGTCTTCTTCAATGGTGTGAATTAAATTATGTTAGACTATCCTTTGTCTCTGGGGTCTGGTCTACTTCGATGCAGTTTTCTACTCGCACCACTTTTCCTCAGGACCTAATCAAACTTTTACCTAGACAAAAGAGAACGCATGAGATTTTCCTGCACACTTCCTCTTTCGATAAAGTTGCATGACTAATTCAAGCCTCATCGGAGAACAAGTCCCACATCTCCCTCTATATATATATATATATATAATGGATGGAGATTAATTTCATCAAGAGGAAGCTCCAAATCAGAGTTCACGAAGGAGTTGGCAAATCAGTCATTATCCAAAAGTAACAAAGATTTGGATAGATTTTAGGGAGTTAGTTGAGGATAGTTTTTGTCATTATTCAAAAGTAACAAACATAAGATTTGGATAGATTATGGGGAGTTAGTTGAGGATGTTTTGGCCATTATCTAAAGTCATCGTAGGGAGCTTTTGGAGGAGGATTTGAGGCGTTATCTCAGCTGCAACCGCCCGCCACAAAATCTCGTGTGGGAGTTACGAACGTGTGAAATAAATTGGAGGCTAGGTGAGGACCTCGGTGTGCTGCAGAGAGAAAAAAAATTGTGAGATCACAAGAGTTTCTGAGAGAGAGAGTTTTGAGGGCTTGTACCTGATTCAACTCTTAGTGAAGCCTTGCAGATCCTGTGCCGTCGTGGACGTAGCCCAGTTTGGGTGAACCACGTAAAATCCTCGTCTCTCGCTGTTTTCTTTTAGATTTTGGTTCATATTATTATTCTATTTTTTGTTGATTTTATCGCAACTGCGTGCTTGCCGTACTAATAGCGATCATATTAGAGGAATATTTGTTGTATTCCCTATCAAATTGGTATCAGAGCTTGGTTTTCTTCATATTATTACGGTCGGATAAATCAACAAAGAGATGGCAGAAAATAAGATCAAAATTAAGAAATTCAATGGTCACAATTTTAGATGGTGGATGATGCAAATTGAGGACTACCTATATCAGAAGGATCTTTTCCTTCCATTAGAGGGAAAGAAGCCAGATTCAATGAGCGACTCAGATTGGATAATTCTGGATAGGAAAGCCCTAGCCACGATCAGATTGTCATTGACACCTTAAGTGGCGTATAATATTGCAAAGGAAAAGACCACCGTAGATATGATGACTGCTTTAACAAAGCTGTATAAAAAACCTTCCATCTCAAACAAGATATTTCTCATGAAAAAGCTCTTCAATTTGAAGATGACTGAGAATAGTTCAGTGACGGAGCATCTGAACGAGTTCAACTCGATGATTAATCAATTGGAGTCGGTCTCTATTATTTTTGATGATTCATTCAGGGCGCTTCTTTTCTTATGTTCCTTGCCAGAGAGTTGGGATAATCTTGTGATGATAGTCAGCAACTCAGTATCAGGTATTCTTACATTCAATGATGCAGTTAGTTGTATATTGAATGATGAGATGAGAAGAAAGGCTGTGGGTGGGACTTCTGCAAGTACTGCACTCATGGTGGATACCAGAGGAAGATCACAGGAGAGGAAGAAGTCAGAGAAAGGCCAGTCCAAGAGTAGAGGAAAGTCCAAAGGGAGATTTCCCATGAAGTGTTGGAACTGCGGGAAGAAAGGTCACATGAGCAAGGATTGTTGGGGTAAGAAGAAGGAAAAGGTGCAGAAAGCAAGATAGAAGGTCAGGAAGCAAATGTTGTGAGTACTATTGAGCGAATTTTGAGGATGTGTGCCTGTCAGCCGGCGATGGGGCAAACTCAGATCTGTGGTTTGTAGACTCAGGGGCTTCTTACCATTGCAGCTCAAAGAGACACCTATTTTCAGATTTTATCCAAGAGATTTTGGTCATGTCACAGTTGGCAATGGACAGCAGTGCAGAATTATTGGTAGGAACAATTGTACTGAAGCCAGTGACATGCGGAGAATTGAGACTTGCACAGGTCAGATACATCTCAGAGTTAAAGAAAAACCTAATTTCTATCAGTCAGCTTGATGTTGAGGGTTATGTAGCCATTTTTGGTAATTCTCAGTGGAAAATTACTAAAGGGTCTATGGTTGTTGTCAAAGGAAAGCGGACAGGCACTCTCTACTTCTTGGCAGATAGTGAGAGTTCAGTTTCAGTGGCAGCAGGAGATGGGTACAGTGACTACATTATGGCACAGGAGGCTCGGTCATCTTAGTGAGAAGAACTTGAATATTCTACACAGGAGAGAGCTTCTACCTGGGCTAAAGAAGGTGAATCTAGAGTTTTGTGAAGGGTGTATCTATGGTAAGCAGAAAACAGTGAGTTTTTAGTTAGCAAGAACTCAGAAGAAGACTGAAAGACTGGAGTTGGTTCATTCAGATGTCTGGGGTCCAGCACCAGTGGCATCATATGCAGGCAATAAGTACTTTGTCATGTTTATAGATGATTTCAGCAGGAAAGTCTGGGTGTTTGCTATGAAGGAAAAGTCTGAGGTCTTTGGCATCTTCAAGAGAAGGAGAGTCATGTGTGAAAGCCATACTAGAGCAAGTCTCAAGTGTCTCAAGACAGATAACGGTGGCGAATACTGCAGTAGAGAGTTTGATGTCTACTGCGCAGAGCATGAAATCAGAAGGATCAAGACCGTCCCAGGGACACCAGAGCAGAATGGTGTGGCAGAAAGAATGAACATGACCATTTTTGAGAGAGAGAGAGGAGTATGAGGTTTGACTCAGGTCTACCTACATACTTTTGGGCGGTAGCACTGGACACCATAGTGTATTTGATCAACAGGAGTCCATCCAGTGCATTGGATGGTGGGATTCCAGAGGAGGTTTGGACAGGAAAACAGGTAAAACTTTCTTTTCTTAAAGTATTTGGCTGCATTGCTTATTCTCTGATTGAGAAAGAGAAGAGGAGTAAGTTAGACTCCAAGTCTACAAAGTGTGTTTTCATTGGATACGGTGGCGATGAGTATGGCTACAAGCTCTGGGATTTCTAGAATAATAAGATCATTCGAAGCAGGAATGTGGTATTTGATGAAGAGCATACTTACAAAGACAGGAAGGATGCAGTGGAAGAAAAGAAATAGGAGTTTATAGAACTCGATCCTGTCAGAGATGGAGAAATTCCCCGAGTGCAAACTGAAGATGGAAACTCCGAGGATGTGGAGGAGGAAGATGTGGTTGGAACAGATAGCCACATGCATACATCGGTACCTCAGCCGATGTCCCCACAGTTGAGGAGGACCACGAGGGTTACCAGGCCATCACAGAGGTATTATGCTAATGATTATGTTTTGTACACAGATTCTGGAGAGCCAGAATGTTTTGTTGAAGCCATGCAGGATGAAGCTAAGGTTAAGTGGGAGTTGGCTATGAAAGAGGAGATGGACTCTTTAAAGCAAAACAAGACTTGGGATCTTGTGAAGTTACCCGCTGGCAAGAAAGCTCTGTTCAACAAATGGGTGTACAAGATGAAGAATGAGGTCGATGGTACCAAGAGATACAAGGTAAGGTTAGTTGTCAAGGGTTATGCACAGAAAGAGGGAATTGACTTCCAGGAGATCTTTTCCCCAGTAGTCAAGATGACATCCATCAGGGTGATTCTGAGCATGGTAGCATTGGAGGATCTTCATCTAGAGCAGTTAGATGTGAAGACAGTATTTCTTCATGGAGATTTGGAAGAGGAGCTGTATATGCACCAGCCAGAAGGTTTCCAGGTCAGGGGAAAGGATGACATGGTCTGCAGATTGAAGAAAAGTTTGTATGGTCTGAAGCAGGCTCCGCGGCAATGGTACCTCAAGTTTGACAGTTTCATGCTAGAAAAAGGCTTCACCAGATGTTAGTCAGATCATTGTGTGTACTTTCAGAGGTACATTACAAATGAGTTTATTATTTTATCCTTATATGTGGATGATATGCTTGTAGCAGGTTCCAGTATGAGGAAGATAGAAGAGCTCAAGAAACTGATGGCAAAGAAGTTCTTAATGAAGGATTTGGAGAGGCAAAGCAGATTCTTGGCATGAGGATTAACAAAGATAGGAAGCAACGGAAGCTGTGGCTATCTCAGGAGGACTATGTAGAGAAGGTACTGAAGAGGTTCCATATGGAGAATGCAAAGGCAGTGTCAACACCTTTGGCAGCACACTTCAAGCTCAGCAAGTAGTGGTGTCCAACAACTCAGAAGGCAAGGGATGAGATGATTAGAGTTCCATATGCCTCAGCCGTGGGAAGTCTAATGTATGCAATGGTTTGCACAAGACCAGATATCGCACAAGTAGTGGGAGCAATTAGCAGGTACATGCAGAATCCAGGCAAGGAGCACTGGAATGCAGTGAAGTGGATCTTAAGATATCTCAGGGGTACATCAACTTACAGTTTGTGCTATGGAGGTGATAGTCTTCAAGTACAGGGATTTGTAGATGCCGATCACTCTGGTGACAGAGATAGTGGGAGGAGCACCACTGGTTATGTTTTCACTGTCGGTGATACAGCAGTGAGCTGGGTATCTCAGTTGCAGAAGACAGTGGCATTGTCAACTACAGAAGCTGAGTATGTGGCGATCACTGAAGCTAGTAAAGAGATGATCTGGTTACAGAGGTTGATGGAGGAGCTCGGCAAGGAGCACAAGTGTAATACATTATGGAGCGACAGCCAGAGCGCAGTTTACTTGGCAAGGAATCCAGCATTTCATGCAAGAACCAAGCACATTCAGCTTAGGTATCATTTCATACGCAGTGCATTGGATGAGCAGTTGAAGCTGAGAAAATTGATGGAGCTAAAAATCCTGCAGATATGTTCACTAAGGTTGTGAGCAGAGACAAGTTGAGTCTCTGTTGCAACTTGGTGAAGCTTTCCAAGAGATAGATCAAGAGAGCGCGACACAGAGAAAGAAGGTAGATCTAAGAGTGATGTCATTAATCTCCAAGTGGGAGATTGTTATGGATGGAGATTAATTTCATCAAAAGGAAGCCCCAAATCAGAGTTCACAAAGGAGTTGGCAAATCAGTCATTATCCAAAAGTAACAAACATGAGATTTGGATAGATTTTGGGGAGTTAGTTGAGGATGGTTTTTGTCATTATCCAAAAGTAACAAACATAAGATTTAGATAGATTATGGGGAGTTAGTTGAGGATGTTTTGGTCCATTATCCAAAGTCACCGTAGGGAGCTTTTGGAGGAGGATTTGAGGCGTCATCTCAGCTGCAACCGTCCGCCACAAAAATCTCGTGTGGGAGTTACGAACGTGTGAAATAAATTGGAGGCTCGGTGAGGACCTCGGTGTGCTGCAGATAGAGAGAAAAAAAAAGTAAAATCACAAGAGTTTCTAAGAGAGAGAGTTTTGAGGGCTTGTACCTGATTTAACTCTTAGTGAAGCCTTGCAGATCCTGTGCCGCCGTGGACGTAGCCCAGTTTGGGTGAACCACGTAAAATCCTCGTCTCTCGCTGTTTTCTTTTAGATTTTGGTTTCTATTATTCTGTGTTTTTTGTTTATTTTATTGCAACTGCGTGCTTGACCGTACTAATAGCGATCATATTAGAGAAATATTTGTTGTATTCCATATCAATATATCCATGCATGTCCTCCAAGCCATTGGACCATCAAACGTAGTTCCATCGATCTGTTCTTCTGCACCAGGCTAGAGGGATATATAGAATACATGGCTGCCCACGTCCTCGTCCTTGCTCTCGTGGCTCTGGTGGCTTCTCAAGCCATTGCCGCTGATCCTAGTCCCCTCCAAGACTTCTGTGTTGCTGATCTTAAATCAGAAGGTACTCCTTATAACTTCTCATTGTCTACTTTTTCTTGTTACTAATATACGCAACAAATAATTACACATCTAAAGATGGCCTGCACATACCTTGAAAAATGGATTGCTGACCAATTTCAAAGTCACTGATGAGCTTTCATGTTCTCCAAGTACTTAATTACCTCTCTTCGGGTTGTTGCAGTGCTTGTGAATGGGTTTGTCTGCAAGGACCCAAAGCTTGCCAAAGCGGAAGATTTCTTTTTCTCTGGCCTCGACAAGCCCCGTGACACAGGAAACAAACTCGGGTCTAATGTCACTGCAGTTAATGTTAACCAAATTCCCGGGCTCAACACCCTTGGCATCTCCTTAGCTCGCATAGACTTTGCACCCTACGGTCTCAACCCACCTCACATCCATCCAAGGGGCACCGAGATCCTTACCGTGTTGGAGGGCACACTCTATGTCGGCTTCGTCGCATCCAACAACCAGCTCTTCACTAAGGTCCTTAACAAGGGCGATGTCTTCGTATTTCCTCAAGGTCTCATCCACTTCCAGTTCAACTACGGGAAGACAAATGCCGTTGCCATTGCCGGTCTGAGCAGCCAAAATCCTGGTGTGATCACCGTAGCTAAAGCTGTCTTCGGAGCCAAGCCACCCATCTTGGATGATGTTCTAGCCAAGGCCTTTCAGCTGGACAAGAAGACTGTATATTGGCTCCAGGCTCAATTCTGGATGGACAACAACAACTAGACAACTGCATGCAACCTCCTTGTTACAAATTTGGACTGAATTATTTATATTGTTCAATTTGAATAAGCAAACAACACTTGTATGTCTGCATAAATTATGATATATAGCATTGGTGATTAACTCAATATTTTAGTTATTTCGTCAACCTAACCTCTATCTATTATCCCGATACAAGCAAGAAGAGAAAGCGGTTTTCAAATTGCATGAGCCATGGTCGTTATAAATTGCCCTAAATGCTTTAGGAGTCATCAGCCTCAAAGATATCTTAACGCTTGAATTACACGAATGCAATAACCTATTTAATATCCAACAACAGGAAGGTAGTAATTTTCTATCTAATATCCAATACAAAGTGCCTAAATCACACAAATCCAACAACAAACTATCAAGATATTTTCTATTCCTTGTTGCATGAACTAGGAATATGACAAGCAGCCAAAACTTTATGCGAGAGCACGGAACGGCTTGTGAAGAGTTGTGTGGAGTGCTCTTCCAAAGAGGCACATTAATTCACACGCTTGTCAATGCACGGAGAGTTGTGTGGAGTGCTCTTCCAAAGAGGCACATTAATTCACACACTTGTCAATGCATGGAGAGTTGTGTGGAGTGCTCTTCCAAAGAAGCACATTAATTTACACACTTGTCAATGCACGGAGAGTTGTATGGAGTGCTCTTCCAAAGAGGCACCTTTTAGCAAAATTTATTTTTTTGAACTTGGAAATCATTTAAAGAAGGACTAAAAGTTATAAATTAAATTCTGCATGAGAATTTAATTTCTCATGAGATGAGATTTTAGTTATCTCATCATGCGAGAAAACCTTTTTCACACATGGGGTTTGGATTTTTGGTTTTAAGCTAATTTGAATTTATTGGATTAAACCAATATAGATCATGGTCCTAGCCTAAATCAAATTTGGCTAATCCTGAATCTATTTAAATCCAAATCAAATCTAATTTCAAATCAATATTTGAAATTGATTAGTCCTTCTAGTAGACTTAAACCAAATTGAATCTTATTCACTTGTACTTAATCCAATTGAGATAATTCAATCA
>UESW01004913.1:0-54802 GCA_900491605.1 Calamus simplicifolius
GAATGTCAATGTGTCAAGGTTCATTATATACTAAGAATGTCAATGTGTCAAGGTTCATTATAATCAAGTCCCCACATAGATTTCTACAGCAATTATAACAGTTTCATTCCAACTTTTTATTGCCAGCGATGATAAAGTATGGAATCTTCTTGGAATTTTTCTTACAATAGGATGTTTGTAATTTTGGTATCTCCAACTCTTCTGTTCCCTCAACTGCTTCACTCAAACCCTGATTATGCTATACTAGTTGGGTTTGTCCAATAGGAAAATGCAATAGAAAATGTCATAGAGACCATGTGAACCATCAAGGGCTGTGGACTCCAAGGACCCTGGAATTTACAAGGAAGTGATATCAATTCTTTCTACTAAGTTTCATCGTACCGGAAACCGGTATTGTTTTGGTAACCAATTGGTACAATTTGATATGGAATGTACCACACTAAACTGAACTGAGTGTACCAATTAGGTGAAGTAGGACGCTCCAGCCCATGAAGCACCTCTTACTGAGCCAAACCAAATGGTTAGGCATGGTATGGAGTAGTTCGGTACAATTTGGGATGGTAGGGAGATCAATAAAGGGTTGTTTAGGGTGATATGGAGCAGTTCGACTCCTGTACCGAACTGAACCACTAAACTTTACCGGTTCTCGGATGGTTCAGTATGGTTACGGTTCGGCCATCCTTACTTCCTACTCTAAATTTCGATAATGAAGCCCACCCAATTTTCAACAAATGAATTGTCGTTGAAATATAAATAACTGTAGTTGTAGAAATATGAATGCTACAGCCTTTCAGATGTTTAGGCAAAATAATCACATTGTTCTGACTTGCTTTCATCACTATAATCACAAAAAGACTTCTGTGGTTGATTTTTCTTTCTGTCATCTAATGGGTGGACTATGTTTTATTGTTATCAGAAATCAGAATGGAAGTTACATCAACTAGAATGCCAGGCTCTTGTGGCTCTCAGTGAGGACAGAAAGAAAAAGCTCACTCCTACCATTCGTCTCATGGTGAGACTGATACTAAGGAGAAAATTGCAAAATGAGCAGGTGAGCTACGTATTTTGATATTGTCTGGAACTTTGGATAACATGTTCTGTTAACTTGTTGCTTGTTCATTTCCTGTTTTAATTTCTAGCTGCCCAGCTGAAAGTTGTGTTGTCACCTTGTCCTGCAAGTTGCTATGGTTACTTGTATAGAACGAACCTAGATCATTAATTTTGTTAATCATTTCTGTAGCAACTCTTTTTATTATTTAATAATTAAACATATGCTACTGTTGTTTTCTTTTTTCCAGTTCAATAGCTCTTTTATTTGAATTTCTCATTTGTCTTCACTTCTCCTTATTGTACAAGGTAGCACAGATAAGTAATTGATAATTAATTGAGAGGTACAGAGCTGCCTAAGCTGCTATGCTTTTTTTTTTTTTTTTGTATTTTGGTAACACAATGAGAATCTTATATATTTTCTGTTAACATCTTATTTCAAATAATTTTTTTTTAGATACTGCCAGACCCTATATTCCTCAATTTCATATAATTTGCTTGAATCAGCCAGTAAGTACAGTTGCTTTCAGTCACTAATATGTGAACAATTCTTTTGAATTGCTTTGCAACTGGCAACAAGGGATTGAATTATTGTATTTGCACCTAAATTTAGCTGGGGAGACGCCATGCTGATTCTTGACACATACCACCATCATAAGGCTGCATACAAACAACTAGCTCACCAAAATATGCAGGGAAAATAATATATTTGGCATCTATACCGCCTTTTGTTGCTAGTACCTCTAAATAGCTTACACTATAGATTCTTGCTAAATATACTGTGTAAACACTTGGCATGTTCAGGTGCCAGTATGATACTTAAAACCGTGTTGATATACATGGTAAAGTGGAGTTTTCCTTGTCTATATTACATATGTTGCTTTAAGTTAATTGTTAAAATTGTTTTATCATTGTAATGTCTTCTCTTGAATATGATTTGATGGTTGTGTTTAAAGCACTTCTAGGTGTCTCTGGCAAAGAAAACAAAGTCCTAATAGGACCAAGTACTTTGTCAAAAACCTTGCATTGCCTAATGCAGGCCAGACTAATCTAATTATTGACTTGAATATGCAAGGGTGATGGCTAAGCCTTCAGTTTGTGACTGGATCTCCTTTATGTCTGATTTTTAATTGTTTTTTATGTATGTGAGTGAGTGAAATGTCTCTTTCATCCTTTTGTTCTGTTTTTTTTGAAAGGTTTCCAACCAGTAATTGTTTTTGGACATTCAAACCTTGTTCTAGTGATCCTTCTGGACATCTTTGTATCTTGTATGACATTGTTGAGAATGTAAAAGATTATACACATAATTTTTTTGTCGGATTTAGTCTGCTAACCAAAGCTGAAAGACTCTCTCTCTCTCTCTCTCTCATGTTTTTGTGTTTCAAATGCATGATGTTGCATGGTTTCTAAAATCCTGTTGGGGTGAGATCTGTCGATTCAGTAACGTGGCAGGGTTACAATTTATTTATTGATCCATATATTGGGCAACTTGCACAATAGAGCTGTGCACTTTGATATACTTGTCTTGTCCTTTTGTATAGGTTATTCCAGCTACTGCAATGGATAACTACAACTTGGTGGAGGCTTTGGAATCCCGTATCCTAGATTTATTTTCATTTGTCGGTGGAAAATTTATTTCATTGTTAAATTTCAATTATACATTGTTTGATTAATGATATGCACCAAGATATCTCTGATGTTGATAAGGAACAACTAGTGTTATATGCACAAATGGCTAACCTTGTCAAATTAGTACTTCCTTCAATGGAGATTGAATTAAAGGAGATCACACACAATTTTTCAAAGGTGAATTTCTGATTAATGTTGCAAACTTGCTGTCCAGTTATCTGTGTTTTTTTCATTTTTCTTTTAAACTAATTTTATGCTGGTGTACACCAGACAAGAGACACTTTTTGTCATTTATTTTTCTACATCTAGGATCAAACTGTCATTTTACCAGAATCACCAAACGCAACAGACTTACAACTAGGAGAAATAGGCATAAGCAGGACATCATTTTACGAACCATAACGATTACCATAAAGACTTGTCCCAAAATCTTGACATAAGTTATTGGGTATCTTTAAAATGGTTTCATGTTTAGAACTCTATCATTTAGCATAGCAAGTCAGACTTTTTGTTATTTGATTGGATGAAGACATATTTAATTGCTTATCCCATATTTGCGTGTGTTATCAATACCATTTTGATAACTTTATACTTTATTCCATATATGTGGGTGTGTGCATGGGTAGTAGCTGTAGTGATTTCTGCATAAAGACTTATATTTGTCCACAAATGTGTGAGAAATATGAAATAGTTGGGAAAAGAAATGGTTGATTTTGTACTAAGTTACGCAAGTACCTTGGTGATAGGCCAAGTCTATCACCTAGAGTTGGCTTGTGATCCATTAATGTTTTGCTTTCTTACTGGCTCTTAATATATGTTGACACTTTATGGAGTGTGGTCCAATTCCATGAAGGGGCAATTTTGAGCGAGAAAGGAGCTTATCATAAACCAAGAAAGTTTGTTCATGGGTACTGAGACTTGTGCAGCTCAAATTGATGCAACTAGAGCAACCCTTGAAGGTTTCTCTAGATTTGGATAAGCATGAGGGAACATGTCAGATCAGGCAAATTATAAGGTGAAGAACTGTATAGGAACAGAATTTTCGAGTCATACGTGTCTGTCTCTCATTCAGAAGAGTCCTGATGCCGTCAGTGTAAAGAAAATATAGATATGTCAATCTCTGTATTTCATCTCTAGTAACATTTCATGGTGCCTCCTGACAAAGAACAATTATTTATTCTTCAACTGACGTTAAATCATATTGCTTTTGGAAAAGGTATGGTGATAAGTGAGAACACCATGCTTTTGCAAGTGTTGGCCAAGAAATTAAACTGAAATGGGGACTTCCAAATGCTTGCTCAAGCTGAACATTAGAAGGCCTATGGCATTGGTTTCTACAAGCATTTTTAGAGCGAGCAAAAAACAATAGTTATTATGAGATGTACATATATTGGACTTATTGTGTTCTGTAAAGGCTATAATTTCATTAGTGAATCCTTTCTAAATGTATTCTTCCAGTTTCTGGGCTAAGGAAGGTAGACTGGCTCTCTTTGTTTACATTTTATGTTGTTGCTTAGTTTAACACTTGAAAAATGAAAGTTCGTTGGCTTTAAATATATAAAAAGCTCCCAAAGCCAATGCTGACACGAATTGTTAGTTGATCCTCTTTTTTAAGTTCACACCAGAAATATTTACTAGCATATTCTTTATTGCCCAGCATGTTCAACTGTACAAGTTCGCTGGCACTGATGTGGCAGCCATTCCACAACCTGAAAGTATCCCTTTACTACACTCACTGTTCCCTAACCCTATATCCGTGCACTTAATACACATGTATATGTTGCGCACACACCGTAATGTCCATAAGATGGGATCCATGCATGCACAGCACTTTCAATGAGTTAGATGTTCATATCTATGAATACATGTATGTTTGTTTGCATTCACATTTTTTACGATATGTTGATTCTGATAGATATGATGCAGCTGGCCTGTAATGCTCATACGATCTGTGATAGTGAACTTCGACCCCTGGGGACTGGACTGTATCCTGTAATTTCCATCATTAACCACAGGTTCATAGCTTGCATTATTTGCATTTTTTTTTTCCCTTCCGCAAAAGCTTCCTCTTGTGAATCCTTTTCTTAAGTTTAATTTAGAGAAATTTTTGTGCTGGAAATATTTGGAATTTCAGTTGTTTGCCCAATTCAGTCTTGGTATTTGATGGTCGAGTAGCTTTTGTCCGCGCTGTGGAACCTATAGCTAAGGGCAATGAGGTAGGTTCTCTTCTTCCCCCCCCCCCCCCTCCTCCCTCCCCCCAAAACACCCCCAAAAATCTCAGCATGAAATAGCTCATTATCATTTTAAATTACAATATCATTCATTTTCCGGGGAAATGGACATGGTTTTGAAGTTACCTATGGCTTTCTCTTTGTAAGGTCTTGATAAGTTACATAGAAACTGCAGCAACCCCCCAGACACGACAGAAGGATCTCAAGCAGTATTTTTTCACCTGCACATGTCCTTGCTGCATGAAGGTTTTTAGTTAATTATCTATTATAGTGGCCTTTTCCTTTTATTTTTGGAAGTCAACTTTCTGCTCCGTTTGAATTTTCAATGACCTGAAAATGCTGTCAAATTGTCAAGGATTCATATGATGAGCTTCGGGAAAATGCTATCCTGGAAGGTTATAGATGTAAGGACAAGAAATGCAATGGTTTCTTGCTTCTTGACTCAGGTTAGTCCAACAATGACCTATTTAAACTGTGTTAACTAATGAAATGTCTTCTTTATTTAAATTTTCATATTAATGCACTGTGTCGAATGTTTCACCAAGTATCTTATGCAGAGAAAAAAGCGTTTGTGTGCCAGCAATGTGGCCTTACTAGGGATCAACAAGAGATGCAAAAGATTGCTAGTGAAGTAGCACAATCATCAGAAAAGGCTTCTACTGTTCTGTCCTCCGGCAGTATCCTTCTCTGTGAACACCAGCTAAAATAGCAAGCTATAACTTGTGTTTGAGTCTTATAATTTGTAATTTATGTTTTCTTTTTTCTGGAACACTACAATATAACTATTGTAAGGGCAGTGATTTATAAATTGATTTTGGTTATTTTTATCTTTTATGTCAATTCTGAAAGCTTGACAAGAAAATAGACTATTTGGAAGCAAGTGCTATTTACAAAACCATTGAGCAGCTCCAGCTTGAGCTCTGTCATCAGTTTTCAATCAGTTTGCTGCGAACCCATGAAACTCTCATAAAGGTGCGGTCATTACTTGATCACTGCTTTGTATATCTCCTTGTTTTCTAACATTGTTCTAATTAATATATGAAAAACACCACATCCTTTTGATGAATTATTACTCTTTCTGATGGTTATTACCCGTTTTTGATGAAACATATTTCAGAATTTAGTTCCAAAATACAAACTGAACAAAACACCACATCTTCCTCTCTCTATGTCGGAAATTTACTGTTGTTTGTCTATTGATGCTAATCAATTTGTAAATGATTTTTGATACTTGTGCAGATCTTGATGGAGCTAAAAGACTGGAGAGGTGCCTTAACATGTTGCAGATTAACAATTCCAGTATATCAAAGTATAGCTGACATATGTTCCTTAACAAACAGTAAACATACAATGCTTAGTTCTTTGAGTGCTATTCAATCAGTAATTATTGATTAGTGTCTTGGTTGTCCTTATATGTTGGCTTATGTTACAGAACATATAGGAAATATCGGATGAGCAATCTTGAAAGGTTGAATCAGCAATGAAGGCCACTCGAATATTGCCCTAGTTTCACAGAAATACTAACCATAGGGCTGATACCATAAGGAAAAGAGCTCAAAAATTTATTATTTCTATGTGAATAATTTATAATTCATTCTACTCTATATATATAACTTTCTGTTACACTAAATAAGAAAAAAAAAATTGATTTCCTTAACTTTAGGGACAGATTATTGATTCTGATTTCATCCACTAAACTTTCCTAAAAATTTTCTTAAGATTGCTCATCCGAGATTTCCTACTTCTTAACTTAGGGACACATTATTAATCCTGATTTCCTCAACTAAACTTTCCTAAAAATCCTTTTAAGATTGCTCATCCGAGATTTTCTACAGAAAACAGTTTATATTACAAACATTGCATGCTAAAACCAAAGTTGCCTTCTTCATATGTGAGGTTGTTTCAGGAAAAGATATACCTTTCTATGTTGGATCAACTCCATGTCTCCACATTGTATTGGTCAAAGTATACATCATGTAGTCCCTGCAAAGTCTGCATTCCAACTGCAACTTGCCCTGCTTATAATAAAAGTATTTTGTGAAGTGTGAATAACATGAATTTCTATCAACATCTAGATTTTGTTTAGCTGTTACTTGATGTGGCTGGCTTATGTATTTATTCCTCTTTCGTGAACATGTCTTATGCCACAACTTTCTCATTTTCTGCAGTTTTTTCTTCATGCATATTTGCACTCTAAGAATGGTTAGCTTTAATTTATAAAGTCAACCTCATATAAATGGGATAAATATGTTGGTTAAGTGTAATAAACTACTTTTATAGATTTTAGCACCAATGAACATGTTAGAATTTCATGGGCACATGTGGGATGGCTGACCTAAATCCAACCCAAAATGATCAGATTGATACCAAAAGGCAACTCAGCAAGTCAGTTCCGGATCCAAATTAGAGCCATCTATTTGACTCAAGTATAAATCATTTAGAAATTGACCTAATTATAATTAGAAAGATTATGTGGATGATTTTTATATTTTTGCCCTGATCCTTGAAACAAAGGCCAAATTTAAGTTCCTCTTTTAGCGAAGGAGCAAGCACACAAAAAATTTGGCTTGCTCAATTCAGTCCTTTGGCTATAAGGATTGAAAAGTCGATTTACTTTCACTCCCAAAACAGAATTTCTAGGTAGTTTTGTTTATGAGCTTTTAGTTTAAAGCTAATTAGAATTTAGAAAGATATAAAATTTTAAATTCATACCAAAAAAAATAAAAATGAAAATTGTGGAAAGGTTATAGGGAATAATTCAAGTTCAAAATGCACTAGAGTATTAAACATTGCCTGTGTGTAGCTTTGGTGGTTTTAATCTGAGACTAATAAAAAATGCAATAAATATATGAAAATTACAAATAAAAGGAAAGTAAGAACTAAAAGAGTTAAATAGTAAAAGTAAAACTATACCTTAGATATCATTTTGAGATAATAAGTTTACTAGAATCTTGAGTGATAACAATCAGTTCATCCCTTTTTCCTTACTGCAGGAGTCTATCCAGCAATTCACCCCATGGTAGGATTGCAGTTCTTTGCTTGCGGGAAGCTAGAGTGGTAATAATCAATTAATCCCTTTTTCCCCACAATCTCTTGGTAATTGTTATGTGAACGTTCGTGTTTTTCGCAAACTAGGTATTTCTTGTTAATTTGTTCAGGATAGCCTTTATGAATTATAAGCTTACGTAAGTATCTCCAAACTATGCTAAACAATAAGAAAAAGAGTTGGTTTTTTGAAAGGTTAGAAAATGTGGATATTGGGAAATTAAACAAAAGACTGGTTAATGCAATATATTAGTCTCTATATATGGTTGACTTATGCAGAGTTGGAAAGTTCTCTATGTAATCAAAGCCTTGTTGCAACTTTAGTTCTCCATGTTGCAACTTTCTTTTGTGTCAGCAGCCTCATGACTTCTGGTATATGGATCATAGTGGTTTTGTTGTACTCAGTGGAACTGTGATTAGAAGATTAAGGCTGGAATTCTACACAATATGGATTTAAGTGTAGGATATACTAACATTTAATGGTAAAGATTTGAGTCTGTCATTATGGCCTGAATCTGGGCCCCACCTTGAAACAACTGAAAATACCTGGAATGCCTCTGCCATCCAGATTTCTCTGGGTCCCACCAGATAGTACAGGAAAGAGAAGAAAAATCTAAAGCCTCCCGCTCCTCTTCTCACTTTGGCTCCACTGATAAAAAAGAGAAGAAAAAAAGAATAAACATGCTAGTGCAACGCACATGCTAGAACAGAATTTTTACTGTAATTCCTCAAATAAGATGTCAATCCTAGCTTAAAAAGTAACAGAAAATACAAGGCAATTTACTTGATCATTCTGCCTTTCAACGTGGAAGAATCTAACCTACTTAATTCCCTAACCCTGTAGTAATAATTTATTTTGCTAAAATTTGATCAAAACTATATTTAAAAAAGAAAAGATAAAATGAACCTTAATCCCTTTCTGGTGTCTAAATCTGTAATTTGTTATTCTATGACTTGTCTTATTTTAGCCATTGAAGATTTATAAAATTCTTTCAGCTGTGCCAGATTTAGTGGGCATCATCAGCATGGCTGAAAATCTGAATTTCAGAGTCAATTAGTTTTTAGATGCTTGATCTGATACAGATTGTTCTTCAGAATGAAGCAGATTGAAATTCATGCTGGAACAGAATATTCGTATATCTAAATTTAATCTTTAGAACATGCTTCCAAATATTCGAAGAAATGGCATGATAAGATAGCAGCTCAGCTCACCTGCACATGCACTAGATTTGCCCTGCAAAACAATTCTGACTGAAACTCCAAAACTCTGTCTCTGGCTGAGACAAGTATGTTTTGGTTTTAGTGTCAGAGTTTTGGTTGAAACTTCAAACCATCTTTTCCGTTCTTTTCCATAAATTTATTTAGGCAGAATCTTACCTTAAATACTCACTCCTCTCCTCTTTACTGCGTGTGTTTGGTTCTATTTGGATTCTTGCATATAATATTTATGGCATTTTCCAACTGCACTACGTGTTGGTATATCCAAGCACTTCACTTTCTATTCATTAAATCCATTTAAGAAGTGGTTCCCCCCATTTCTGTAATTTTGGGAATGCAAGATCAGTCATCTGTCTGCTCTGCCTCTTCCCCTTAACTGAATTGTGGGCTATGGTTTATCATCTGACCCCATGTTTGATGTCTGGTAGGTAGAGTGACTAGGCATCTGAACACCCCCAAATTGATAAACATCTCTCCAAACTCGATTGTCAATTTTCTGTGCGTACTGCTTTTCATCCACAGGGGAGATCGTGTTGACATGATATGAATACATCCTTGTCATGTTCTGTGGATGTAATTTTTGTCCTCTCCCAACATAGTCTGCAGGAATTACAGCATTCTCCTCGGGGCACTCGTGTGTTTGCAATGGGATCTACATTTATTCTTCTTCTTATCCTGCAGGGCACTTGAATGCACTGAGGATGCTCTCAGGTCATTTACCAAGGCAATGGACATACTCCGAATTACTCATGGAACCAGTACATCTTTTATGAGAGATCTATCAAGACAGCTTGATGAGGCACGTGCCGAAGCTTCTTATAAGCTCTCCTCCAGTGATTGACAACATCAACGACTAACTTACTGACTTCCAGAGGTGTTGACAATAGAAGTCCTCCATTATTGTGGAGAATCCTCAAATTGCTGATCCCTGTTGAAGAGATCTGGGTAAAACATTGAACTGAACCATCAATACAGAACATTATGTGTTCGGAATGAAACTGATGATTATTGTCCTAAGTACAGGGCTTGCTTGCCCCATATTTTTACGTTTTCTTTCCTTCTATAAATACTGAATTATTGAAATAATGTTATGGTTTGAATAAAGAAAATATCTTGCCATCTTGGAGGCCTAAGGATCTGTTTCTCATAATGAAAAATATTCTCCAAACTTTTGGATAGAAGTTACTGAATTGCTCATGATTTTTTGACCGGCTGCATGAGTCTCTGAATTATTCTTTGATGACCTAGAATAAGAAGAATTATTACCAAGTAATTCATGATGGATAAATGGATCGAAAAGAATAGTCCTAGGAATTATTTTTTATCAATTCATGAGTTTTGGATATTGAGCATAGGAAACATGCTGGACCGCTATGACATTTCTTTTTTATGGGAGAGAATTGGGCGTAGCCCTGGTACTATAGCATTGGTGTATCCAACCCCACCCAATCCAGATTTGACTTCTCTGAAGGTCCGGATTTAAGGACATGGATACGTGAGCGTAGGTACTGGCAATTAGTAGAGAATTAAATTGGGCAGTACCAATAAGAAGAAAAAAAAAATCATAGACAGTAATTTGTTTATTTTGCTTACATGTCTTACATTTGTCATTGAGTTCAAGTTGCTCAAGAGAATATGGGATCATCTTGCGTTGTACTTTGGTGCACAAAGAGGCGCAACGCATTGGTCACCCAATTTGATCTTTTTAAAATAGTCGATTCAATCATGACAATAAATTTTCTTTATTAGGAAAAAAAATGTAACATTGAAAGTTCAAGTTGCTCAAGAGAATATGGGATCATAGCCTTAGAAAAACTCGTTGTGTGCTGCCTTTGGTGCACAAAGAGGCGCAACCGGCGTGTGCATTGATCAACTCCTGTCACCCAATTTGATCTTTTAACACCTAAAATAGTTTCATTTTCTCGATTCAATCATGACCTGCCTTGTCCAACCTAAATTGGGTTAGCCAATGATTAATTAAAAAAAACATGTTGCAAGAAGGAAGGAAAAAAATGATTAATTAAAAATAACATCTAGCAAGAAGAAAGGGAAAAAAAAAAAAAAAACTTCCACCTTATACTTATCATGTTGAGCTACCTCCTACCACTATTTATAATTAGGATGCATCTGATACGGGTTAGATATGTCTGGTACTGGTACAAGATTAAAAGGATGAAAATAATACTCTTTTAATTTTTCATCCCCTCTTAAAGATGTTTGATATGGAGTTAAACAATTTTTTCACTCTACCATTAAATTTGTTAACTTAAAGGGGATAAGTTAATAGAATTAAAAAAAAATTATTAAAAAATAAACATTAAAAGTAATAAAATATTAAATAATTATACACTCTTTCTCATCATTTTTTATATTAATAATATTATTAGTAATATTTTTGCCTTCTTGTTTCAAATACACTTTAAGAATTACACATCTAATATTTTATTTTTATTCTTTGACACAATCAAATATTATTAAAAAAAACATTACTTCCGCCAATTTTTACCCTTTTTTATTATTATTTTAAACCTGGTGCCAAACGCTATCTTACCAACGAAAAAAAAAGCTCAATAATACACGAGAGTTCGGATCCTGGACCTCGCCCGGCCCACACGTGCGCACACCCTTCCGAAGCGCACGATGGCCCGATGTACGGATAACGTCAGAGCGGCAACTTGCGGCATTTCAAATAGTCATCCCCTCCCTCCCACGGCGGCTTCGAAAGCACGCTTCCCCTTTGCCCTTCTCCTTCCTCGCTCTTAGAAGCTCGATAAGGAGCGAAGACCGGCGCTCGGGTCAGCCCCTGCCGATGGACGGCACCCCGACACCTCCGCCGCCGTGAACCTTCCCGTGATCCGCTCCTCCGCCCCCTCCTCTCCGACGAGATGCCGTTGGGTTCCGCCGCCGATGGAAAGGAAGGCTAACCTTCCGCCTCCCCGGGTTCGGGCAGCCAGATCCGTTCGATCGCCGAAGAGGCCAGCCTCACCTCCTCGTCCTCCCTCCCCCCCGGATTTCCTCCGCCATGTTCATGCGTCTTCAAGCGCCACAGACCTCTCGGTAATATCTCAATTCTTCGTCTTCTCCCTAAGATTTGTTCGGCATCTAATCTCCGTGCCACTCCTTTGGAACTCCTTTGGAACGGAATCTAGGGCTTTTCGGTTCCAGTTCGTCCAAAATTGTTTCTTTTTATGGCGCCTTGTGAGATTTGTTGTCATTTCAGCTCTTTACTTCTCTAGTTATGTGGATTTACTAGAAAAAAAAAGGTTTTGAGCACTGAACGGCGAGTCCTAGAGGTATGCTTACTTTCTGGCTGATTTCTTAATCGGTTTGTGTTTTTTTCTTGAGAGAGTTTCCAGGTACGATGCAGTCTAGCTTTTCCCGCGCAAGCCGTGTCTTGGTTTCACAAACAGAGCCTTCGAGGGAGCACTGCTACTGCGTCTTCCATCGATGGAAATGTTAAAAAAAGTTTAAATAATAAAAAATAAAAAATAAAAGAAAGAAAGGGAGAACGGCCGCAAGAGTTGACGTTCACGGGCCTCATTGACTTTGAACGTTGCATGAACGTTGGCCAACGTTCATAAACGGTCCAAATAATTTATTTTGTAAACCATTTTTAATGTAATTTAGGACTAACGGCTATTAGGCCTTTAAGGCCATTATGGGCCGAGCCTATAAATAGGTTTAGGGATTCAGATTGAGAAAAGAAATTAATCTAGAATAATTTGGAGTAGCCTATATAATTTGTTTTATCTCTGTTTTATATATTTTATTGATCTTTTGGGCATCTGAAGGTAATCATTAGGTTTGCACCTCCACATGATCGTGCTCGTAGTAGGAGGATCGGGTCGAGCCTTATACCTTAGGGACAGATTGCCAACAACCTGCACGAAGGGGCGAAAATCTGATTCTTAGGACAATATCTAACACGCCTCGATCCTGGTTTGATCCATATTATCTTTTGGTTTTATTTTATTTATATATTTAAATTTCTATAACATATTTCTAACAATTTTAGAAAGGGATTTTTTGTAAGATGAAAAATATTTTCCAACAGCTAAGGATCAGATTTTTCCTTCTTTTCTAGAAATTGCTAGATTTTCATTCCATCTACTTATTCTGCTTTTGCATGAGTTTGCTCAACATATAAAGTTTTCATGCCATCCTGAAATGCCTGTGCATTAATGGTGCAAATGTTGCTATGCTAAATTATGATCATCCATTAGGCCCAAGATTTAAGGGGAAAAGATTATGGTTTGAATACTTATTATTTTCTTTGGACAAAATATAACATTGCTGTAATGCTTTAAGTTATATTTCATAAGTTGATCTTTTACCGTTGGAAGGGATTGTTGTGCTATGTTGCTTTAAAAGAGTTAGTTGATACACGCCATTTTTCTTCTTCCTTACTAATTTTTGTTAAATATATGGTAAAATGAATACTCAGTTTATCTTCACCATCAGACAGTTAAGTGCTCATGCACATACATGGACAGAAATTGGTGTAACAAATCTTGGTTATTAAATAGATTGGGCAATCATGGTCATGTACTTAGCTTATAATAAAAGCGACTGTCCAGCTATCTCTGCAATTTGCTATGCAAATGTTTTAGTACAAACAATCATTATTTGGTTTATTTGCTTCATTTATAGTATCAGATTTTAATACATTTTGATATGCCTCGGGCGATATATGGTGAGCATAAAATATACTAAACTGATAAATAAGACATAACAAAAATAATAACATATGACATTGTTGTCTTATTCTAAATGTTAGACATTGTTGAGCTTCCTTTGTCTTATGAATGTTAGAGGTTGAAGCTTGGATCTTGGTTTGTGTGCATGTGGTTTGTTCAACATATCAGAGGCTTCTTTCTATTCACCGAACATTTACATGTTTAATTATATGTGATGGGGCCAGTTGACCCCATGGAGAATAAAAGATAATAATTTTTGGACGACCCACCTTGACAACGGCGTCGGTCTCAACATTGGCCGCGTCCCACCTCAATCTTGGCGTCGGCCGCGGCCCACTTCGACCTCAACGTCCGCGACGGCCCACCTCGGCCTCGGCAATCGGTCTCGCCCCGCTCGGCTACCTCGGCTCCATGGCCGACGGCTCCATGGCCAACGGCTCCAAGGTCGATGGCTCCAAGGCCGGCACCTCCATGGCCGGCACCTCCATGGCCGATACCTCCATGGCCGACACCTCCAAGGCCGAACCCCAATGGCCGACAGCTCCATGGCCGACACCTCAATGGCCGACATCTCCAAGGCCGACATCCGGCACCTTCCAGTCGGCCCCGGCAATTTCCTAGCCGGTCCCCGGCATGTCCAAGCTGGCCGGCCTCGGCACCTTCCCAAGCAGCACGGCATCTTCCTAGCCGGCCCCTAGGGTCTCCAAGCTAGGCGGCCCCGGCACTTCCCAGCCGGCCCCGGCACCTCCCAGCCGGCCCCGGCATCTTCCTAGCCCCCTACGTCTCCAAGCTAGGTGGCCCTGGCACCTCCCAGTCGGCCCCGGTACTTTCCTTGCCGGCCTCCGGCATCTCCAAGCCCGCCGAGTCGGCCCCGACCCTTCCTGGTCGGCCCTTCTCAGCCCCGGCATCTCCAAGCCCGCCGAGTTGGCCCCGGGCATTCCTGGCCGGCCCCTCTCGGCCCCGGCATCTCCAAGTTCTCCAAGCCCGCCGAGTCGGCCCCGACCCTTCCTGGTCGGCCCTTCTCGGCCCCGGCGTCTCCAAGCCCGCCGAGTCGGCCCCGATCCTTCCTGGTCGACCCTTCTCGGCCCCGGTGTCTCCGAGCCCGCCGAGTCGGCCCCGGCCATTCCTGGCCGGCCCCTCTCAGCCCTGGCATCTCCGAGCTCTCCAAGCCCGCCGAGTCGGCCCCGACCCTTCCTGGTCGGCCCTTTTTGGCCCCGGCGTCTCCGAGCCCACCGAGTCGGCCCTGACCATTCCTGGCCTGTCCCGCCCCGGCACTTCCTGGCCGGGGAGGTCGGCCCCGGCCGCCCCTGGCCAGCCGGGTTCAGCCTCGACTCCCCCGAGAGGGTCAAGGTGTCCCAGTTCTCCCCAGCATGGCCCCAGCAGTTCAAGAAACCGCCTCTCTGACCCGCGCCGCCTGACAATGCCAGGTCCACCTGCTACTGGCCATGTTGTTGATGAGACTAGACCCAACTACCCAACAACCCGCTGGCTGATGGGACTTAGCCCACCAACCGCCGCTTTCTCCCTTTCCGATGGGACATGACCCACCAACCAGCGCAGATTCACGCACCTCCCAAGAACTCCTCAGACATTCCCTCCTCACGCAATCCCATGTGATCATGCCAGGGTCAACCCCTATAAAAAGGTGAATCCACCCAGTAAAAAGGTATGCGCGATAATCCCCAAAATCGCTGCCTTAGCATTCAGGAAGGAGTCCCTCCTCCCTGAGACCTCCTTTCTCATACTAAAAAGGGCTCACTCGAGCCCCTCTTCAGCTGTGACCTCAGTTGCTAACTTGGGCATCGGAGGGTCCCACCGGAGAACCCCTCCGGTCCTGGGACTTTTCTGCAGGTAACCTGATGAAGAAGCGCTTGGAGAAGCATTATGTTCCCGATGTCCATGATAGGTGATTGAGCATCATCAGATTGGCGCGCCAGGAAGGGGATAAGAAAAAGTAGCGAACATTCTCCCTGTGCTATATCTCTCCCCCTCTTCTCTTTGAGAAGCCATGGTGGTGACGCGAGCTCAGGATGCCTCCGTCAGCTGTCCAGCGGGCCTCCCCCCGCCAACTAGGCAGCAGGAGGCCAATCCCCCTGCTACCAACCCTCCAGTTACCTGCCCGCCGCCGAAGGCCGTTGATCAAACAGCGGAGCGGCTGGCGACTCTTTCCCAGCAAGTCCAGAATCTCACCGTCATGATCCATGGGCTCCAACAACAACAGTCCGTGGCCACCCAGCATCAGACTGCTCCCCTCGCCAGTCAACAGTCGGTGAGGGGAGGTTCTCCTCAGCGGAAGGCCGATCGGCGAGAGACCGGCCGATGTTAGGTTTCCCTTAGGAAGCCTCGACGCGAGCCCTCTAAGCGGCCACGGTCCCCCGACCATGGCCCCAATAAATTTCCTCCCGAGCCACATCATCACGAGGAACCCAGGCGGAAGTCCCGACTTCTGTCTGCATCTCCTTCTGCCTCTTCTTCTTCTTCTTCCTCCGAGCCATCTCGGAGGGCCCCGATGATCAGCCGCCAGGTGGAGGAATGCCTGGAGGAGTACAACAGGCGCCTCGACGAGCTCGCCAAGAAGATCAACCATCAGCCGGAGGAAGAGTTCGACACTCGTCCTCCTTACACCTGTCGGATATTGGAGGAACCAGTCCCCTCCAGGTTCCGCTTTCCTCAGATAGACCCGTATGATGGTACGATGGATCCTCTCGATCATCTTGAGAGTTACAAAGCAATGATGCAAATCCAGGGCACTTCAGATGCCCTTCTCTGCAAAGCCTTCCCCGCTACCCTGCGGAAGGCCGCCCGTGCATGGCACTCACGCCTGCCCCCTCACAGCATCGACTCCTTATGGGAGCTGGAGAAAGCCTTTATGGCATACTTCGACGCTTGCCGGCAAATCCCAAGGGTAATCGACAGTCTTTTCTCCATTCGTCAGAAGGAGGGAGAGTCTCTGCGGGACTTTGTGTCCCGGTTCAAGGCCGCCGCCCTCGTGGTCTACCATCTCGACGATGCGGTGGCAATACTGGCGTTGAAGCGGGGACTCCTCCCGTCCCGCTTCACTTTCTCCTTGGATAAGAAGCCCCCAAGCTCTTATTCCGATCTCCTCCTCCGAGCTCAGAAATACATTCGCGTGGATGAAGCCGACTTCACCCGCCGGGAATCCTCAAGAAACTCCAGCCACAAGCCTGCTCGCCCCGAGCCCAGCGGGCCCCCTCGACACAGGCGAGCTGACCCGTCCGTCGTTCCAAGATCAGGTGTCGGAGCCCCGTCCCCAACGAGAGTAAGCTCACGCCTCTTCTAGCCCCTCGATCCCACATTCTGATGGAGATCGAGGGTGAGCCTTATCTCCAACGTTCTCCTCCCATGAAGAAAGGTTCTCCCCACGACAAGAGCCGCTACTGCCATTTCCACCAGGATTACGGTCACGATACCGACAGCTGCTACAGCTTGAAGCCGGCCGTCGAGGAGCTCATCCAGCAGGGCTACCTCGGCAAATATGTCCAAAAGGCGCCGCAGCCGCTACCAGCCCTCATAGGGGCCCCGCCTGTCCAAGCCCCGGTCGACAATGCCCCCACTAAGCGGACGGTCGAGATGGTGTCTTGGGGATCAGCTTCTGCACCTAAACGGCCGAGGGGGAAGGAGGCGCCGAGTAATGTACTTCCTAGGAGGGTCCCTACCGCATCACCGAAACACTTCACAGGGGGCATACAAATTAAAGGAACTCGATGGGAAACCCATTCCACGTACCTGGAATGCGGATAACCTCCGCCAGTATTATCAATGATGTATTCCCCTGGAGCATGAAGTAATAAAGGAGGCCCTTTCTGACACAGCAGCCTGTTCTCCCATGCGCCATAGGACCAAGTCTCCCAAAAGGAGCTCACCGGCATCGTGGCCCATGGGACACCACTTGGCCCCGGCACGGCGATGCCCCCGAGTAGGTTAAGACCCTAAAGGCTCTGTACTCGGCTGAGTCGCCACTTGGATGGCACACAAACCCCTAAGATGGTTCAAAAGGAGCTTACTGGCATCGCGGCCCACGGGACACCACTGGGCCCCGGCACGGCGGTGCCGCCGAGTAGGTTAAGCCCTAAAGGCTCCGTAACCGACTGAGTCGCCACTTAGGCGGCACACAAACCCCCAGGATGGTTCAAAAGAAGCTCACTGGCATCGCGGCCCACGGGACACCACTCGGCCCCAGAACGGCGGTGCCCCCGAGTAGGTTAAGACCCTAAAGGCTCCGTAACTGGCTGAGTCGCCACTTGGGTGGCACACAAACCCCCTAGGATGGTTCAAAAGGAGCTCACTGGCATCGCGGCCCATGGGACACCACTCGGCCCCGGCACGGCGGTGCCCCCGAGTAGGTTAAGACCCTAAAGGCTCCGTAACCGACTGAGTCGCCACTTGGGCAGCACACAAACCCCCAGGATGGTTCAAAAGGAGCTCATTAGCATCGCGGCCCATGGGACACCACTCGGCCCCGGCACGGCGGTGCCTCCGAGTAGGTTAAGACCCTAAAGGCTCCATAACTGACTGAGTCGCCACTTGGGCGGCACACAAACCCCCAGGATGGTTTAAAAGGAGCTCACTGGCATCGCGGCCCACGGGACACCACCCGGCCCCAGAACGGCGGTGCCTCCGAGTAGGTTAAGCCCCTAAAGGCTCCGTAACCGGCTGAGTCGCCACTTGGGCGGCATACAAATCCCCAGGATGGTTCAAAAGGAGCTCACTGGCATCACGGCCCACAGAACACCACTCGGCCCCGGCACGGCGGTGCCCCCGAGTAGGTTAAGACCCTAAAGGCTCCGTAACCGGCTGAGTCACCACTTGGGCGGTACACAAACTCCCAAGATGGTTCAAAAGGAGCTCACCGGCATCTCGGCCCATGGGACACCACCCGAGTGGTTAAGACCCTAAAGGCTCTATACCCGGCGAGTCGCCCCTCGCAGCGGTTCCCACACCCCCGAGGCGGTTCAAAAGGAACCTGACGACTCTCAGCTCTCAGGTCACCCTTCGGGGTTCAAAAGGCTTCCGACAGCCACAACTTACCTCAGCGGTTTTAACTCTGTGTCATCGACTGATGGCCAATCGGCCTCGATGGCTCTATTTCTGCTTCGGCAATTTTGTCACGGCCTCAGCGGCTTTATCTTGGCAGCCTCAAGCTGGCGGATAGCCATGATAAGACTCCAGACTCCGCGTTGGGAGAGGATTACTAGCTGCCCTCAGCTAGCCAAAGAAGGCATGCAGACGTCCATATAAGGCAGTGCAAGAGGAAAGGGGTTTACCCACCTAGAAGGAACCATGGTTGAAGTTAACATGAAAGAGCAGATGCCAAGGTAAAAGTTCTACACTCCTTTCGCTTAGCTGATGCGGGGCGCGTAATCTCAAGGAGTGTGGGGGGCATTTGATGGGGCCAGTTGACCCCATGGAGAATAAAAGACAATAATTTTTGGATGGCCCACCTTGACAGCGGCGTCGGTCTCAACGTTGACCGCGTCCCACCTCGATCTTGGCATCGACCGCGGCCCACTTCGACCTCAACGTCCACGATGACCCACCTCGGCCTCGGCAATCGGCCTCGCCCCGCTCGGCCACCTCGGCTCCAAGGCCGACGGCTCTAAGGCCGGCACCTCCAAGGCCGGCACCTCCAAGGCCGACACCTCCATGGCCGACACCTCCAAGGTCGAACCCCAATGGCCGACAGCTCCATGGCCGACACCTCAATGGCCGATGCCTCCAAGGTCGACATCCGACACCTCCTAGTCGGCCCCGGCACTTTCCTAGCTGGTCCCCGGCATGTCCAAGCTGGCCGGCCCCGGCACCTTCCCAAGCGGCCCGGCATCTTCCTAGCCGGCCCCTAGGGTCTCCAAGCTAGGCGGCCCCGACACTTCCCAGCCGGCCCCGACATCTTCCTAGCCGGCCCCCTACGTCTCCAAGCTAGGCGGCCCCGGCACCTCCCAGTCGGCCCTGACACTTTCCTAGCCGGCCCCCGGCGTCTCCAAGCCCACCGAGTCGGCCCCGACCCTTCCTGGTCGGCCCTTCTCGGCCCCGGCGTCTCCAAGCCCGCCGAGTCGGCCCCGACCATTCCTGGTCGGCCCCTCTCGGCCCCGGCATCTCCGAGTTCTCCAAGCCCGCCGAGTTGGCCCCGACCCTTCCTGGTCGGCCCTTCTCGGCCCCGACGTCTCCAAGCCCACCGAGTTGGCCCCGACCCTTCCTGGTCGGCCCTTCTCGGCCCCGGTGTCTCCGAGCCCACCGAGTCGGCCCCGGCCATTCCTGGCCGGCCCTCTCAGCCCCGGCATCTTCGAGCTCTCCAAGCCTTCCGAGTCGGCCCCGACCCTTCCTGGTTGGCCCTTCTCGACCCCGGCGTCTCCAAGCCCACCGAGTCGGCCCCGGCCATTCCTGACCGGCCCTTCTCGGCCCCGGCGTCTCCAAGCCCGCCGAGTCGGCCCTGACCCTTCCTGGTCGGCCCTTCTCGGCCCTGGCATCTCCAAGCCCGCCGAGTCGGCCCCGACCATTCCTGGCCTGTCCCGCCCCGGCACTTCCTGGCCGGAGAGGTCGGCCCCGGCCTCCCCTGGCCAGCCGGGTTCAGTCTCGACTCCCCCGAGAGGGTTAAGGTGTCCCAGTTCTCCCCAACATGGCCCCAGCAGTTCAAGAAACCGCCTCTCTGACCCACGCCGCCTGACAATGCCAGGTCCACATGCTACTGGCCACATTGTTGATGGGACTAGACCTAACTACCCAACAGCCCCGCTGGCTGATGGGACTTAGCCCACCAACCGCCGCTTTCTCCCTTTCCGATGGGACAGGACCCACCAACCAGCGTAGATTCACGCACCTCCCAAGAACTCCGCAGACATTCCCTCCTCACGCAATCCCATGTGATCATGCCAGGGTCAACCCTTATAAAAAGGTGAATCCACCCAGTAAATAGGTATGCGCGATAATCCCCAAAATCGCTGCCTTAGCATTCAGGAAGGAATCCCTCCTCCCTGAGACCTCCTTTCTCATACTAAAAAGGGCTCACTCGAGCCCTCTTCAGCTGTGACCTCAGTTGCTAACTTGGGCATCCGAGGGTCCCACCGGAGAACCCCCTCCGGTCCTGGGACTTTTCTGCAGGTAACCTGGTGAAGAAGCGCCTGGAGAAGCATTCTGTTCCCGACGTCCAGGATAGGTGATTGAGCGTCATCAATATGTATATAAATATATACGCATTTATACATGTATGCATATAGGTACACAGACGTATGCAAATCAGGTGGGGATTATCACATCTTAGTGCCCAAGTACATATGTAATATGTATACTTATTCTCTCCTCAAGTTGGTGTAGTAACTAACAAAGCTAACAAATATAAAGCTGAAGTGCTAATCAGAAAGTGAATTACTTTGTTCACTGGATAGATGGACAAGGGGTGAAGTCATCAAACAGGTGGTTAACCATTCAGCATGAAAATAAAGCCTTGTTGAAAAACATACATGCTTGCACTTGTGCACATGATATACGTGCTTGTATATAGATATTTTTATGTCATCTTATTATCTAACTTTCAAGTGCAGCTACTAGCATATATTTGCATTCTTACATAAATGCAAAAGTTTTTCTGTTTCGGATAAGTATTTTCTGGTATAGTAATCAATATTTAATATCTCCTTGTTGTGTTGAAGTTGCTAGATAAAAGTGATAGCATTGGGCAAATATTTATTGCTTACCTACTATTGTGAATCTTTTATATTACCAAATGGCAAAGAATGGATGAACTTGGATGCTGTGACAAGGTATGTCATATAAATGCTCTATTTTGAGTCTCTTGATATATTGCCATGAGATTTTATAAAAGTTTTTATAATTTACTAAATAATCTCATGAATGTTGGAATATCCAACTTATTGTTGTTTACCTTATATTTGGATATTCAATTCTAATATATCTTTGCCTGATTCTCTTATTTGAGGTCTAGTCCAAAATAATATTATCTCTTTGGAATTTGCCGAGAAGATTTTGGTAAATCAATTAACCAAGGAGTTATCTAGGAATGGAGTCCTAGATTCATCGAGGGGGATGTGGCTTAAGCCCATTATTTGGTCGCCAGCAGTGGATACCCAACCTCTGTGATTGGAGATCCCATGAATGAGGTTCAATGTGGTAGAAACAAAGCTGATTGAGTGATCGTGTTAGAGCACAAATTTTTAAAAACATTTTCATCCCATCCCTATGATAAGTGCTCTTGTAAAGTGACAAAGTAAATTTGTGTAAGGTTGAGTTATACTGTTAATGGATCCGAGGTAGGTTATCTGCAAGGTATTGTCACAAATACCTTTGGAGGATTCACCTATATGAGAATCGTCATATTAGGCCGTGACTAAAGGTTTGGGCTAACCTTAAAGAATTCTCATGAAAAATCAAGGTACTAAGCGCAAGGCCTTTAATATGCGCTGACCGCTTAAACCTAATTGATCCATACTGTGTGTGATTAGTAGAAGTCTGAGTCAAATGATCTAGTTCAAGGTCTAATCCACTATGGTTCCTTCAGATGTATACAATCAACACTAAGTGAGGTTCAAGTTCATAGGACACCTCACCTATTGCGCAGTATAAGATGCCCTAAAATTTTTGTATATTTATTTTATTTATTTTAAACTTTTGTGGGAGATTGTTAGAAAAAGTTTAAATAATAAAATAAAAAAAAGAAAGGGAGAACGCCTGTGAGCGTTGATCGCGGACGTTCACGGGCCTCATTGACGCAACGTTCCGTTGGAACGTTGCATGAACGTTGGAAGGCCAACGTTTCAGAAATGGCCCAAATAATTTATTTTGTAAGCCGTTTTTGACATAATTTGGGGCTAACGGCTATTAGGCCTTTAAGGCTATTATGGGCCAAGCCGTTGGAGCTTTTATGGGCCGAGCCTATAAATAGGCTTAGGGATTCAGATTGAGAGAAGGAATCAATCTAGAATAATTTGGAGTAGCCTATATAATTTGTTTTATCTCATTTTGTTTTTATATATTTTATTGATCTTTTGGGCATCTGAAGGTATTCGTTGGGTTTGCACCTTCATACGATCGTGCTCGTAGTAGGAGGATCGGGTCGAGCCGGGTCGTTGTACCTTGGGGACAGATCGCCAACAACCTACACGAAGGGGCAAAAATCTTATCCTTAGGGCAGTGTCTAACACGCCTCGGTCCTGGTTTAATCCATCTTATCTTTTGGTTTTATTTTATTTGTATATTTAAATTTCTATATATATTTCTAGCAATTTTAGAAAGAGATTTTTTGTAAGATGAAAAATATTTTCCAACAACCCTTTCAGTAAGTCACTGTCACAAACTGAAGCAGCCGTAGGAGCTGCGAGGTTACCGAATTTGACATCTGATCAGAGGAAGGATGGTGCGTCAGAAGTGGTGATGACGCGTCAAGGTGATTCATTGCTTACGCCCCCGTTAATTACTGGAACTATAACTTTGGTTAGTGATGGCCTAGTTGAAGCCATGGTTAACAATGATTGTATTTGGACTTGGCCTCGACAAGTTGGCCCATCCTTCTTAGTTTCAACTTCCTATACGACCTTTCTAAGCGGCTCCATCGTAAGTGTCCTTCCTAAGCGATCCTATCCTAGGAGGCCTTTCTAGGTGGCTCCATCCTAAGCGGCCTTCCTAGGTGGCTCTGTCTTCATAGGCAACCTGTGGTAACAACCAGCTCCGTCCCTAATGCTCCCAGTCGTTCTGGATGCTCTCAGCCCCGACATACTCGCTTCTGACCATATCTTCTTCCCTGACTGTTCTCGGCCTCTACTCCCACTCGACCTCGGTGTGATGGAGGAAGGTGGCTTCACCCTCCACTACGGCAGCCACCAGACCTCACTTCATACGGTGTCAGCCATTCTCGGAGTCCTTCAGGCACTCATGTTCGGCTAAGCTCACGTAAGCTCATGATAGTCTTTCACTCATATGTGGCTGCCAATCTCCAAAAGAGCTCTAGGCCACCTTCTGTCACTAATGTCCAATAGTCAAATCAATGGAGTGGACCATTTAATGGTACTAAAGTGGTCAAAATGACTTAGGAGAGTGATTGATCTAAAACTGTGGGTTCCAGCCTCAGTATTCAGCCGCTAAGCTCTCCGAGCGTAACCTCTGAAGGATATGCGAAGCCTTTGTGACTGGTGCAGCAAGAAGTACAAGGCACTAAGTAGAGGTAGGCACTGGGCCATGCTGTGGGCGTGCCCAGGCCCAAATGGGCCATGCCAGGCATGGCTCGATACTACTATAGTACCGAGCCGTGCCGGCATGGCCCAGTAAACCATGCCGTGCCGGGCTCGAAAAATTTTTTCCGCTGGCCCAGCACGGTACGACCCATGATGGGCCTGGGCCGGCCCGCCTAGCCGGCACGGCACGGCCAACATGGGCCTTTGCCGTGTCGGCCCACTTGATAAAAAATTTTTGTAAAAAAATATTTTTTTTGATAAATTAAAAAATTATTGGGAATAAAGAAATTTATTAATATGAAGCCATTTTAATGGTGGAGGGTTTGACATAGACTCCTACTAGTTTATTAATTTAAAATCAAAATGGTACATGAAGGAAGGGGGCTAGGCCTGACCTCCAGAATACAATAAGAAAGGAGAAAAATAGAGATGACTCACTTTAACAATTAAAAAAAATATTTTAGAAGTGAAACCTATATTATTAGAAGTGAAACCAATTCAAGCCTCAGGAAGACATAAGGCCTATAGAAAAGGCTTTGTTAAGGCACATTCTATGCTCCAAGAGCATCAATCTCAGCTTCTCTCATGTTAAAAAAGACTTTGTGCATCGATTTTCAGTGTACAAGCATGCATCGGATGTGCGGCGTTTGCAAGTCTTGTCCTTAAGCAAGTCCATAAGGTGATTCCTGGGCTTATTTTACTCTTTGGCTGGTTTCGCTCAACAAGAGCACGGTTAACGTTAAGAGACTAGACTTTCTTGTCTGACTCGTTCATGATGCGTACAGTGCACCAAACGACCTAGTCTTTCTTATAAATTTGAGTCTTCATGAGAATATCTAAACTTAGTAGGTTTTGTTCCTTTTTGTTGTTGTTTTTTCCTTCTGATGCCGTTAAATTATGAATAAATGGACAAAAGCTGGAGAGGGTGCCATTCAAACGTGAAGCACACCTTAAATATAATAATACAAATGTATCCAAAAAGATATATACTAGTGATGTATTACTACAAATGTGACTCACAAGTTATACTCAATTACATATAATAGTTAGAACTAGACCTGCAGACTTTAACACAATTAGAAGATTGGACAATAGCTCAATGATTCAATAGATGGATATTGATTGAATAGTATAAATAATCAAAAGAAATAAAACTAAAAAAATAATTCGTAAGGATAAATAGAGATAATTTTTTAATAAAATTTAATTAATATGATAGCTAAAAAATTTAAATTCTTAAAATTAAATTATTTAAACTCTAAATTATTTTAATAAAATTTATCTTTTTACATTGATAATTTTATCTTCATTCTAAAGATATGAGAGTCAAATTTGCATTTTTTTCATGCATGATCACCTCTTATTACATATAAGAAACTATTTTTAAAACTATTTTTATGCAACTAAACGTATAAAAAGTTAAAAACGGTCTTTGGATAACTTTTGCTTAAAAAATTATATTATTTAATTTTATGCATGATCATCAGGGGCCGTGCCTAGCACGATTATTTTTTAAAAAATAAAAAGACTGAGCCAATAATTTGTAAAAAAAATTTACCCATGCACGGCCTACTTGGGTCGTGCCTAGCACGACACGACCTGGGCCAGGCATGGCCCGTGAACCAAAATGGGCCACGTGCCGTGCCGAACCACCAAAAATTTTTAACGAGCCGTGCCAGGCACGTCCGTTAATTTGGTCGATCTGACGGTCCGACGGGCTTGGGCCGTGCCATGCCAGGCACGATCCAGTGTCAACCTATAGCACTAAGCACCCTCATGGACGTATACTACAAGGAGAATAAGACAATGAAAGAAGTCCTCGACGGCTTCTTTTAGCTTCCGCCCTCGATGGCTCCTAGCTGTCTCGCTCTCAGCCACCTTTGGAACCTAGCAATCTGGCTTTAGGCAGGCATAGGAGGCAAGGAGGCTTACGTGCATAAGAATCTACATGCGTAGGGCCCACATGCCTAACTTCAGCATTATCCGTACACGCATAGGGAAGGGTACAGAATAATCAACTGCAGCTATCCATATTTGACGGGACAGCGTTTGTAGCTTTGACATGCCACTAAGGAGAAAATCTCACCATTGCTGCCATCATCATAAATATTTTGATATGTGGCAACACCTCAAGTCTCACAGATATCAGCTCTGACATTTCATCCACAAAAGTCATCATTCATCATCACGCTCCAACCACTCAAACCAAATGAGCCTCAAAAGTCACGGTCCATCATGAGACTCCACGTGACTCATTCCATCACTAGATGACAAGGCTCCAAGCTTCTCAGGCAAGCCACACAGAGTTCAAAGATGAATAAAATGGGTAAGAGGGACCCCCGATCAGGTAACAACACACAACACTCCTAAACGCTCATTCTCACTCAGAGAGAGCTCTTCTCTGAGCCTCTCACTCTCTCTCAAGCTTTCTTAAGCTCATGGCTGTTGCCCAGAGTACTGACTTGAGCGTTGGAGGGTTCCCATCGGAATCTCCGGTCCTTAGGACTTTTTGCAGGCTCCAGACCGCGAGAAGCTCGCCGGAAGATCCCGAGCTCGTTGGACAAGGCGACCGGACGCTCGCAAACGTTCGAGGAGTGTGATCTGGCAACATCAGATTGGTGCGCCAGGTAGGGGGGATGCACTGAAGGAAAAAAAAGCTCTGTCTCCCTGAGTTGTAAGCCTTTATCCCCTCTAAGATAGTCATGGTAGTGATGCACATATCGGAGGTCTCCGATAGTCATACCGAGGGGCAACCACATCGCACTGAGCAGCAGAAGGCCACCCTCTTTGCTCCTCCTTCACCACCAGCTTTAGCTGCTCTACCTAACCAACTGACAATCCTCAATCAATAAGTTCAAGCCTTGATTGTAACAGTTCATGAGCTGCGGGAGCAATGCTCGGTGGTCACTCAGTAGCAGCCCAAGCCTCTCACATCGCCTGTGATAGCTGCACCAGTTAGCCAACAATCCACCCACGAGAGATCTCCTCAAAGGAAGGCTCACCACTATCATGCTTCACCTAAGCACCACCATCGTGAAGCTTTTAAGAGACTGTGGTCTTCTGCCTTCCGCTTGAGCAGTCCCTTCCCCTGACGGCGACACGGAAAGGAACCCAAGCGGGAGCATTATCAGTGGCATTACTCCTTCCCTTACTCATCTTCTAAGTCATCTGAAGGGGATCTTAATCATGAGATGAAGAGGCGTCTGGATGAACAATATCGGCGGCTGGAGGAGCTCAGTCAGAAGCTCAATAATCAGCTAGAGGTGGACTACAGCACTTATCCACCCCTCACTCGCCGTATTATGAAAGAGCCCGTTCCTTTCAGATTTCGCCATCCTCATTTGGATCCGTTTGACGGCACCACGGATCCACTCGATCACCTCAAGAGCTATAAGGCTCTGATGCAAATTCAAGGGGTGACTGATACCCTTTTATATATGATTTTTTCGGCCACCCTGCAAAAACTGCACGCGCTTGGTATTCTTGCCTACCTTCGCAGAGCATCGACTTTTTTCGATAGTTGGAGATGGCTTTCTTGATGCACTTTGACGCCTATCGAAAGATTTTTCGGGCGACGGATAGCTTGTTCTCTATCCGATAGAAGGAGGGAGAACCCCTAAACGATTTTGTGGCCCGTTTCAAGACAGCTGCCATGGAGGTTTATTACCTCAATGATGTTGTGGGCACTTTGGCCCTGAAGCAGGGACTTCGTCGCTCCCGCTTCACTTATTCACTAGACAAGAAGCCTTTTAGCTCATACGCCGAGCTTCTAAGTCGTGCGCAGAAATATATTCGCACCGACGAAGCTGACTTCACATGAAGGGCACTAAAGAAAAGATAGCCTTATAATGCTAAAATTGCAAGCTTCGCGTGGTGGCATGCACTCAGACTTCTACTGATGCAAGACCAATTCACATGCAAGTAAATTTTATATGATTAATGATCGCAGTTGATTAGTCTTCTGAAGTAATAGCCTAAGAGGGATTCAGAAAAACTTACAGTAACTCAGCACGTGAAACAGTTCCGCAAAAAAGTAAAGAAGAAAGACCACCGAGGTTAAGAAGCCCCGGTAGGGCTTGCTCTCTTTCAATAAAGTTACTAGTAGATTAGAGGGAGTGTACTTGGCACGAGGGGAAGATCAAAGTGCTGAAGGGGTCGCTCTGCTTGGCAGATGTGCCCTAAATGACCAAGTCTCGAGCACATGGATCTACGGTCAAGTATCCACTGACCTGGATGATAATCACCTTGAATCCTGAATTCGTGGTTACTGAGGGATCTGCAAGATCACCATACAAGGGCTAATAAGAAAAGAGAAAATCATAATAAAGGTAAAGAGATGGAGAAGAAGTGGAGGAGGTGGGGGTGGCCGAGGGTCCTTGGGCATCCCCTGGATGGGGCAAGGCGACGGCTAGGGCTCTTGGGTGGCTGCTTGGAGGGGTGCAAGGGGCGGCTAGGGTTTGGGACATCCACTGGTGGATGGCAAGAAGGCGGCTAGGGCTTAAGGTTGGGCGGCTTGGATGCAAGCATGCACAGAAGCAAGAACACAAAGGAAAATATGACTCAAAATAATTGATTGATTGTATTGATTGATTGAAAGGTTTCATACCTTTTTTTTTCATACAAGAGGGTCTCTTTTATAGGATAAGAGACTTGGAGCCCAAGTAAATACAAATATGGAAATAAAAAGAGGTGCCCCTTTCATGAAAGAAAATTTGAAATAATTTTAAAATTGGCGCCCACTTTCTTTCTAAAATATGGAAGTGGCGCCCTTTGAATTTGAATACATGAAAGAAAATTCAAAATTCAGTAATTTGGGATGGCCATATTGGGCGTCCTTCACTTGCATCTTTGGGCTGAATTCATGGTTGAAATTTTTAAAAGAACTGGGCGGCAATATGGGCATCATTCACTGCTGCAATTCAGGACTGAAAATTCAAATATGGGCGGCATGCATTTGGGCGTCCCTTCACTACTTCTATGTGTAGGCCTTGTCTTCTTCTCCCATACTAGTGTCTCCTCTTGTAAGCTAAATAAACTTACTACAGGACTCACATTAAAATAAATTGAACTGGACATGATTCAAATTAAAATAAACTGAGCTAGACAGGACTCAAATTAAAATAAACTAAACCTAATTTTCAACTCGAGACTTGAATCAAAACTAATCAAATATCCACAGAGGGTTAAGAATCCTCTGCCTGATCCTGATGCCCGCACCAATTCTCCCAAGGTGAGAAGAACTCGACCCCGTCGAGTATGGGTCATTCTGGCTCTGGTATCTCTTTAGTAGGTCTGGATCGAGATGCTGCAAGTCCTCTCGAGTAATCCATGAATCGTCATATTTGGGGCGACCCTGCCATCGAACTAGGTAGTGTTGATAACCGCGGTTCTGGGTCGTAATGGCTTGATCGTCTAGGATATGATCGATCCGCTCTCCTTGCTCAAGCAAAATTGGTGGTGGATACTCTTGGGTAGGTTCGCTCATGAAAGGAGGGTTAGGTCCAAAGTAATCGGATGGGCTTGAAAATATGATCGGAGACGCTGGGCAGAGATGATCAAAGCAAAAATAATCTTCTCAGTTCTAGAATACCTAACTTCCGCATCATGAAGCACTTTGCTAGTATAATAAATAGGTTTATGCACTCCGTCGGGGTTGAGTTGGACCAGACGGAACTAACCACCTTCGAGGAGGTGACGAAATAGAGGAAGAGCTTTTCTCCTTCCTTGGGCTTTGATAGTAATGGTGGTGTAGATAAGAACCCCTTCAATTTCTCGAAGGCTCTCAAGCAACCATCCGTCCACTCAAAGCCATTAACCTTACGTAGAGCTTTAAAGAAGGGCAGGCATCTCTCAGCAGATCTAGACATGAATCGGCTCAGAGCGGCTACTCTTCCGGTGAGCCGTTGCACTTCTTTCTTACTGGCTGGCTACCTCATGCTAGGAATAGCCTGAATCTTTTCTGGATTTGCTTCAATCCCCCGCTGGGTCACTAGGAAGCCCAAGAAATTTTCGGCAGTGACACCGAAGGCGCATTTATGGGGGTTGAGCCTAATCTGATGGCTCCAACGATTGTTAAATGTCTCCTCTAGGTCAGCAATATGGTTGGCGATGCAGGTGCTCTTAGTCAGCATATCATCCATATATACCTTCATGTTGCACCCAATCTAATCTTTAAAGACCTTATTCATCAACCTCTGATAGGTGGCTCTAGCATTTTTCAGCCCGAACGACATTACCTTATAGCAGTAGATGCCCTTCTCTGTAATAAATGAGGTGTTTTCTTCATCCATCGGATCCATCATTATTTGATTATACCCGGAGAAGGCATCCATGAAACTGAGGAGCTCATGGCTAGATATGAAACCGTGGCAGAGGAAAACTATCTTTGGGACATGCTTTATTGAGATCAGTGAAATCGATGCAGATCCGCCAGCTTCCACTTGCCTTTCGGACCATGACTACGTTAGCTAGCCAATTTGGATACTGAGCCTTTCGAATGTGGCCGGCAGCAAGCAATTTATTAACCTCTTCATCTATGACTCTCTACTGCTCAGGGGCAAAACTTCTCTTCTTTCGGCGGATGGGCCGGTTGTCAGCTCCCCCTCCACTTTGGGGCCACCGACAGCACACCTGCACACTTGTGGTAATCGAATAGAGTTTTACTAGTCTTTATGTGGCGCTCCATAAAGAACTAGAGAACCCCAACTAATTATCATAAGTGGCATACACACACGAAAACACATCCTGTTAAAAACTTTTCATTTTCATCTCAATTATATACACAAATCACTCAATAACACTAAGCATCAACCTGCTCAGATAATATTTTTCATGACATTCCTCAGGCAGTTTACAAGATCACATTCACAATCGACATCAAAATCATAAGTGCACACATCATGCTCATAATTTTCTCCAAAACATAAGTCTCATATTCGTATCCAAAAAGGTCTAAAACATCATTACATCTCACTATACACATACACATATACAATATACAAATATCAATCCACATTGTCTCAATATACAAGGCTAGCATCTATACACCCTTGCATCCAAGCAAGCTTCACCAGCTAAGGGTTCTGTCCTGCTTATCTTGTGATCCTGGCAGAAATACTCACTGATCTGAAAGAACATTTAAATCATAGAGGGATGAGACTTAAGTCCCAGTGACTGGATAACCATCTAACTATGGAGAAATAGAGAACCATAACCTCTTATTTTCAATCGTATGCTGATACTATTTAGCTTGTACAACTCAAAGTACATTTTTAACATGATATCAGATAAAATAAAATGTAGCTTATTCTTCAAATAACATATCAGTACTGAAATACTCTATAATAACTTTTCACTGAAAGATAACTCATTAAGATAAAAATCCATGCATTACAATAAAAATATGCATTCTTTATCTACAACCCAGACTTCTTTATTAAATTCTCAGACTCCCACCGGAATCTGCTTGCCCATTGGCATCTCAAGTAAACTCTCCCTCTCGGGATAACTACTTGGCCCACTGGCCCTTTTTTATATCACAACATATGCTTTTAAATCTCATGATGCTGGGCTGTGTGTGTAATGCCTCTGAGGTACCACCCTACAGTTGCCCTCCCGTAGGTGTACTCTCATCGGGTGCGTGACTAGCAACATAATCCCCACACAAATAGCACCCCTTACCCGTGCGATTCACCCGGCAAAGTGTTTTGTTCCTTAACCCTAGAACCTCGGGTTTTCTCTCTGCCCCCACGGGCTATATAGTAATCAGCTCCACTGAGCTATGATTCATGCCCTCACGGGCTGCTCACAACCAGCCCCACTGGCCTGGTTAAGCATGCACTCACCCCTGATTCTGGGGTTCATCGTACGATCTGTTCGCAAGGAGGTGCCGGCTCGATAGTAGTGTGCAATGCTCATGCTACAGTACAGTCTAAAGGGTGATCAGCCCCATAGCTGCCTGATGCTCAGTATGATACATACATCATTTGTAAAGCTTTATCATGCAAATATGCCATGTATACATTAAAAATCCCCTCATTGAAACTCATGCTTATGTGTTTATGCTCAAAACTCATGCTTATTTCTTTATGCTTAAAACTCATGCTCAAAACTCATTTATCAGAATATCATATACTAGGTTCTCATTTCTCGTATTTAAAATATACATAATACTTTGCTAAACATAACATACTGTTGGGGAGATTCTTGAGTAATTGTTGCCCTAATCTTATTGATTTTGATGATTACCAAAAGCCATGAGTATATTAAAAGATACAATGAGTTTATTTACATGAGCAATGAATTTATTTAAAATAATCAATGAGTATGTTAAGTATGACTTTAATTAATTTGAAAGTAACTTCAAGCTCCATGTTTAAGCTTTCAAAAAGAAATTTTTATACTTCATATTTCAATCAATGAGTTTTTGGAACATTTCTTGAATTGATTCCTAATGACAATTTTATTGTATTCAAGTCAAAAAAAATTAATTTAAAATAAATCTGGAATGAATTTCAAGTCAATCAGAAAATTCTCTGATTTTTGATACGTTCCGGAGCCGACTCTAGAGTTTCAGAGTCGACTCCGCTCAGTATACAGAGATTCCTGATTTTCACGAGTCGACCCCTGTGATTTCAAGAGTCGATCCCCGATTCTGTCGAGCCGACTCCATGACTGTGTGAGTCGACTCCGTTCAGACACCAGAGGAGTATTTTTCTGAGCACTTCGCGAGTCGACCCCTAACTTTTCATGAGTCGACCCTCGACTGTCAGGAGTCGACACCTTATTTTCGATGAGTCGACCCTTTAACTTTCTGAACATTTCTATTTTTGGTATCACGTCTTCGAGCCGACTCACGAAAAGCAGGAGTCGACTCCAACAAATCTGGGCGTGATTTTTCTGAATGCCAACTCAGCTCCAACGGTAAGAATTTTCTTAAACGGCTATATTTCTTTGTTTCTAACGGCTATATTTTTGCAGAATCTATAAATAGAGAAGCCGTTTTCAAATCAAAGACAAGAGATAGACATTCAAATCAAGAGAGAAAAATCTTTCAGAAAAAGAGGAAAAACAGAGCGTCATTTGAAAAAATCCGTGATTCAAAATAGAGTAAAAGAAAAGGTGTGAAATCAAAGGAAGCTTCGTCTGTACTCAAGTTCAACAATCCAAGAAAGCTTCAAAAGGAAATCCAAGAGCTATTCAAGAGCAAATCAAGAGATTTTCAATATCCAAAGAAAGGAAGAAAAAGCTCAAATCAACTCCAACGTTCAGTCCGTGAAGAATCCGAGCTGAGGCCCGATTCTACACTTCAAAGGAGTTGAGGAAAAGAAGAAAAGAAGAAAGCTCAAAAGCCAACCAACTACAAATCAGGTTTTTCTAAACTTTGTTCTTTTATTTGATTATCTGCTCATTGAGGAGCTGTGTACTTGAAAAACACTATTTCTATTATTTGTATCTAGTTCAATCTGGGGGATTGAACTAGTGGAGGTAGTCTTACCTTGGTACAAGCTTGGTATAGCTTGTGTTAGGATTTTTGTGCTAGTGAGCCCGAAAAACCAGCTGGGTTCGTTGTGATCCCGGGAAAACAACAAGTTTGAGTTATGAGCTTGTAAAACAACTCGGCTGTAATCAAGGAAGATTATAGTGTGGACCCAAGTGAATCTTGGGAGTGGACGTAGGTGTTGGATACACCGAACCACTATAAAATCTTTGTGTTTGCCGTGCTTCTATTGACTCTATCTCTATCTCTGTTTTATTCACTGCACTTTGTATTTACATTGCATTTGCCTTCATTCTTCTTAAGCAAACTATTTTAAAAGGCTAATTTTTTAAAGAACCCAATTCACCCCCCCCTCTTGGGTTGTCATCTTGGCCAACAATTGGTATCAGAGCAAGTGCTCATTAGATTTTGATCACACAATCAAGAGCTAAAGATCCAAATGGCAACTCAAGTTGGATCATTTGCTGAAGGTCATTCTACGAATAGACCTCCACTGTTTAATAGTTCAAATTATTCTTATTGGAAAGCAAGAATGAGGATATTCATTCAAGCTTCTGATTATGAATTATGGGGTGTTATAATTAATGGACCTAGTACACCCACACATGTTATTGATGGCACTATTGTTCCTAAGCTCGAAAGGGACTGGAATGATAATGATAGGAAGATGGCACAGCTTAACGCTAAAGCCATGAATGTTTTATATTGCTCTTTAGATGCAAATGTATTTAATAGAATCTCCACATGTAATTACGCAAAGGAGATTTGGGATAGATTAGAGGTTACCCATGAGGGTACCAACCAAGTAAAAGAATCTAAAATTAATATTCTTGTTCATAAATATGAGTTGTTTAGCATGGAACAATCTGAAACCATTGCATGCATGTATACTAGATTTACAGATATTGTAAATGGTTTAAAAAGTCTTGGTAAGACATATACTAACTCAGAACTTGTTCGAAAATTCTTAGGTCACTACCAAGATCATGGGAAGCAAAAATGATAGCAATCCAAGAAGCAAATGACCTCAACACTCTACCCTTAGAGGAGCTTCTAGGATCACTTATGACCCATGAGCTGACAATGAAGCAGCATGTAGAGGAGGACACAAAGAAGAAGAAAGTGATTGCCCTCAAAGCTGCAAAAGAAGAAGAGAGCAGCAGCGATGATGATGATGATGATGAAGAGACTGCTCTCTTAGCTAAAAAGTTTAAAAGATTCATGAGGAGAAAGAAACCCTTCCACAAGAAGAAATTTGGAGCAAAGTGGGAAGGAGAAAAGGATAAGAACAAGGACAAGGACAAAGAAAAAGAGAAAGACCCCTTGACTTGCTATGAGTGTAATAAACCGGGGCACTTTAGGAATGAATGTCCTAAATTGAAGAAAGCCTACAAAAAGAAAAAGAAGGCTTATGTGGCGACTTGGAGTGATAGCGAAGAATCTTCTTCCGAAGAAGAAGAACAAAAGAAGTCGCAAACGTATGTTTTATGGCGGACGACAACGATGAGGTAAGTTCCGATAACCCTTGTGATGAATTTGTATTTGATGAATTATTTGATGCTTTTAATGAACTTGTCGGTGATTTCAAGATTTTGAAAAAGAAATACAAGTTTTTGAAAAATAAAAATTTAACTTTCATTAAAGAAAAGGAAGATCTTAATAATGAAGTTAAGAAACTTAAATCTGAAATGGAAACTTTGGTAAAAGAAAAAGAATTAATTACCAATGAAAATAATAATCTAAGGAAAGAGGTTGAAAAACATAAGAACATAGTTGATAAGTTTACCTTAAGCTCAGCTAAATTGGACATGTTATTAAATAGTCAAAAAGCAGTTTTTGACAAAGCTGGGTTAGGATATAACACTTTAAGAAAACAAAAATCATTGAAAAATATTTTTGTGCGTGCTGGCCAAAGTAATTTTACATGCTTTAAATGTAATAAAAAAGGACATAAATCTTATGAATGTAAAATTCTAAAACCTAATAAAAACTTAAATGTTAAAGGAAGAAAATATGGGTTCCGAAAGGAACAATATTTGTTGCTACTAACCATGAAGGACCCAAGAAAGCTTGGGTACCTAAACATAAAGTTTGATTTCATTGCAGGAATGTCTTGTGGCCAAGAGATCAAAGAAAAAGTGGTATCTTGATAGTGGCTGCTCAAGACATATGACGGGTGACAAAGAAGAATTCATCACCCTTGAAGAAAAGAAAGGAGGAGTTGTTACATTTGGCGACAATGGCAAAGGCCAAATCTTGGGGTTTGGTAACATTCAAATAACTCCCTCCACATATATTGAAAATGTACTTTATGTTGATGGTTTTTATAAGTTGATGGTTTAAAGCATAACTTAATTAGTATAAGCAATTATGTGACAAAGGTTTTAAAGTATCATTTGAATCTTCTATATGCACAGTAGCTAATACCATTGATAATAGCATTGTTTTTATTGGAAATAGAAATGGCAATGTATACTTGATTGACTTAGATAAATTGTCTACTAATAATCATTGCTTAGTTGCTAATAATGCTAATATGAATGAGATTGGTTGGTTGTGGCATCGAAGATTAGGTCATGCAAGCACACACCTAATTTCAAAACTAATTAAAATGGACTTAGTTAAAGGGCTACCTAAAATAGATTTTAAAAACAAAAATATGTGATGCATGTCAGTTTGGAAAACAAACGAGAAGTTCTTTTAAATCTAAAAATGTTGTTTCAACTTCTAGGCCATTAGAGCTACTTCACATGGACCTTTTTGGACCAACTAGAACCACAAGTCTAGGAGGAAAGAAATATGGTCTTGTGATAGTAGATGATTACTCTAGATTCACTTGGGTAATGTTTTTAGCTCACAAAGATGAGACTTTCTCGATATTCCTGAAATTCTTCAAGAAAGTCACAAATGAGAAAAACACTACCATAGTGTCTCTAAGAAGTGATCATGGAACTGAATTTGAAAATCATTTATTTGAAAGTTTTTGCAATGAAAATGGTATTAATCATAATTTTTCTGCACCAAGAACCCCTCAACAAAATGGAGTAGTTGAAAGGAAAAATAGGACTTTAGAAGACATGGCCCGTACCATGCTATGTGAAAGTAAACTCCCGAAATACTTTTGGGCGGAAGCTATTAACACAGCATGTTACATCCTAAATAGAGCTTTAATAAGACCTATTTTAAAGAAAACACCTTATGAATTATGGCATGATAGAAAACCCAACATTAAATATTTTCATGCATTTGGTTGTAAATGTTTTGTTCATAATAATGGTAAAAATAATTTAGGCAAATTTGATGCTAAATCTGATGAAGGAATATTCTTAGGATATTCAATAACTAGTAAGCATATAGAGTATTTAACAAGAAAACCTTAGTTGTTGAAGAATCCATTCATGTAGTTTTTGATGAATCTTTAGCAACTCGTTCCGAAAATTTGATGATGAAGAAGATACAAACATAATTGAGAAAGATCTTGAAAAATTAAATATTGATGTATCTTCAGATCATGAGCAAGACGCTAAAGATAATGATTCACCTAAGGATGATGATACTAACACTAATCATAATGATATGGATCTTCCTAGGGATTGGAGATATGCTTATAGTCACCCTAAGGAATTGATTATAGGTGATCCATCTCAAGGAATAAGAACTAGATCATCTATGAGAAATATTAGTAATCATCTTGCATTTGTATCACAAATTGAACCTAAAACTATTGAAGAAGCTGAAAAAGATAATAATTGGATGTTAGCAATGCAAGAAGAATTAAATCAATTTACTAGAAATAATGTATGGACTTTAGTAGAAAGACCTAAAAATCATTCTGTTATAGGATCAAAATGGATATTTAGAAATAAACTAGATGAAAATGGCATAGTAATTAGAAACAAAGCTAGATTAGTTGCAAAAGGATATAATCAAGAAGAAGGTATTGATTTTGATGAAACCTTTGCACCAGTAGCTAGATTAGAAGCCATTAGACTATTACTTGCATTTGCATGTCACATGAATTTTAACTTATTTCAAATGGATGTAAAAAGTGCTTTTCTAAATGGATTTATAAATGAAGAAGTATATGTAGAACAACCACCAGGTTTTGAAGATCATGAATTTTCAAATCACGTTTTTAAATTGCACAAAGCTTTATATGGTTTGAAACAAGCACCTAGAGCTTGGTATGATAGATTAAGTAAATTCTTAATTGAAAATGATTTTGTAAGAGGAAATGTAGATAAAACATTATTTTTGAAAAGAAAAATAAAGATTTATTAGTAGTTCAAATATATGTTGATGATATTATTTTTGGTGCTACTAACAATCTTCTATGTCAAGAATTGCTAAGTTGATGCAGGGTGATTTGAAATGAGCATGATGGGAGAACTCAACTTCTTCCTTGGACTCCAAATCAAACAAAGCAAAGAGGGAATCTTTATCAACCAAACAAAGTACACAAGAGAAATTCTAAAGAAGTTTGGTATGGAATCAATCAAACCCCTCGGAACACCAATGAGTCCTTCATGCAAGCTGGACAAAGATGAAGAAGGTAAGAAGGTTGATCAAAAATATTATCGAGGTATAATCGGATCCCTACTTTACTTAACTGCAAGTAGACCAGACATAATGTTTGCTGTTTGCTTATGTGCTAGATTTCAGTCTGAACCTAAAGAATCACACTTAATTGCTGTTAAAAGAATACTAAGATACTTAAGTGGAACAAAAAATGTAGGTTTATGGTATTCTAGAGACTCAACATTGAACTTAATTGCATATACTGATTCTGATTATGCTGGATGTAAGTTAGATAGAAAAAGCACAAGTGGTGCATGCCAATTCTTAGGAAGTAACTTAATCTCATGGTTTAGCAAAAAGCAAAATTCAGTTGCATTATCAACTACTGAAGCTGAATATGTTGCAGCTGGAAGTTGCTGTGCTCAAATCCTATGGATTAAGCGACAACTTGAAGACTATGGTATCACACTTGATAAAACACCTATAAAATGTGATAACACAAGTGCAATTAATCTAACAAAAAATCCAATTCAACATTCTAGAACAAAACATAGAAATTAGATATCATTTTATAAGAGAACATGTTGCCAATAATGAAATATGTCTTGATTATGTTAATACTGAAGATCAATTAGCAGATATATTTACAAAACCCTTGAGTGAAGAAAGATTCTGTTATCTTAGAGGAGAGTTAGGGATTTGTGATCCATTAGAATGAATTTGAAACCCCTAAGGAAATTTTATCTAAAATTCTTTCAAATCCTTGATCTTTAAGGAAATCTTATCTAGAATTCATATCTAATTGATCTATTAAATCCAATGATTATTTTATCAATTTTTATGATCAATCCGGACACATTTCAGATTATCTGAAACTTTATGTTTTTTGCTCTGAAATGGTCTCGGAGCCGACTCGGTGAGTATCGGAGTCGACTCCATGTTTCTACTGAAACTCTAGAGTCGACCCCTTCTCTGCGAGTCGACTCCACTTCGGGATAGTTTTCTGTGACTACCCGGAGTCGACCCCTCGCTTTGCGGGAGCCGACTCGAAGTGGTCCCAGGTCGATTTATCTAGGGCAGAGTCGACTCGCCTCATTTCTATCGTCTCGAATCCTTCAAATACTCTCTCCAAAATTTTTCCTGACCTTCCAAATCCTCAGAAATCCCTGATTAACCCTTCCAATAGATCAAATGGCCCCTAAAACTCGTGGATCTAACCTTGGTGCGGCCGGAGTAAAGAGGAAGAGGCGGTGAGGAAGACCGTGAGGCGTCCCTCGTGAACCTTCACCGAGCTTGGATTCAACCTCATCTTCTTCGACTCCTAGTGCTTCTCCCTCTACGGCTCCATCTCAGGTAGATAGACTTGCCGATAGAGTGATAACTACCGGGAGGAAAGTCGATTTTGAATTGTTTGAGGCCGAAGGATTTCTTGTGGGGAGGCAGTTGATTGAGATGGGTTGGGAGAAGATTTGTTCTTTAGATTGTCCTACCTACCCAGCCCTAGTCAAGAATTTTATAAGAATCTATCTAGAGGAGACAATGGACTTGTAAGCATTAGAGGAAATAGAATTTCAGTGACAGTGGATTTGCTTTCAAGATTGTTGGATCTTCCAGTGTCGGGTACATCTACTTTTTCTTCTGAAGATAGAAGCCCAGCTCTGTCTAGACTGCTTAACAGGGAGATTGTTGGTTTTGAAGAAGGTCTTTGCTAATCAATTGTCCTTAGAATTGAGACTTCTCCACAATATTTGTAGTAGAATCCTATTCCCCAAGATTGGGAGATTTGACTATGTTCTGAAAGAGATATATTTGTAATGGATGCAATAGTAACTGGTAAACCCATTAATCTTCCAAGCATGATATTATGGTACATTGCCGATTGTGGAAGCAAGAGAAAATCCAGTTTACCCTACGGCATGATTCTACTAAAATATTTCAAAGCCAAGGGATTATCATATCAGATAGTGAGCCAATGAGGAACTTAAGACACACCGATTTTATAGTTTGGCCACTATACATAGAATGGGTTTTGTGAAGAAAATGGCAGATGGGAAAGGAAAGGTTTGATGGAAGATAGAGCCGCGGACATTGAGGCACCGGGACCGTCAGTCAGACATTCTTCGCCTGTACCTCCGAGCTCTCCTGTTCCTGCTCCAGTCCCTTCCCTGCTCCGTTGTTGATCAGCATCATCTTCATCTGTCGGTTTCTCAGAACTTCAGTTAAGGCAGCTTAAAGGTCTTCTTGATGATCAGGCAGATAAATTGAAATCAGAGTTTGAAAACAAATTTATGAATCTCAAAGAAACTCTTTACTCTTAGATGATCGGATCACCAAGATTGAATCAACCCTTAGCACTTCATCTGAGTCTTTAAGTGGAGACCTAAAGAATATTTGAAGAACTTAAAGACATCTGTGGAGATGGTGAACCTATGCAAAATGCAATGCTGAACTCCAAGACAAAATATTGACTGCTTGCACTTTTGTAGATGAAGACTGAAGGATTATGTAAGATTCAAACTGATGGAATGAAAAATATATAGATCACTTAACTAGGATTGTAAGGACTCACTTTTGATGTATTAGATGCTTAGTCTTTACAATGTAATGAAGTTCATATTATGTTTTACATTTTGATACATTGATGTAATGAAAAGTCTATTTTGAATGCTCAATGTAATCTGAGTTTGAATGTACTTCTCTATTATCAATGAATCTCAGATTTTGTTAAAACATATCTTGATGAATGAATGAATGATTATGTTTGATGCTCTCTACCTTTTTGTTGATAACAAAAAAGGGGGAGAGTTTTATAACTGTATATGCATAGAGAAATTAATTAATAATCAAATGATATTAAAATGATTGAATGAATGAAAATAATTGAATGATATTTAATTGAGTTTCATAGGGGGAGCTACCTCATTCAGGGGAGCCTAAGCCTAACTATGAAAATAAAATAAATTCTTTAATCAATCATGCATATACTCAATGTTTTTGTCATCATCAAAAAGGGGAGATTGTTGGGGAGATTGTTGAGAATTGTTGCCCCAATCTTATTGATTTTGATGATTACCAAAAGCCATGAGTATATTAAAAGATGCAATGAGTTTATTTACATGAGCAATGAATTTATTTAGAACAATCAATGAGTATGTTAAGTATGACTTTAATCAATTTGAAAGTAACTTCAAGCTCCATGTTTAAGCTTTCAAAAAGAAATTTTTATACTTCATATTTCAATCAATGAGTTTTTGGAACATTTCTTGAATTGATTCCTAATGACAATTTTATTGTATTCAAGTCAAAAAATTGATTTAAAATGAATCTGGAACGAATTTCAAGTCAATCAGAAAATTCTCTGATTTTTGATACGTTCCGGAGCCGACTCTAGAGTTTCAGAGTCGACTCCACTCAGTATACAGAGATTCCTGATTTTCTCGAGTCGACCCCTGTGATTTCAAGAGTCGACCCCGATTCTGTCGAGCCGACTCCATGACTGTGTGAGTCGACTCCGCTCAGACACCAGAGGAGTGTTTTTCTGAGCACTTCGCGAGTCGACCCCTAACTTTTCATGAGTCGACCCCCGACTGTCAGGAGTCGACACCTTATTTTCGATGAGTCGACCCTTTAACTTTCTGAATATTTCTATTTTTGGTATCGCGTCTTCGAGCCGACTCGCGGAAAGCAGGAGTCGACTCCAACAAATCTGGGCGTGATTTTTCTGAATGCCAACTCAGCTCAACGGTAAGATTTTCTTAACGGCTATATTTCTTTGTTTCTAACGGCTATATTTTTGCAGAATCTATAAATAGAGAAGCCGTTTTCAAATCAAAGACAAGAGATAGACATTCAATCAAGAGAGAAAAGAAAAAGAGAAAAACAGAGCGTCATTTGAAAAAATCCGAGATTCAAAATAGAGTGAAAGAAAAGTGTGAAATCAAAGGAAGCTTCGTCTGTGCTCAAGTTCAACAATCCAAGAAAGCTTCAGAAGAAAATCCAAGAGCTATTCAAGAGCAAATCAAGAGATTTTCAACATCAAAGAAAGGAAGAAAAAGCTCAAATCAACTCCAACGTTCAGTCCGTGAAGAATCCGAGCTGAGGCCCGATTCTACACTTCAAAGGAGTTGAGGAAAAGAAGAAAAGAAGAAAAGCTCAAAAGCCAACCAACTACAAATCAGGCTTTTCTAAACTTTGTTCTTTTATTTGATTATCTGCTCATTGAGGAGCTGTGTACTTGAAAAACACTATTTCTATTATTTGTATCTAGTTCAATCTGGGGGATTGAACTAGTGGAGGTAGTCTTACCTCGGTACAAGCTTGGTATAGCTTGTGTTAGGGTTTTTGTGCTGGTGAGCCCGGAAAACCAGCTGGGTTCGTTGTGATCCCGGAAAACAACAAGTTTGAGTTGTGAGCTTGTAAAACAACTCGGCTGTAATCAAGGAAGATTATAGTGTGGACCCAAGTGAATCTTGGGAGTGGACGTAGGTGTTGGATACACCGAACCACTATAAAATCTTTGTGTTTGCCGTGCTTCATTGACTCTATCTCTATCTCTGTTTTATTCACTGCACTTTGTATTTACATTGCATTTGCCTTCATTCTTCTTAAGCAAACTATTTTAAAAGGCTAATTTTTTAAAGAACCCAATTCACCCCCCCCCCCCCCTCTTGGGTTGTCATCTGGGCCAACACATACCATAACTAGGTATTAATCTCATTATACTAGCTCAAATTAACTTCTCATTGCTAGATGAGAAACCCACTCACCTTAGTAGGTTACTCCTCGACTGGTACTCAACTCCGGTATTCCGGCTCCCTGGAATAACCCTCTTGACCTACGTCAACATACAAATACGATAGCTATTAGGATTACTCCACACGAGATTTTTCCACGAACCATGCATGCATACATGATCTATCCTCTAATATCTCATTATTTTCTTCCACCCTTTCTCTACTCAAGATTTCTTCTACTATTACCTTAAAATACAATAATCTAAGAAAATCTAAAGTTATGCAAGATCTAGGGAAGCTATAGCTTACTTGGAGTCAGAGCGTAAACCCCAAGCTTCCCTTTCCCTTCCTCTTTCTTCCTCCTTCTTCTTCTTCTTCTTCCTCTTCCTCTCTTTTCTCCTCTCTTTCTCTCTTTCTTTCTTTCTTTCTTTTCTTTGGCTGAACCCACATTTTTTCCTTTTCTCTAATAACTTGGGACCAAGTCATGGGAAACTTAAGGGTTAAGGCATGCCAAATTCTCCTTTTGCCCTCAAACACTCTTAACACATGTTTTTTGGAAAACACATGGCTCACTTATAACCATGATATTTTATCCTTAGATTTTTTTCCCAAGTGCCCTTAACAAAATTAGCAATTGACATCGAAGCCTTTTCCCATTTTGCCCTTGATATAACATTTTTAATCGATTTATAGCCCAGATTATTATTATTACTTAAATCGATACTTTTATGTAACATTTCCAAGAAAATACTTTACCAGCTTGAAGAGCTCAATTTTAGAAATCCAACGGTTCAACGACATCCAAATCGGACTTGAAACGGAATAAATATGAAATTCTCAAGATTTAACTCAGAAAAACATGTCGTCTTGGAATCGGCTCCAACAGATTTGGAGTCGGCTCCAGCAGAAATAGGTGTCGGCTCCAGAAATATAGGTGTCGACTCTAGAAAAAGTAGGTGTCGACTCCAACACTGCAGTAGAAATGTTAATCTTCTGTTTTCTCTGCATGTGTCGACTCCACCTCTACAGGTGTCGACTCCAAAGCGTGCCGAAAGTTTAAAACCGTGCCAGAGTTGACTCCACTCCAAATAGTGTTGACTCTAACCACTAAAAACATCATTTCAGGATAAAACTCAAACTAAACTTGATTTTTCTTGTGATTTAAACCCATTAAAACTTAAGTCTCTCAATTTCTTAAATCAAACTCATTAATATTCAGAAATATACTCATTTACTCCAAAATTTCTTCTCTTTTCATTTATCAAACGGCCAACACACCCACACTTCACCGAAACTCTTTGACTTTCATTTCAAATGAAAAATGCCATAAATTACAAGGTTTTCAGGATGTTACACCGGTACTTTGGATCAACATTAAGTTATGAGTTATCACCTCTGAAGGGATGTCGGGCATGTCTGATGCTGACCATGTGATGATATCTAAATTTTGCCCGCAAGAAAGTGAGGAGTTGATTCTTCATTTCCAAAGAAAGAAGCTCGCCAATTTGCACAACTTTCATAGGATCATCCCCAGCGGATAAGATAATAGGCGCTCAGCTGACTCTCCTCTTCTTTCAGACTCTCTGGGATCGAACAACATCGAGGTCGATGGAGTCGCCATCTCTTGAGGGTTTGGAGCCATGTGATAGCATAACTATGCAAGATTTTGCTCTCCGCGCATCTCGCCGATCCCTCCATTGGTAGGGAACCTCACGAGTAAATGCTTGGTGGATATCACCGCGTCCAAGAGGTTCAAACCAGGCTGACTGAGTATGGCATTGTATGCCAACGGTACCCGAGCCACCAGGAACCTCATTAGAACCGTACTTTAGCATGGTGGTGATCCCATCGCAATCGGTAAGGTGATCTCACCTTCGACTCTTACTGAATCTCCTGTAAAGCCGACTAGAGGTGTGGTTACTGGTTGTAAAGAATCAGAAGATAGACCCATCTGAACAAAAGTATCATAGGTAAGTATGTCTGCTGAACTCGCACTATCTATAACTATTTTTTTACAGGATGTTTAGCGATCATCATAGAGACGACTACGCTATTATCATTCAAGTTGCCCCTTCCTTCTAACTCCCCTTCAAGAAAGGGGTTTGCATCTTCTACTCCCTCATTCCCCCTTGGTCTTTCATAGGACGAAGCCGCTTCCCATGAAAGCATACCCATCGTCCGTTCTGTTGGAGTATTGTCAATGTTGGCCTGAACAGGTGGGAGCCCCATCAGAGCTGGGATGGCTGGAGGTCCTCCCTTCTGGATGAACTTTCCAAGATAGCCCCTCTGAATAAGCTCTTCAATGGCACGCTTTAGGTTGCGGCACTATTCAGTATCATGGCCATAGTCCTTATGGAAGCGGCAGTAGCGACTTCTATCGCGAGCAGCATTTATCCTCAGCGGGGGAGGGCGTTGGAGATAAGGCTCACTTTCGATCTCCATGAGGATGTGAGATCTAGGGGCAAGGAGAGGTGTATAGCTTTCTTCTTTGGGGGTCAGGTTCCGGCGCCAATTATCTGGCCGGTGCAGAGGCTCAGGCTTCTTGGGAGGGAGTCTGCTCGGCTCTTCATGAACTGGCTTCTTGCCAGCTCCCCTATCAGCGTTCCTCCGAGTGAAATCAGCTTCATCGGCATGAATATATTTATGTGCACGATCCAAGAGTTCGGCATAGGAACTAAGAAGCTTTTGTCTGAAGAATAAGTAAAGCGAGAGGGATGAAGTCTTCGCTTTAATGCCAGGATGGCCATAGCATCAACCAGGTGATACACCTCGAGGGCTGCTGCCTTGAATCGGGCTATGAAGTCTTTTAATAGTTCTCCTTTTTACTGAACGGAGAATAGACTGTCAGCCACTCGAGGGATCTTTCGACAGGCATCAAATCATGCCAAAGAGGCGTTCTCCAACTGCCAGAAGGAGTCAATGCTGCGCGAAAGTAGACGAGAATACCAGGCACGCGCAACTTTTCGAAGAGTAGCAGAGAAGGCAATACATAGGAGGGCGTCTGTTGCTCCTTGGACTTGCATGAGAGATTTATAACTCTCTAAGTGATCCAGAGGATCCGTAGTACCATCATAAGGATCCAGCTGGGAAAGACAGAACTGGTGAGGTATAGGTTCCTCCATAATTTGGCAAGTAAGGGGGGGCGAGTATCATTTTCCACCTCTGGTTGGTCATTAAGCTTTTGGCTAAGCTCCTCTAAGCGTCGATCCTGCTCCTCTAGGCGCCTCTCTATACGGTCATTAAGGTCATCGCCTGTGATTCAGATGATGAAGATGGAGAGTAATGAGGCTGATAATAGTATGAGCCTTTGGGTTCCTTCCCCTTCGTTGCTTGAAAGTATAGCTGCCGGAGTGAAGGGTGGGAGATCGAGACTCTTGGAGGTTTCCCGATGATGATGCCTGAATGGAGCTTGGTGATGGTGATGCTCCTCTGGGGAAGGTCTTCTATAAGTAGACTGTTGACTAGCTGGTGCAACGATTGTGGATGGCACGGGAGGTCCAGCCTGCTGTTGAGCAGCAGCTGATCGCTGCTCCTACAACTCATGGACTACCCAATGAGAGCTTGGACCTGCTAAGTAAGATTAGCCAACTGCTATTGTGGGGTAGCTACGATCAGTGGCAATGAAGGGATAGGAAAGTTGGCTTCTGACTGCTCGACACGACGGGGATGCCCCCCAACGAAGCTAGAAGAAGCTTCTTGAGCATGCGTTGCCTCCATTGGTACTTGAGGAAGGGTGAGCCTATCACTCAGTATTATATAGTAATCTTTCCTTTAATGGCCCGCCGTTCGCCCGATCTCTTCCTGGCGTGCCAATTGATGATGCCCAATCACCTTAAGCTGACGTCCTTGAGCGTCAACTGATGCACTATGAATCCTCTGAAAGAGCTTTACTTCGGCTTCAAGACCTGCAAGAAGTCCCAAGATCGGATATTCTAGTAGGGACCCTTTGACGCTCAAGTTAGTGATCAGGATCACAGCTGCAAGCTTGAGAAAGTTTGAAAGAGATAGATAGTTGGGTTTGAGAATTGGTTGAGTCCCCCTCTTATGCCCTCCTCTTACCTGTTTTATTAGTCTTTTGAGTCTGCATGGCTTGTTTGCTAAGATTAGAATCTCATGATGAGTTAAGACCTTTACAGATAGAATGTCTGGCTGGACTAAATCCGCATCTTCTGATTCAGGGTGATTGGTACTTTACAGTAGGTAATCACCTTTTGAGGCTTATTTAGCCAGAGTCATTAAATCTTCCTAATGATTTTTTGGGCTTTACTGACTTGGAAGTTTGTGACTTCATGATGTATTATGACTTTTGAAGCTCCATCTGGTCAAGGCTATTAATGTTGTCTGATGGGTCATGACTTTTGGGCCTTATATAGTCATAGTCATTAATGTCGTCTGATGAGCCGCTACTTTTCGGGGCTCATGTTGGAACTGACAGTTCCTATCTTATTAAACCAATATGGATCAAGGATAGTGGATGAGCCCGACTTTGCCCATATGGCGCGCCAACTCATGCTGGAATTGAAGGTTCCTATCTTATTAAACCGATATGGAACAAGGATAGTGGATGAACCCGGCTTTGCCCATGTAGAGGTTTGTTCGGAAAGCTGGGACGAACCATGAAGATAAGACAAAAGGGGCACTGATGCGTTCAGGAGCCAGGGCTGCCTAGGAATCGCTTTATAGCCGGAGCCACCCAGGAGCCGCCTCGGGCTGCCTAGGGACCGCTTTGTAGCCGGAGCCACTTAGGAACCGTCTTGAGCCACCTAGGGACCGCCTTTTTAGTGGGGCCATCTAGGAACCACCTTTGTAGCCTGAGCCACCTAGGAACTGCCTCGAGCCGCCTAGGGATCGCTTTTGTAGCCGGAGCCGCCTAAAAACCGCCTTTGTAGCCCGGGCTCCTAGGAGCCGCCTCGGGTCGTCTAGGGGCCGCCTAGGAACCACTTCGGGTGCCTATAGACCGCCTTTGTAGTCGGGCCGCCTAGGAACCACCTTTATAGCCGGGGCGCCTAGAACCGCCTTTGTAGCCGGGACCGCCTAGAAGCCATCTCGGGCCGTTTAGGTACCGCCTTTATAGCCGGAACACTTAGGAATCGCCTCGAACCATCTAGGGATTGCTTTTGTAGCCGTTGCTGCCTAGGAACTGCCTCGAGCTGCCTAAGGACTATCTTTGTAGTCGGGACCGTCTAGAAACCGTCTTGGACTGCCTAGGAACCACCTTTGTAGCTGTCCTCATCGTTAGATAGCTTCTAGCTGTTAATTCTTATGTGGCTTTTACCAGCCACATTACAACCCATGGCTCATCGATCTTATGCGGAGATGTTTGGCTTGGGATCGCAATGAGAGATGAAGAATACCACAGCTTCTTCAACACCCATTTCTCGTCCCTCTAATCCCACGAGAGCTGCCTCCACTCCATGACCACCTTTCGAAATCGCTATTGCGGCGGCTTGAAGCCTATTGGAACAATCCTCAAGGCACTGTTTGATATGGGGATAAGGGGGATATGGATATCCTTCCTTATCCTCAAATGCTATAGCTAGAGAGAGAGGTCTTAAAAAGTTTAACCAGAGGGATAACTCATGTTTAATCATGGGTTATTTCTGAACTTATTCTTTAGGAAATTCAGAAATAACTAAAGTGATTCAGATTTGTATTTAAAAAAATACTTATTTTTTAATTTTTTAAATAAATATATCTTATATATTTAACTAAAAATAATTTTTAAGATATCAAACACTATCCAAGTGTCTAGGCTCCGTTCCGAACTGCATGAAGTGGTTGCCAAGCTTGAGAATGGGGGGCCGGAAGGATCAAAGTATGCATGCGGAAACAAATGTCTCTTGATGTGTACAATACCTGCACGATAAAATGTTATCCGCACCCTGCTTGCTTGCTTGCAATTTTATATCAGTTAAAAGAGGTCGTACTCATGCTTCACTTAAAGAGCCATCGCGAGCCCCACGGTAAATACCGACAAAATGGTACAGGTGTCTTGCTAGGCTGTCCATCAAAAGGCCATCCTTTTATCTTTCTTTCGATAGCCGTGCCACCTAGGGATGAGGGGAGCAGTGGCTGTGATTCTGAACTGAACGGCACTTATAAATGTTGAGTCCTTTTTGTTTCACATCGATTTTACGTAAATAAGGTGCAAAAAAAATTATAAAAATAATATTAAAAAAAAAAAAAAGCATCACTTACGTTTCTATGAAATTATTATTATTACTTTTATATAAAATTTTATAGGATAAAAAATAATATTTTTTTAAAATATCTTTCAAAACGATGCTTTAAAAAAATTATTTAAAATAATATTTTTTTAAAAATATTACTTAAAATGTTATTAAAAATAATATTTTTTATTTAATAATATATTTTTTAATTTTTTTATTTTATTCATATAAAATCGCTGTCAAACAGCAATGACTCGAAAAAAAAAAAATCATAAATGTTGTAATCCAGGCAATCACTGTAACTCCATCTAACGAGGAGCTCCTACATGAACTTTTGGCCCGTCGGTCGACATTAAAAGGTCTGGCCCCACATACAGAGGAGTACGTGTGGTTTGATGATTAACCAGCCAATGATGGTCCCACTCGAGCCCTCCCTGACGGCACCCATGGGTTGGTGAGCCTCCATCATAGCCCAAGGCTTTTTAAATGGCCTAAGCCTCGTTCCCCTTTTTCTCTGCGACTGGGACATCGCAGCGCGGCCACCGAGTCCGTCCACCCGTAAACCTCGTGTCGAGGATGCAACGCAACTGTATTCGCCAGCTCGATGGGGCCGCGAGTACGAAACTCCCCGCGGCATCGGTCAACCCGACGCGTACGCTTCCATCAGAATGCGCGTGCGAGTACGAATGGGTCCGGTCCCCTCCCTCCGGCCCAAAACTTGCCAGTCGCTCCGGCCCATAGGCCCCGCCCGGTTTGATCCACGGCCAGACCGCCGACCGCAGCGGAAGCCGATGGGGCTCCCGGGTGGGGGCCAGGCCTGCGTGATGTCCATCTCCGAAGTACCGGACGACCGCGACCCGGTTCCGCCGTACCCTCGCCTCGCGATGGCCGGCCGCCCGATCAAGCCGAGAGGTAACCCTACCGAATCTCCCTCCGCTGATCGCGACTCGCTAGCCATCAAGATCATCGTGAGAACGACGATGCCATCGATCAAACGGACAATATCGAATTGCCTGGTTAGTGGAACTGTGATCACCTATTAGGTGCGACTGTGTCTCTGTGCGTCACAAACCATCAACAGTTTGCATTCATGAATTCCTTAAATGTGACTCAAACGGATGATCGTTCGATCAGGTACGAGTGGACCAGATGAGAGCCGTGTCAATCGGAATTCGGAAGGCGGCTTTTATCATCTCGGGCCCACCGCTGCAAGCTTGTCCGCGGTTTCTATGCGTCCGTTTTATAAGGACGACGTATATCGACCAAAGTTCGGCAGTGGGAATCTATAGACTTTTCCAATTCCAAGAGGCCGTCTTTCCAACCCGAAAGCCAACCTTCTGGATGAACGCGTGTACCCAGTCCGTGCTGACGAAATCACGGCTCACGTCTCCAGGACGACGCCTTTAGTCCTGCGCAGCCAGCTGGTCGTATAAATAATTAGCACGGGACGGATTATAATTATATAAATCCTCGCATTGGATCGTAGCACGCTAGGCTTCCGGTTCCGGACCCAAGCGTCTGGCCGTGCTTGAAGAGAACTAAGTGGGCCGGCCAATCCAATACGGAGCGCCGGCACCGAACTCTCTATTGAGAGAGAGAGAGAGAGAGAGGTGGCATTGTAATCCACTTCTCTTTCCCGCATTGCATGTGTCGCGCCACGAGTTTTCTTCTGGCGCGGTCCCATCCGAGGGAGCTCCGATCAACCCACGCTTCCAACCTCGTAAAGTATCAAGCAATACATTGAAAAAAAAAAAAAAATTCTAACCTAACTAGCCGTGCGCTTGACGCCATTTCCCCAGTTTCATTCTTCCGTGTCGACCCAACGGAGCTCCGCCTCCTTTGTGCCGACTTCTTGGTATCATCCTCATTTCCAGCCTCCATTATAGAATTTTATTATCGTCTTCGTCATCATTATTATTATTATTATAGTTAATAACTCTTTTTTTCCTTAAGATATATAGTGTATTTAAAGGTTTGCTTTGGAGCGGTGGTGGTGGTGGTGACCTGATGCCGAAGGAAAATTAAACCGCGGGCGAGTTTTGCGGCCAGGTCGACCGATCATCGCCCCGCCACACCGCCTTCATCGTCGCCTGGGAAACGCAGCAACACGTGGGGCAGATCACCGATCCCCGCGATCCACGAAACCCCCCTTCTTCTCTCCTTTACTCCCCTCGTCTTCGGATGCATCCTTTCTGCTGCGCCCCAACGGTCCCCGTCTCCCCCGCTGCCGCCGCGGCCGCTGCCCCGCCTCCCTTCCCCCACTCGATGACCCCCCCGCCGCCGTCCCCCGCCCAGTCCAACTCGGCCTCCGCCGCCACCTTCCAGAGCGGCGACGCCTCCCCTCACCACCACCACAACGGATTTCGCCCGCCATCCCACCCCGGCGGCGGCTGCCGGCCGATAGGATCGGACTTCGCCGCTCGCCCCCTCTCGTCCACATCGCTGCGGGAGGGCCTTCCCGTCCCCGGCGGGGTCCACCGTGAGGTGAGGATAAATGATATCGTTGGCAATGGGATCGCCGGGATCCTCAATAAATGGGTCAACTACGGCAAAGGGTGGCGGCCCCGGTGGTTCGTCCTGCAGGACGGCGTACTATCCTACTACAAGATCCACGGGCCCGATCGGATCGAAGTCAACTGCGAAACAGAGAAGGGGTCCACGGTCATCGGGGAGGAGTCCAGGCGCCGCTTGTCCCGCCGCAAGAATGGCCAATCCCATCACCTCCGCAAACCCTTCGGTGAGGTCCACCTCAAGGCAAGCAGCAAAAAAAAATCCCTTCTTTGGCTACCCTTCGGATCCGATCCCACCTTGATTTCGTCGTCCTTCTTGATTTTTATTTGGAAATATTCTTTGGATGTTGGTTGGTTTAGGTTTCATCGATTAGAGAGAGTAGGTCGGACGACAAGAGGTTCTCGATCTTTACGGGTACGAAGACGCTGCACCTAAGGGCGGAGACGAGGGAGGACAGGGTGACATGGATGGAAGCGCTGAAGGCGGCGAAGGACATGTTCCCGAGGATGTCGAACAGCGAGCTGATGGCGCCGATGGAGAACATGGTGGTGTCGACGGAGAAGCTGAGGCGGAGACTGGAGGAGGAGGGGGTCAGCGAGGCTGCCATCCAGGACAGCGAGCAGATCATGAGGGCAGAGTTTGCCGCGCTGCAGACCCAGCTCTTGCTCTTCAATCTGAAGCAGTCTCTCCTCCTCGACAACCTCCGCCAGTTAGAGGTATAAAGTGGACCTTTCTTTCTCATCATTTCTTTACAGAGATTTTTTGCAGTCTTTTTGTGGTCATTCTCTCTGTATCTCATAAAATTGTTGCCGAGTATTAATTGAACTCAATGCACTTTGTATAAATGAATCAATCAGTATTATATGCTGACGTTTCCAATTGATAAACCCATGTTCAAATCTAGGTAGTTCTTTAAATAATTGGTTTTCAAGTTGTTGACTAACATGTTGATTTCACGATGATTCTGTGATAATGGATGCGGTCGTCTAGACTTCACATTGATCTTTTATTACAGTTCTTTGCCGTTCATCTCAAGGTTAGTTTAGTATCAGTCCCAATTATCAGAGATTATGCAAGGCAACTTCCTTTCCACTTGATAATTTGATTTCATGAGTCTTCATCTATGTGTGTTTGTGCACATTGCATATTACCCATTGTTGTATGGTAAGTTCTCTATTCCAAATTTTGACTCTTGCATAAGGAATGCTCTTAAGTGAATGGAAGTTATAAGGCTGAATTCTGTATCTACAGAATCTCCGTATCTGAATCCAAACTTTGGCATATGGAATCCTCCAAAATCGAATGTTTTGCTCTTATGTTTGGCATCAACAAAGTCATCTGCATTATATTCAAAGATCTTGGTGGCATCAGGTGCTGCAGCCTAACCCAGTTATAGGTTCAGTGTGACCTTGATGGCAAGTTCAACCTATCTTCATCCCCATGACAGACCTCATGCTACTTCCAGTGGCTTAGTCAGGAAGCTACTGAAAATTAGAGGAAGATATAGTGCACCAAGTCCTGACGCTAGCGGAGGAAAAATGACATTTCATGGCATATGTTTAAGGTGGTGATGCTACTCATTCTCTCCACATTCCTACTGAAAAACATATGCTATCTGTGTGCATCCAAAACTCTCCCTTTTCTGCTCATCCTATTATATCTTTCCTTCTCTTTCTTAAGTGAAATTAAGTTAAGATGATGATTGACAAATTCTGATAAGGAACTGATGGAGCAACAAATCACTGTATGTGAAGATATTTTTGTTCTAGTTCTGAAGTACCATTTGTTTCGAGGAAGTTGGGAAGGACAAAAATTTCTGAAATTTTGTGAGGGTGAACTTGATATTTTAATAGACAGTCCATGGTAGAAATTGGCATCTTGTGCCCAAAAAAATCCCCTAAGAAAGGAAAAGGAAAGAACTACAAGATTGACAAACTTGTCGTAAAAAATGAGTATAGTACCTCAATTTAGATCCTTTGATTAATTAATAACTATGTATAATATTAGTATAATGCATACTAATATGAGTTCAATTGAATTTATTATTGTTATTAGAAAATTAGGAATTTTCACATTTTCCATAGATCTTTTTATTTTTTATACATGAGTTCCAACTTAAAATTTATGTTCAGGGTTGCAGAAAGAAAGAGGAAAAAGAAAGGAAAACTTAAGTTTTACAGGTAACTCATTTATAGAAATTGCACCCAATTAGGAGGCAGCTGTTTCCTCTACCAGGTTAAATATGTAATCTACAATTTTTTTTTTGGAGAAGGCTTACTTGTTTCTTAAGTTTGATGAATAGTCTTGGAGTTATACCATGAACCTATATAATGAAATGACATAATTCTCTATCTAACAAATTAAAATATTTATACTTGTCCGTTAATGCCAAGCTGTCAGCATCTCTTACTTTGTTTATGTGCTACCTATTAGCATCTGATTCTTTCTATGGAGTTTCCTACTGCATTTAATGCAACAAGCATTGCCCTCTATCCCTATGCTTGTGTACTTTATGTAGTAGCGGCAAGTAAGTAGCCTCTGTTTAGTTTACATGGTTTTTTTTTTCAAAAAAAAATTCTTAGCAAGAAAATATTATTTTATATGCCATATTTGTCTACTTAAAAACTATACTTTGATCCCTTGTCATGTAGACAGAAAAGGTTGATTTGGAGAATACCCTTGTCAATGAGAGCCAAAGACACTCAAAAGATTATGGATCTGCTTCTAGTTCGAGACAGGAGAAGTTTAGTGGTATGAGCAGTAGAATGATTTGTCATGTTTCTTGTTTTCTTGTCTAATAGTACCGTGCTTGGTTTATTATGAGCTTTTTTTTTTGATGTTTGTGTGTGAAACATCATCTATTATTGTTCTTTTTTATCATATGATTTGCATGATAATTTATGTTAGCTTCAGTATTTTCTTGCTATTTTTATAATATAAGCTTTCTCTTAATTATCTTATGTACCTATAGAAGTTTGAATAGAAACTTTGACACTTAACTCTAATATAATATGATGCTTTACTTAAAATAGAACATAATCAATGGGCAAATGTGAGGGGCCATTAATATCTACTTAAGTATGTGTAACCCAAGCCTTGTTTTTTTTTTTTTTTTCTCTCTCTCTTCATTCTCCTGCACATAGGGAAACCATAGAAGTGAATTAGTCAAAAGGAGTGTATTGTTGATTCACATCATACTTTTTTTTGTTTTGTTTTGCGCGGGGGAGGGGGGGGGTGGTGGTGCGGGTGGCTTGCTCCCTTCCTTTTCTTCAAAAAAGAAAAAAAAGATCTTTGGATATGTATAT
>UESW01004913.1:55459-121499 GCA_900491605.1 Calamus simplicifolius
GCTAGGATCTGACACAGATACGGATCCTCTGCCCACATCACCAGGGGCTCTAAACCCAGAATAAAACTGTCCAGTCCTCTGGGGTTTCTTAAATGGCTGAGTCCCTCCCGGAGCAGAAGAATAACTAGGAGCACTTCTTTTCATTCTATCCTGCCTCCTACTCATATATTCTTTTTCAATTTCCTCGGCTTTAGTGCTCCCTGCACCAACTCAGAGTAATTATTGTAGGTCTGCATACAGGTCTTGGCTTTAATAGGGAGATTCAATCCATCCTGGAATAGTCGACATCTCTCCCTTTCATCAGCCACCAAGGCCCTAGCAAACTGAGATAACTCCACAAAGTGGCTTCATATCTGCCACAGACATCCTCCCCTGAGTCAGACAAGGAAATCCCTCCTCTTCTGATCCCTATAATCAGAATAATATTGCTGAAAATTCTCTTCTAAAATTTTCATGTCAACTCCACTCCCTGGGGCTGCCTGCCCTGAATAGTTCCACCAACTCTGGGCTCTACCCTCCAGTAAAAAGGTGGCAATACTCAGCCTCTGCTCCTCAGCATCCCATCACATCAAATACTCTCTCGATCCTCTGCAGCCATGCCCCGGCCTGAATAGGATCAGTAGTTCCCTGGAACTCCAGAGCCCCTAACTTTCTGGCTCTTTCCACATTCCTCACAACCTCAGTATTTTTAGATGGAAGCTAGAACTAGCACCCACAGCTGCTACCACAGCCTGAGTAATCATGCCTACCAACTGACATACTAGGCCCGAGTCTGTACTCGAGATGGGTCTACTGGCACAGGGGTAATAGACTGTGAAGAAGACTCTGGCATCTGCTCTGGAGACGCCCCACTCTAGCCTCCTTAGATACTGGCTCGGTGGAATCACTAGAAGCCTTCTATCAATACTTCTTCTAACTGACCTTCTGAATCTACTTTGACCTTTGCTTCTATCCCTGGCCTGAAGATTGCCTGTCTCTCTAGATGCCTTTGTAGTAATCGTCCTACAAGACATTATTCATTACATCAGTTCATCATTCAATAGCTAAATCATAAAACATTCAATCATCCTAGACTCATACTCATACTTATTCCCTAGACCTAATAACCTAGGGCTCTGATACCAAAACTTGTCAGCCCCCTCCTCTCTGGGGCCACCGACAGCACACCTGCACACTTATGGTAATCGGATAGAGTTTTACTAGTCTTTATGTAGCGCTCCATAAAGAGCTAGAGAACCCCAACTAATTATCATAAGTGGCAGACACATGAAAATACATCCTGTTAAAAACTTTTCATTTTCATCTCAATTATATACACAAATCACCCAATCAACATAAGCATCAACCTGCTCAGATAATATTTTCATGACATTCCTCAGGCAGTTTACAAGATCATCACAATCGACATTAAAATCCTAAGTGCACACATCATGCTCAAATTTCTCAAAACAAAGTCTCATATTCATATCCAAAAAGGTCTAAAACATCATTACATCCCACTGTACACATACACATATACAAAATACAATATCAACCACACTCTCTCAATATACAAGGCTAGCATTTATACACTCTTGCATCCAAGCAAGCTTCACCACTAAGGGTCGGTCCTGTTTATCTTGTGATCCTGGCAGAAATACTCACTGATCTGAAAAACATTTAAATCATAGAGGGATGAGACCTAAGTCCCAGTGACTGGATAAACCATCTAAACTATGGAGAAATAGAGAACCATAACCTTTTAATTTCAATCGTATGCTGAAACTATTTAACTTGTACAACTCAAGTACATTTTAACATGATATCAGATAAAAAAAAATGTAGCTTATTCTTCAAATAACATATCAGTACTGGAATACTCTATAATAACTCTTCACTGAAAGATAACTCATTAAAATAAAACTCATGCATTGCAATATGAAGATATGCATTCTTTATCTACAACCCAGACTCCCATCAGGATCTGCTTGCCCACTGGCATCTCAAGTAAGCTCTCCCTCTCGGGATAACTATTTGGCCCATTGGCCCTTTTTATATCACAACATATGCTTTTAGATCTCATGATGCTGGGCTGTGTGTGTAATGCCTCTGAGGTACCACCCTACAGTCGCCCTTCTGTAGGTGTACTCTCATCGGTGCATGACTAGCAACAGGATCCCCGCACAAATAGCACCCCTTACCCGTGCGGTTCACCTGGCAAAGTGCTTTGTTCCTTAACCCTGGAAACCTCGGGTTTTCTCTCTCCCCCACGGGCTATATATAGTAATCAGCTCCACTGAGCTATGATTCAGCCCCACGGGCTGCTCACAACCAGCCCCACTGGCCTGGTTAGGCATGCACTCACCCCTGATTCTGGGGTTCATCGTACGATCTGTTCGCAAGGAGGTGCCGGCTCGATAGTAGTGCAATGCTCATGCTACAGTACAGTCTAAAGGGTGATCAGCCCCCTAGCTGCCTGATGCTCAGTATGACTCATACATCATTTGTAAAGCTTTATCATGCAAATATGCCATGTATACATTAAAAATTCCCTCATCGAAACTCATGCTTATGTGTTTATGCTCAAAACTCATTTATCAGATTATCATATACTAGGTTCTCATTTCTCATATTTAAATACATAACTCTGCTAACATAACATACATAACTAGGTATTAATCTCATTATACTAGCTCAAATTAACCTCTCATTGCTAGATGAAATCCACTCACCTTAGTAGGTACTCCTCGACTGTAACTGGTACTCAACTCTGGTATTTGGCTCCCTGGAATAACCCTCTTGACCTACGTCAACATACAGATACAATAGCTATTAAGATTACCTCCACACGAGGTTTTCCCATGAACCATGCATGCATACATGATCTATCCTCTAATATCTTATTTTTCTTCCACCCTATCTCTACTCAAGATTACTTCTACTATTACCTCAAAATATATAATTTAAGAAAATCTAAAGTCATACAAGATCTAGGGAAGCTATAGCTTACCTGGAGTCGAGCACAAACCCAAGCTTCCCTTTCCCTTTCTCTTTCTTCTCCTTTTTCTTCTTCTTCTTCCTTTTCCTCTCTTTTCTCCTCTTCTTTCTTTCTTTCTTTTCTCTGGCTGAACCCATGTTTCCCTTTTTCTCTAATGACTTGGACCAAGTCATTGGAAACTTAAGGGTTAAGGCATGCCAAATCTCCCTTTTGCCCCAAACTCTCTTAACACACGCTTTTTGGAAAACACGTGGCTCACTTATAACCATGATATTTGCCCTTAGATTCTTTCCCAAGTTGCCCTTAACACAATTAACAATTGACATCAGAGCCTTTTTCCCATTTTGCCCCTGATATAGCATTTTTTTAATCCAAAGTTCAAACGGCATCCAAATCGGACTTGAAATGAATTATATGAATTTCTCAAGATTTAACTTAGAAAAACCTGCCGTCTGGAGTCGGCTCGAACAGATTGGGAGTCGGCTCCAGCAGAAGTAGGGGTCGACTCCAGAAAGGTAGGGGTCACTCCTGAAAAGTAGGGGTCGACTCCAGCTCTGCAGGGGTCGACTCCTAAGCGTGCCGAAAGTTTTAAAACCGTGCCGGAGTCGACTCCACTCTGATTAGAGGTCGACTCCAACCACTAAAAACGTTATTTTAGGATAAAACTCAAATTAAACTTGATTTTTCTTGTGATTTAAACCCATTAAAACTTAAGTCTCTCAATTTCTCAAATCATACTCATTAACATTTAGAAATATACTTATTTACTCCAAAATTTCTTCTCTTTCATTATCAAAAGGCCAACATACCATATTTCAAGAAAACTTTCTGACTTTCATTTTAACTGAAAATGCCATAGATTACAAGATTTCAGGATGTTACAGCTGGGGTGATGAAGGAGCTGCCGAAGGATGGCTCGCCCTTAGGGGATGAGTCCCGGAGATCATATGGAGAGCGCACAGGAGGGCGCAGAGATCACACGGAGAGCGCACACATGCTCTTCCTGTGTGACCTTTGTGGTTCCCCTTCGGGGACGTATGGTAGGGGTGCATGCGGGCTCCCCATGGTTGTGTGAATTTCCCTCCTCCCTGATTTGGATTCCTGGGCTCGCCCGCCTGGGGAATCTTTCGCCACATGGGGAGGGGTGAAAGCGTGCCGCCCGCTGTACCTTGTCCTTGAGCCTTGGCAAGGTAGGGCGGCACACTCGGTTTGGGAGAGCGTTTTCGATGCCAGGGTCCGCTGGCTTCCTACCTACTCGCTGGGGGGTCCCTCGGTTGGGTGGTCTGGGATGGCCACCCTTTCCAGTCACCCTGATATCTCGGTTGGGTCACCGAGATATCATTATTGATTGAAGCCGACTGCAACTATTGGTCCAAGTCGCCCAGCCATTATCGGCCTGAGCTTACTGGATGCGGCTTATCTGGTTCGGCAGTCTGGATTGCGAAGCATCACAGTTGCCCATATCTGCTTTGGAGCAGTTGCCCAAGCTTTGTACTTGTCTTTATTTTATGCATTTCAATGCTCTTGTAACGCCTTTCAGGCATTTGTAATTGGTTTTGATGGCAATGAAATAAAGAGAGTTCTGTTCTATTTCTTGATCTTTATCTCTTTCATGCCGAGCTTGTTGTTGTTGGTCGTGGGGTACAAAGGCGTCCCGCTCGTTCTTAGGCGAGGATCCCGCTCTATCTGAACTAGTTGGGGTTCGCAAGCGGCGGTTTGGAGATTGTTCGGTGGAACACGCTCCTTATCTTGGTTCGAAGCTCGGTGATTTATGTCTCGCTCGAATATTCGCGGCTCGGTCTTGCCGAGGTTCGAGAAATTTTTACTTGGCCCTACCGAAGTCGGAGAATTTGTTGCTCGGCCCAGCCAAGGTTCGAAGAATTTGTTGCTCGGCCCAGCCGAGGTTCGGAGAATTTTTACTTGGCCCTGCCGAAGTTCAGAGAACTTGTTGCTCGGCCCAGCCGAAGTTCGGAAAATTTTTACTTGGCCCTACCAAGGTTCGGAGAATTTTTACTTGGCCTTTCCAAGGTTTGGAGAATTTGTAGCTCGGCCCAGCCGAGTTTCGGAGAGCTTTTACTTGGCCCTGCCAAGGTTCGGAGAATTCGTTGCTCAGCCCAGCCGAGGTTTGGAGAATTTTACTTGGCCCTGCCAAGGTTTGGAGAACTTGTAGCTCGACCTAGCCGAGGTTCGGAGAATTTGTAGCTCGGCCCAGCCAAGGTTCAGAGAGCTTTTACTTGGCCCTGCCAAGGTTCGGAGAATTTGTTGCTCGGCCCAGCCGAGGTTCGGAGAATTTTTTACTTGGCCCTGCCAAGGTTCGGAGAATTTGTAGCTCGGCCCAGCCGAGGTTCGGAGAGCTTTTACATGGCCCTACCAAGGTTTGGAGAATTTGTTGCTCGGCCCAGCCGAGGTTTGGAGAATTTTTTACTTGGCCCTGCCAAGGTTCGGAGAATTTGTTCGGCCCAGCCGAGGTTCGAAGATTCGAGGCTCGGAGAAATGACTTAGTTGCCACTATGAGCCGTAGTGTTAGGTCCCTGCGGCGCTTGGTGAGGGGCATCGGGACGGGAGGTACATGGTCACGCTCTTCATTTATGACGTTATCCCTCCCGAGGGGACGAGTCACCATCAAGCGCTGGATTTCTTTCCTTTTTGCGCTTCCCGAAAAGGAGGCCAGCTTTAAAAGAGCTTGGGGAAGTGTCGGGAGCATTCATGACGGGGGGCCGGCAGATCAGGAAATACTCTGTTCAGGGGGGTTCCCGAATAGTCCGTACGTGTTTACCGATCTTTCTCGGGATGGGGCATGGCCCTCGGATTCCGCAAGCACTAAAGCGATGACATGTGGCGAGTTCTCGTAGGTCGTGGCTACGGTGCGACCGATCGAGATACTCGCCTGGCAAGTATAAATGACCGAGGGATGTTGGTCTTAGCCATCCCTCGTTTAAGCTTCGAAGCAGCATTCGGCCATGGGCTCTCAAGGAGGACGATCATCCGAGGAATTGCATGGGTTGATCGATGGTTTGCTTCACCCGCCAAGTGGCCGTCCCATGATCACTATTGATGGGTTGGGCTTGGCATCGACCCTTGCGAGCCAACAGCGGCTCGTGAGGGTCGTCGAGGAGTACGTGGATATCTCCACGAGGGAGGCGAGGCCCTGCGCCGGGTGGCAGACCGGCAGAGGGAGGAGATCGTGTCGCTCCGCCAGCAGGTCGCTGACCTTACTGAGCGCCTGGAGGACCTGCTGGCGTTTGGGAGCGACACGGAACCTTAGTTAGGGCCTCCTTTGCTCTTTGTTTTTCTTTGTTTTTTCTTGTACTTTCTTCCTCAATTAATGAAAAGGCCCTTTTTGAACAATCTTTTTATTTCATGAGTTTTTAGCTCTAAAGAATGCCACTCGTATAATAGCTGGGGAGCCTGGTGGCTCCACTAGTTTACGCGCTGAGTCATGGCTCTGTTTGAGATAGGCGCTTTGTTCGGCTGGTTATAGGGGCGTTGCCCAAAGACTTTAGTAGCAAAAAAAGGGGATTCCCTGGCTTTGCCTGGGGCTCGTGGCCGGTTACGCGGGGCTTATTGAACCCTTTAGGGGTTTGCCGAGGCACATTCTTTGTGCGTGTTGACGGTTTTCGCTTAGTGTGCCTTTTTCCAAACCGGCCGAAGTTCTGGGGACTATTTGGAAGTCCTTCGGCTTTAACCGGAGCCTGCATACTTTGGTTTTTCGCCGATATTTTAGCCTGAATTTATTGCTCGACCCAGCCGAGGTTCGGAGAATTTTTACTTGGCCCTGCCAAGGTTCGAAGAATTTGTTGCTCGGCCCAGCCGAGGTTCGAAGAATTTTTTACTTGGCCCTGCCAAGGTTTGGAGAATTTGTTGCTCGGCCCAGCCGAGGTTCGGAGAATTTTTGACTTGGCCCTGCCAAGGTTCGGAGAATTTTTACTTGGCCCTGCCAAGGTTCGAGAATTTGTTGCTCGGCCCAGCCGAGGTTCGGAGAATTTTTTACTTGGCCCTGCCAAGGTTCGGAGAATTTGTTGCTCGGCCCAGCCGAGGTTCGGAGAATTTTTTTACTTGGCCCTGCCAAGGTTCGGAGAATTTGTTGCTCGGCCCAGCCGAGGTTCGGAGAATTTTTTACTTGGCCCTGCCAAGGTTCGGAGAATTTTTTACTTGGCCTTGCCAAGGTTCGGAGAATTTGTTGCTCGGCCCCCGAGGTTCGGAGAATTTTTTACTTGGCCCTGCCAAGGTTCGGAGAATTTGTTGCTCGGCCCAGCGAGGTTCGGAGAATTTTTTACTTGGCCCTGCCAAGGTTCGGAGAATTTTTACTTGGCCCTGCCAAGGTTCGGAGAATTTGTTGCTCGGCCTAGCCGAGGTTCGGAAATTTTTTTTTACTTGGCCCTGCCAAGGTTCGGAGAATTTTTTACTTGGCCCTGCCAAGGTTTGGAGAATTTGTTGCTCGGCCCAGCCGAGGTTCGGAGAATTTTTTACTTGGCCCTGCCAAGGTTCGGAGAATTTGTTGCTCGGCCCTGCCGAGGTTCAGAGAATTTTTACTTGGACCTACCAAGGTTTAGAGAATTTGTTGCTCGGCCCAGCCGAGGTTCGGAGAATTTTTTACTTGGCCCTGCCAAGGTTCGGAGAATTTGTTGCTCGGCCCTGCCGAGGTTCGAGAATTTTTACTTGGCCCTGCCAAGGTTCGGAGAATTTGTTGCTCGGCCCAGCCGAGGTTCGGAGAATTTTTTACTTGGCCCTGCCAAGGTTCGGAGAATTTTTACTTGGCCCTGCCAAGGTTTGGAGAATTTGTTGCTCGGCCCAGCCGAGGTTCGGAGATTTTTTACTTAGCCCTGCCAAGGTTCGGAGAATTTGTTGCTCGGCCCAGCTGAGGTTCGGAGAATTTTTACTTGGCCCTGCCAAGGTTTGGAGAATTTGTTGCTCGGCCCAGCCGAGGTTCGGAGAATTTTTACTTGGCCCTGCCAAGGTTCGGAGAATTTGTTGCTCGGCCCAGCCAAGGTTCGAAGAATTTTTACTTGGCCATGCCAAGGTTCGAAGAATTTGTTGCTCGGCCCTGCCGAGGTTCGGAGAATTTTTACTTGGCCCTGCCAAGGTTCGGAGAATTTGTTGCTCGACCCAGCCGAGGTTCGGAGAATTCCTATTCAGACAAGTAGCTCGGTCGTGCCGAGGATTGGTAAGCAGCATCTATTTCTTTTCGCAACCTTTGGCAATGTAGTGCATAATGATTTGCATTGGAAATTATGAAAAAAATGTGTCGACATGAAGGTATAATGAGGCATATGAAAATGGACTTGGAGAGGACGTACCCTATTGATAATATTTATGGAGATTATCCGAGTTCCACGTCCGGGGGATGGATTTCCTTACTCAAATCTTGCAGCTTGTAGGTTCCCGGTCCAATGGTCTCTGCTACTTGGTACGTGCCTTCCCAGTTTGGCGCCAGCTTTCCTTGTTCCAGCGGTTTGGAAACAGAGGCCTTTCATAGGACAAGGTCGCCAGGTAGGAAGGCTTTCCCTTTGACTCTGGAGGCGTGGTAACGGGCCACCCTTTGTTGATATGCAGCCACTCTGATCTCCTCCACCAGGTCGAGGTTAGTGCGAGCTGATCGTTGCTAGCTTCCTCTGAGTAGCTTTCCATCCGTAACGATGGGAGACCTATTTCCACAGGGATAACGGCCTCCATACCGAAGGCCATTCGGAATGGGGTTTCACCTGTCGGGATTCTCGGGGTGGTGCGGTAGGCCCATAGGACATGATGCAGCTCATCCGCCCACCTGCCTTGGCTCTGGAAAGGCGAGCTTTGATCCCCTGAAGGAGGGTCTGTTGGTCACTTCGGCCGCTCCGTTGGCTTGTGGATGCCCGACCGAGGTGAGGTGGTGATGGATTCCATGCTCCTCACAGAACTGGTGGAATTTGGAGTTATCAAACTGCTTACCGTTATCGGTGATTATGGTGTGCGGGAGGCCAAATCGGCAGATGATGGACCTCCTATACAAAATCTCTGGCCCGTGCCTCGGTTATTTGTGCAACTGCTTCCGCCTCGACCCATTTAGTGAAGTAGTCAATGGCGACAAATAGAACTTCCGCTGTCCCGTGGCAAGCGGGAATGGGCCGAGGATGTTCATCCCCATTTGGCGAAAGGCCAAGCGGAGGATATGAAACTAGTCCGGCGGAGGGGAGCCTTTGGATGCTTGAATGCCTCTGGCATGGGTCGCAGGCTCGGACTAGGTCGTCCGCATCCTTCTGCATAGTCGGCCAGTAATAGCCTTGTCGCAGCACCTTGTGGCACAGGGACCGGCTTCCCAGATGGTTGCCGCAAATCCCTTCATGTACTTCGCGTAGAGCATAATCTGCTTTGGATGGGCGAAGGCATCTGAGCAGCGGCATGGAGAAGGACCGTTTGTAAAGCTGGTTGTCGATCAGCACGTAGTGGGTGGCCTGTAGCTTCAGCTTTCTAGCCTCTCTCCGGTCGGGTGGAAGCGACCCTTCTTTGAGATATTTAAGAATAGGGTCGAACCATGATGGTTCAGCTTCGACTTGCATTATCCGGTCGGCTTCCGCGATGCTGGGCTTTTCCAGAGTCTCCAGGTGGAACTTTTGTTTTGGCGTCCATGACTCCGCGGTCGCCAATCGAGAGAGTAGGTCGGCGCGGGCATTCTCGGACCTGGGAATTTGAATGATTTCAAATTCGTAAAATGGGGAAGCAGGCTCGCACCTCCTGAAGATATCGAACCATGTTCGGTTCCCGGGCTTCAAACTCTCCTCGCACTTGCCGGCTACCAGTTGAGAGTCGGTGAAGGCACTAAGCTTCTCCACCTTCAGATTGCGGGCGATTCGGAGACCGGCTAACAGGGCTTCGTACTGCTTCATTGTTGGAGGCCAGGAAAGAGAAACGGATGCCATATTCAAAGGTTACCCCCTCCGGACTGGTGAGAACCAGGCCCGCACCGGAGCGATGGGCATTAGATGACCCGTCGACATGGAGGAGCCACCGGGCTCCAGATTTTGGTTCTTCAAGGGAGTCTGGGGTAGAACCGTCCTCCGGGATGGTACACTCGAGGAGGAAGTCGGCAGCACCTTAGCTTTGATGGCTGGGCGAGGCTGAAAGTGTATGTCATGCTCGCTCAACTCGACGGCCCACTTGGTCATTCTTCCCGATGTCTCGGGACGGTGGACTACGCCTTGATGGGTTGGTCGGTCAGGACCGTCACAGAATGTGCTTGGAAGTACGGCAGCTTCCGAACTGAGGTGATTAAGGCCAACACCATCTTCTCAATTCTGCTGTACCTGTCTCCGCATCGCGGAGTAGCCTGCTGACATAGTAGATCGGCTTCTGGACTTTGCCTTCTTTCTGACCAGCACCGAACAGAACACCCTCTGAAACAGCCAGGTACAAGAATAGGGTCTCGCCCGGGGCGGACTGCTGAGAGTGGGGGCGAGCCGAGGTACTTCTTGAGATCTTGAAATGACTTTTGGCATTCAGGAGTCCACTGGAAGTTTTTAGCCGATCGGAGGGTTTTGAAGAAGGGAGGCATCTCTCGGCCGACCGTGCCACAAAGCGGTTAAGCCGCTATCCTCCCGGTTAGGCGCTGGACCTCTTTAACAGATGCGGGGGCGCCATTTGTTGGAGAGCTTGAATCTTCTGGGGGTTAGCTTCGATACCTCGCTGGGAGACCATGAAGCCGAGGAACTTCCCGAGTTGACGCCGAAGGCGCACTTGGTCGGGTTGAGTTTCATCCCATATTTGCGCAACGTTGCAAAGCTCTCGAGAGGTCCTCGACATGCTGTGACGCCTCCTTGCTTTTGACCAGCATGTCGTCCACATACACCTCCATGTTCCGGCCGATTTGCTCCTTGAACACCTTGTTAACCAGCCGCTGGTAGGTCGCCCTGCATTTTTAAGACCAAAAGGCATGACGCGGTAACAATAGGTACCTCGATCAGTTATGAAGGCGGTCTTTTCTTCATCCTCGGGGGCCATTCGGATCTGATTGTAGCCGGAATAGGCATCCATGAATGACAGCATTTGGTGGCCTGAGGTGGCATCCACGAGCTGGTCGATCCGAGGGAGGGGGAAGCTGTCCTTCGGGCAGGCTTTGTTGAGGTCGGTGAAGTCGATGCAGATCCTCCATTTGCCGTTCGACTTCTTCACCATGACGACGTTTGACAGCCAGCTCGGATAATTTACCTTCCGGACGAAATTGGCCTTGATGAGTTTGTCTACCTCTTCTTCAATGGCTTTTGTCGCTCCGGGGCGAAGCTTCTCTTCTTCTGCTTGACGGGCCTGTGCATCTCGTCCACATTGAGACGATGGACGAGAACCTCGGGGCTGATCCTGGCATGTCGGAGGCGGACCAGGCGAAGATGTCAGCATTGCTTCGGAGGAACCTGATCAATCTGTGCCGAGGACTCTCCTTTGAGCAGCGACCCGATTTTTATGGTTCGGTCGGGACGAGCCTCATCCAATGGTACCTCCTCCAATTCTTCTGCCGGTTCTCCTCGCTGTTCGGCGAAGTCCTCACGAGCGTCTAGCCCATCAACTTCCGGCATTCTAGACTGAAGGCTTGTAACGAAGCACTGCCGAGCCATGGCTTGACTTCCTCGAACAACTCCAACTCCTCGCTCGGTGGGGAATTTCATGGACAGATGCGGGATGGAGACAACTGCCTTGAGGGACATCAGGCCGGGCCTGCCGAATATGGCGTTGTATGGGGATCTGAGGTCGGTTACTAGGAAGTCGGTCTGGATAATGGCTACAAGGGGCCAGGTTCCCGCGCGGACCGTCAGGGTGACGACCCCTTCCGGGACGATGACGTCGCCTGTGAATCCCATCAGGGTGGAATCCACGGCTCGAAGGTTTTCCATGAGTAATTTCATCCTGGCAAACACACCGAGGTACAAAACATTTACCGAACTTCCACTATCAACGAGGATTCGGCTTACATCATAATTGTTCAAATTGAGGGATACAACAAGTGCGTCATCATGGGGGAGCTGTATCCCAAGAAGATCATCATCGGAGAAGGAGAGCTCGCCCGTCCGTGCCTTCTTCGGCGCCGATCCTTCACCGTCGCCCCTGGGCTCGATCCGCCGGCCTCTTCGATCATGTTGAATGCGGCCGATCACGGGCGGATTCGGTGGAGGAGGAGGTTGTTGAAGTTCGGGCTGGCGGTCACCTCCTTGTTGTGGCTCGGGCGCCCTCCTGAACTGATTCAGTCGTCCCCCTGGATCAGCCTCTTGATTTCATTTTTCAGCTGCCAGCATTCTTCAGTGTCATGGCCGTGCTCCCTGTGGTAGCGGCAGTACTTTGTGGGATCTCTTCGGGTCGGGTTCCCTCGGAGAGGTACTGGCCGGGGAGCTGGCGCTCTATTTCCATGAGGATTTGCGCCCGGGGCACGGTCAGCGGAGTGTAGCGATCGAATCGCCTGGGGGGCTCGGGAGCGATTCCTTGGCGGCAGCGGGGGAACTCTTTGGCGGCGAGGCGGACTTGGCCGACGGGCGGGACGGTGCCTGTCGGGGACTTTGGGCTCCTTCTTCTTTGCTTGCTCAGCGCGGGCAACTCTCGCGATTCTTCGACCCTAGCGTATTTGTCCGCAAGGGCCATCATATCAGAGAGGCATGGGGGGTAGCTGACCTCCATGCCAGGTAGAAGTCGCTCTCCTTCGAAACTCCCCCCGCCAGGGCGGACATAGCCACCTCATGATTAAGGTGGTCCACCTCTAACATGGCCTTGTTAAAACGGCCAAGATAATTCCTCAGGACTCCCCCTCTCTCTGCTTGACTTCGGAGAGGGAGTCGGATCTTCGTCGGTGGCGGCGGCTGCTGACGAACTGGCCAATAAAAAGGCGGCTCAGCTCGTCGAATGATTCGATGGAACCGGTTTCAAGGCATTGAACCAGGTTCGGGCGGATCCTCTGAGGGTGGATGGGAAAGCGCGGCAGAGGATCGCGTCAGATGCTCCGTGGAACATCATTATTGACCGGAAGCTACTGAGATGGTCGTCCGGGTCGGTGGAGCCGTGATAGGGCTCGACGGCTGGCAGTTTGACATGGGAGGGAATCACTTCCTCCATGATTCCCTTAGAGAAAGGGATGCCCTGCTCTGCTTTGGGCTGGGGCAGATGGGTCTGCTTGGCGGCGTCCAGCTCCTGACGCATCTCCTGGATCTGACGGCGGATCTCCTCTTCACCGTCAGAGGAGGAGCTGGGCGCGAGAATCGCAAGGACGGCGTGGAATCATGGTGAGACGTCGCCGGGAGAGGGAGCGGGCTCGCCGAGATCTGGGAGGATCTCTATCGTAACCTCGAGGGACTGGTTTGTCCCCTCTGGGGCGATGTGGGGGATCCGCGGATCATGCGGGTCAGAGGAGGAAGTTGCCGGCGAGGAAGGAATCGCTCTCCTTTGAGGTGCGAAGCAGGAGGAGCCGTAAGGCGCTCCTGAACCAGGTGGGTGAGGGCCTGGACCTGTTGGACCAGCGTAGCGAACTGGTCCTGGGTCACCGGGATAGCAGGCGGTGACGGGGTTTCGACCGGTGGGGGTTGCGGCGCTGCACCGCCGTCGGATCAGGCCTCTGGGAAGCGACCTGATCTTGGGCTTCAGAGGTTGCTCTTCTCCGTTGGCCATTGGAGAGGTTCTTCTCCGGATTAGATCCTTGTCTCCTTTCTTCAAGTTTTAATGGGACTTGAGGCCCTTCCTCTAGCGCCAATCTGTTGCCGCCGGGATCCGTCCTCCGACTCGGGCGCGGTCGATCTCCAGGGAGAGGGGTGCGGCGGACCTGCACAGAAGCCCACACGCGAGAGGACGCTGGGGGTGGTCCTCCGCGGAAGACCCTCGACGCTCAAGTCAGTGGAGAAGAAATCGGCGATCAACCAGACAGTGGGGAGGTGGATCTCTCCGGGGAGTCTCTCTGGGGGGCGGCCAATCGGAGGCTCCAGAGGGGGGAGCACCGACGAGCTGCCGGGAGAGAGGAGAGTGAGAGTGGGGGTGAGCGCGCGCGTACCTGAGGGAATCTGTGAGACTGATATTTATAGACTGTCGTTTGGGTCTTGAGCGCCTTCTGGAAGGTTCGGAGGTTGTTACGATACGGAGACGAACAGAATCAGGCCGTTGTGGGGCCGTTAGAATCCGCATCTTGTTGTTCAGAGATTGACGGCTGGGAGAGCTCCTTGACGCCTCGAGATCTGGTTGAGTAGGCTGGTAGCCTTGATAGGCTTTAGGCCACGTCCCGACATGATTCCTTGTCTAGGATGCCGTTTCGATAGGCTTGGGGCTCTCCCGCGTCAAGTTCCGCGGAGGTAAGTATTAGGTTTCGGATTGCAAATGAAGCCGGGCTACGGAGGCTCCGGAAGGGCCGAGCTAGAGAAGCCCGGAGGGAGCCGAGCTAGCTGGAAGCCCGGAGGGGGCCGAGCTACGAGCCCGGAAGCTACGGAAGCCCGGGAGAGAGCCCGAGCTACGGAAGCCCGGAGAGACGAGCTATAGAGCTCGGGGAGCCGAGCTATGGAAGCTGGGAAGCCGAGCTATGGAAGTTCGGGGAGCCGAGCTATGGGAGCTCGGGAAGACGAGCTATGGGAGCTCGGGAGAGCCGAGCTATGGAAGCACAGGAAGACAAGCTATGGAAGCTCGGGGAAGACGCTATGGAGCTCGGAGAGTCGAGCTACGGAAGCTTGGAGAGACGACTATGGAAGCTCGGGAAGCCGAGCTAGGGAAGCTCGGGGAAGCCGAGCTATAGGAGCTCGGGAGAACCGAGCTATGGAAGCTCGGGGAAGCCGAGCTAGGGAAGCTCAGGGAAGCCGAGCTATGGGAGCTCGGAGAGCCGAGCTACTGGAAGCTCGGGGGAGATGAAGGGAGGAGGTCGGTCTTAGCCTCCTTGCACGGATGTAATGCAATGATGGTTTTACCCCCTAACATAAAGAATCTTTTTGCTTACTAATGGGACGAAATCCAAATACCAGTCTAGGCTATGCCAATGATCCTGTGAATCCATCAGCTTTTTTTTTTTTTTTTCATTCTTTGGCCATTTTTGATTGGTGATAATATAATATTATTTAATATATATATTTATAATATATAATCATTTATTTAAAATAAAAAAATATTATATTTAATAATATTATATAAAATAACAATATATAATATTATATATTATATAAGAGTTGAAATTTAGTTATATTCAAATATAACTAAGTTTAAAATTTGATTATCATTTTCTTTTCAAAATTTACATGAATTTTAAAGTCGCTTATCTATTTTATTTTTTTATCTTTAGGAATGAATTGTATGAATTCAGAAATAAGCAGATTTAGACTTAATCATGTCTAAATATAATAAAATTTACTTTTATTATATATAATATAATATAATAACTTAAGAGTGCCCATTAGAGGAAGGATGTGGGAGCAATGGAGGATAAAAGCTAGAAAAAAGGTCAAAAAAGGTATATATATATATAATTTAAGATTATTAATTTTAATAATTATATGTTCATCTCTCATACGAAAATCAAATTTTTATACTTTTTTTAATTTTAAATTATTAAAAATCAAATATATTATGTAATTTATTATGTTTAATTATAAAATAATATAATGTATGTAATAATTTTGTTTAGTAAGATGGGCTATAACTAATTCAATATTTATCACTCATTGTTGATGTATAAGGAATTAAAATAAAAACAATTAAATCAATATTTTTAAAGTCCTTTTATCCGTTGAACACGTGTGTTGAGCCTAACGATGTCCTCAAAGGGCCGTCATATCGACCACTGACATTGGACTTCAAATATAAACGGATGTGGGCACGGTTAGGAATGCAACTCGGCTCATAAAATTTAGGTTTTCTCAATCCTAATTTTAATTTTATTTATAAAATATTAATCTTAATTTTGATTTTAATTTTATTTGTAAAACTTTAATCTTAATCTTATTTTTAAAATTAGATTCGAGTTGAGCTACGGGTTGAAATTCAGGTTGATGAGAAAATAAAAAATAAAATAAAATACTTTTTTCAAAGTAAATAAATACCGAATTATGAATCCCAAAGATGAAAAAAAAATTCTTTGCCGGACATATAAGTTGGACTCGGGACTTTAACATTGTATTAAAAAAATTCTTACCTGAAATAAAAAAAGGAGGAGGTGCCGTAAATAAAGAAGAGAAGGAGGTGGAAAGTGAAACGAAATGTGCGGATGGTCCACCTTTATGTTTGTCCTTTTTCTCTCCTGCGACCAACGACCTTACCCTTCTCGCCCTCAAGTTGGTCATCTCGTCCGATCCGATTGGCGCCTTCAATGTCCCCAAAAATTTGATGCTGATAAGCTATCCCATTCGGATAACCCTCGGGTTCGGGTTATATCGGGTTCAGGTTGCGGTCAACCCTAGCCCGGGTCAATTACAAATCGGGCTGGGTTAAATCCGGGTCTTTCGGGTTCGGGTTGGGCAAACATGAGTTTAAACACCGCTGTAAATCGGGTTCGGTAGGTCAGGTTTGGATTGAATTCAATCCAAGTTGCACCCCTAGACACGATATGATCATTCCGAATCCAGCCCAAGTTGCACCCCTAGGCACGGTATGATCATTCACTCGTAAAATAGAAACCACTAACGGATGATTGGCAGTGCTCTTTATTGGCTGAGAATCTCCATCTGAGTCTCTCTCTCTCTCTCTCTCACTCTCTATCTCTCTACATCTTTTACTTGAACTTTTTCCTTTGGCACCTGCAGCAGGTTGAAGGATGTCAGCAAAATGTCAAACATAGGCGATGGTTCATGAGACCAATCTTAGCTCGAACATGAAAAATGTTTGAAAATTTTGAATGGGAGTAGGATGTATTGCTTTGAGATGCTTGTCTCACAGTCAAAAGATCCACCGTCATAACTACAAACTCCATCTACCTACAAGATATGAGTTTTATATAAGGGTTTGGTTAACATGTGTCCCAGGTCACCCATTAAGAGCATTTAAGAACTTTTTTTTTATTCAGCTTTTTTATTGTTGCCGTGAAAATTCGTTCTCCGATTCGAGTGCACTTCTGGCTCCTAATCCAGGCACCGATCTCGTCGCCTCGGGGTAGAACCTGCAAGATAGTCCACACGCAGAGGGTGCTGTGAGGGTTTGCCCTCTACGGAGGACCCTTCGACATCCAAATCAGTGGAGATTCATAGCAAGCAGATGTGAGGAGAAGACTCTTCACAGAGAGTGTTCCTCAGGGCTCTTGTGAGAGCTCTAATGGTATGAGATTCAGTGAGCAAAATGAATGCGTAAGGCGTTGCCTTAGAGTTTGCGCGCATACCTGAGAGGTTGGAGTGTTGTGGTATTTGTAGGTGATCACCTGATTCCTTGGACATGCCCTGGATGGGGTATGAAAACTGTTAGGATTCGAATCAAGTTTGTTATGAGGCCAGCAGTGTTCGTATCTTCTCAGATAGAGGATCAACGGCTGGGAGAGCTAGTTGATGCCTTGAGGTTCAATGATCACAGACCTAGGCCACTTCTAGGCATATGATTCGCCGCCTGAAATCTTATTAAGTTATAGTGGATTCGAACTCTCCTGCGTCAGATTCTGCAGAGGTATTTTGAATGCCGTGGTTCGGCCTGAATGAGGAATAACCTGGTTTTCCGAGGTATAGAATGGATCGGCTCGGATGGCTGAGGTATGGTCGGCTCGGATGGCCGATGTATGGTCGGCTCAGATGGCCGATGAAGATAGCTTGGGTTACCGAGGAATGGCTCGGCTCGGATGGCCGAAGTATGAGGATAGCTCGGGTTACCGAGGAATGGCTCAGCTTAGATGGCCGAAGTATGAGGATGGTTCGGGTTGTCGGGGCAACCTGACTCTGTCAAAAGTGATTTGGCTTCGTCGCTTGGATGTTGTGCCGGCTGGCTGGCAGGGTGTTTGGATTGGGCATGACCCAATCGCCGATGTGAGCAGTCAATAATGCAATGACGATTTTACCCCTCATCACATGCCCTCCACTCCCTAGTCCGAAGTGTAAGTTCGGATATAGGGAGTAGAATTTCGGAGCAATCTTATTCAGGGATTCAAAAAGGCAGGCAATGATAATCTCGTAAATGATGGGCCGCTGTTTCGTCATCATTTTTTGCCGCAGCTCGAGGAGGAAACGTCTCGTTTCCAATAAGTCGCGATAGTGGAAGTTCCACGTGGCGGGGCTCCTTTATTTCTGGCGCCTATATCGGGGTTTTTAGCATCTAGGGCTTTCTTTCTGAAGCGCTTATTTAAAGAGGGCTGGGGCGGCGCTCCTTCTGCAACGCCCCTTTGTCCCTATCATAGAGATTTTCTACTCTTTTTCTGAGCTCTTGCTTGCTTGTTCGTGTTCTGTTCCTTATTCCATTAATATGAAGGGCCCAAATGACGTTGCCTCAGAGATCACCCTCGAGGATCTGAATAGAATCCATCGACTTTATAGAGTTCTTGGGGACGTAGTCTTACGGGTGCCGAGGGCTGAGTATAGAGTTCCGACTGAGTTAAGTCATGGAGTTTTCTTCTACGAGGAAAGCCTTAGGGCAGGTCTTCGGTTTCCTCTTCACCCGCTGGTACAGGAGGTGATGAGGTTTTACAATATATGTCAAACAATGGTGGCGCTGAATAGCTGGCACAATCTCATCGGGTTCATCTCGTTGTGCAGCCGCATTGGGGTGACCGCGACCCTCCCCTTGTTCCGAGTCTACCATAACCTGGTTTCTGGGAGGGGCTCCGAGTGGCCGTATATTGGTCCCCGAAGTCGTTCAAGATGATTACCGACAACCCATCTTCGATAAAGGAGTGGAAGCCCTGATTTTTCATTGCCGAAGGGAATATCGGTTCAGATTTTCTGAGGGATGGGTGAGTTATGTGAAGGATCCAGAGGCACACCTGGAGTTGAGCGAGCGGAAGAAGAGAGATATGGTGATCCTTCGCAACGGTCTGGAGGTATCGGCTAGCACTCTATTGGCAGAGGATGCCCTCTTCGCCATCAGGCTTAGCTCTATCGACCCTCAAGGTAAGTGTACCTTTCCTCTTTGGTTACGATGGCCAGTAAGTACTTCTGTTCGATTGAACTGTTTAGTGTGCTTTCAGCCGAGAGGTCGGCGTTTATGGGCCAGATGAAGAAGGAGCTAGGCAAGCGTCACAGGGGCTCCGGCTCTGGGGAAAGACACAGATCCGAGAAGAGGTCTCGTCCTTTCGGGCCTCGCTCGAAGGGATCGAAAAAAGATAGTTCCAGTCACCACTCTCCCATCCCAATAAGGGAGGAGGCGGGAGCACAGACCGTGGTTGATGAGCCCTCCCTATCGGAGGGGGCCAAAGCAGCAGAGGAAATTGCAGGGGGGAGTTCGAAGGGAGCTGTTGGGGTTTCCCCTCTCCAAATAGTAGTCGTGTCAGACGATGCCAAAGAGATGTCGCCGGTCGGTCCAGCGATCCTCCTACCGGAGGTTTTTCAGTCACCAGCGGTGAGAAGTCCACCGCGTATGGAAGAGACCCCTGCTCAGGTGGAGGGGTCGGGAGAGGCAGCAGCAGCTGCCGAAGCTCAAGCGGAGCTGCCTGTTGAAAGGCTAGTGGAGGTCGTGGTGCCTCCTACTGAGGATCCCTCTTCCGCGGTCCCCGGGATGTCATGGAAGAGGTTGAAGTCCAGGTGGAGTCTGTCAGAGGCGAAGCGTCAGTAGAAGAGGAGGAAGAAGAAGAGTCGCCGAATGAAGGGATGATCGGGCCGAGGTTCCTTTAGTCGAGGCCGAAGCATTCGAGGCCTTGCAGGTTAGAGTTTTGACAGAGGAAGCCGAGCGGATGGTTCCTCCGGCCGGAGTTCCTCAGGCCAGCTCTTCGGCTATGAGCTTTCTTGTCCACAGCCTGAAGGTGGACGATATGCTCACTACCTTGATGAGGTCTGTTTTGCGCGCTGGGGGAGTTCCTCGACGGACGAGCCTAATGTCGAGGATATCATTGAGGCTGCTTTTGGTCGGCTCGGGCGCCGAAGGATGCTTTCCTTCTCCCCGAAATCAATAACGCTACTCTCATGACGATGACTTCAAACTACATCTCCCGGGTAAGTTATTGTACCAAGGTTGTAATTCCTGATTGGTCGGTCGGCCATGGTTTCTCACTTGTGTTTTTCTCGCAGAATGCCTTGGTCACAAGGGCACTGAATTGGCGCTTGAATTTGGCCATTGGGGCTTGTGCTCAGGCCAGAAAGGAAGCGGCGGACCTTTAGGCGAGGGTGGATTCAACCAGCCGGCTTTCCAGGGCCTTGGCATCCGTTAGGGTGGATTTCGAGAGGGTGAGCGAGTCTCACCAACTTGCAGCGAAAGGGCTTCTCGGCTCGAAGCCCAAGTTAGAGAGCTCCAGGGTTTCCGCGAACAATCGGACAAGGCTTGCCTAGAGTTATCCCAAATTTAGGCAAAGTATGACGACGAAATTAAGACTATGCAGCAGTTTTGACAAAAGGTGGAACCAGCTGAGGGCTAGTCATTCCGAGGATAAAAGTAATTGAAGCAGGAGGCTTGAGGAGGAGGAGCGTAAGTGTCGGTGGCAGCGGGATCAGCTTGCCGATCTGAATAAGAAATTCGCTGATATGGAGAATCAGCTAAGTGGCAACATGAGCAGATTGCCAGGCTCACCAATGATCTTGATCAATTTTGGTGGGAAGTCGGGGACAAGCAGTCCCGAATTAATGACCTCAAGGAGGATCTTCAACAAAATAAATCGGCCAAGTTGAAGGCCTTGGAAAAGGTTTAGGAGTTGAGCAATAAAATGGCTCGGCGGGAGGAAGAGGTATAGTGTCTTCCCATTTTTTGCTTTGGTACTTTTTTTGTTCGTGGGCTTGAATGTTCTGATATTTTGCAGATGGCAAAATCGAGTTCGAGGCGCAGGAGCAATTTAAAGCTCTAAGGGCGGAATTGTCCGCGAGTCGCTAGATGAATCTTGAACTCGGGAACCAGTTAGCCGAAGCTAACAAGCGGATTACCTCGGCTGTGGAGGAGTACAAAGGCTCTGTGCAATTTTCCGAGGAGCGGAGGGAGGTTTGTGCCGATGCATTTCGGTTCGCCGAGGAGGAAATTCGGGCGAAAATCTTCGGGTGTATCCCGAGTTAGATTTATCTTTTCTGGAGGCCAAGCTGCTTGATGTTTGCACCCCGGGAGCCGAAGAAGCCGAGTATGAGGATATTTCGGATGTCAATCTTGATGCCATCTTGGGCCCTAGTGAGGCCGTGGCTCCTGAAGAACGCCCTCAGCTCGCTGCTGAGGAACCAACAACATTTGAAGTGGGTGAAGCAAGTCAAGTCCTCCTGGATGTTACCAAGGAGGCTCCTCAGATCGACCTGAACCCTGATTCTTAAGGGTTGCTTATGTATTTTTGCCTCTCAGATTTGTAATCTGGCCGAAACTTTTAATGAATGGATCTTTTGTCTCCACTTGTTTTCTTTTTCGGACAATCTTTTGTCACGAGTTTTTCCTGACGGCGAACGAATCATAATTAATTCGTGTTCCTAGGTTGGTTTGTTCTTTTCAAATTGAATGTCCTGTTTATTCGAAGCTAAACCGATTTGCTTCGCTGACATAAGTCAGCTCGGTTTGAACTTAAGGAAATGTCTCGATCGAGGCCAAGGTTAAGCAGATGGTTCGGTGCGCCGAAGCATAGAATAGTTTGGCTGGAACTTTGGTAAACATCTCGGTCGAGGCCGAGACATAAAATGGTTCGGCGCAATATGATCAAAAACTGTGCGAATACCTTGACTGGGGTCGAGATTTGGTGGATAGTTCGATCTATAAGAAATCGTTTCATTTTTTGCCTAAGCGGATGAGACGGATTTGTAATTCGCCGAAGGACGCTTTGTTTTTTGCGTAAGGCATTTATCCCGTTGGCCTTTTCCAACGCGGGTCTTTTTAACGTACGCTATAAGCATTCGATTGCCATTGGACGACGCCATTTTCATGAGGTGATTTCTTAGGCCTACCCATATCTCAAGGACCTACGGACGATTTCCTGCATTTAAGGCTCTTGATTTAAGATCAGAGGGATATCTTTCGTCTTGTGTCATGGCTTAGGAAATGCATTCGGTGCGCTTTGGAAAGTGCCCTTTTATTTTGAACCGCCGCATGGCAGTGTGGCCAAGGCGTTTTGAATCCCAGGACTTTCTGCTTTAATGGCAGCTCCCGGCAGGTTTGCCTATAAAGCGGGGGGAGCTGACCGTGTTGGGCTATCTCCCAAAGCCTTCCCTTTCTGTGACTTGCAAGGGTTTTCATGGCGTCTGTTTCATTGAGGTTGAGAGTGGAAAGACTGAGCTTTCCTTTTGCAAGTAGGTTTGTCCCAGATAGCTGGGGCGATGAAGAAGCTGCTGAAGAGCAGGCAGTCCTCAAGGGAGGAATTCTCGGAGATCATATGGAGAGTGCACGGGAGGCCCGCAGAGGTCATATGGGGAGCGCACGTATACGCTTCATGTGTGTCCTTTGCCACCTGCCATGGGGATCGCAGGAAATGCAAAGCATATGTATCCCCCATGGTTTACATGAACTTCGCCTCCCTCCTCAATCTGGATTCCTCAGCTCATCCGCATGAGGAATCTTTTTTCATGTGAAGAGGGGGGAGGGTGGTCTTGGACTGCTAGTTCTCTGCCTTTATTGTTGGGCAATGGCTAGCAGTCCAGCATCCCACTTGGGGGGATGCTTCATTGGCATAAGCATCCACGGGTCCTTGACCTGGTTATGATCCCTTCACGTTCATCCGAGGGATCTGTGGATGGCCTACTTTTTTCTTTCGCATTAACCAGTGGCTCAACAGAGCTTGTCTGGTTTCTCTGATTTCTGGGGTCGGATATAAAGACATCGTTATCAATCGAAGCTGCTCAGTCGAGCTTTTATCTTATTTGTATTCTCCGTGTTATGATGCACTTGTAATGCCTCTCAGAAGGTTGTAATTTTTTCATATTAATAAAGAAAGTTTCTACTCTTTCTTCTTTCGACATCTGTTTCTTTTCTGATGTGATTGTGTCGAGAGTGGCTACTCTCATTTTATGCTTTTCAGTCCATAGCATAATCTATAAGTCCAGCAGCATTTTGCCACTTTATTTTTGCCAACATGTCGTTTAGTCCCTTGCGGAGAAGTGTTTATCTCTGTGTGGTCAGAGAAAGACCTGGGCAGCCCTGTGAGCTTATGCAGTAAACATGGTCCTATTTAAGGGATGAAGTACGTATTTCTTTGAAAAGAAATAACTTGCATAATCTGGTAAGCAGAGAAAGGTTACTAACCTCTGCCGAAGCATAATAGAACGTCTTAGTCGCGTCAGAGTGTTTGAGAAATTACTCGTCTAGGCCGAGGCTTCCAGAAATATATTACTCGGATTGACTGAGGCTTCAGAAGTATATCACTCGGCTTGGCCAAGGCTTCAAGAATATATTTTACTTGGCTACTAAGGTACGGAGATCGTCACCCAGATTGACCGAGGCTTCAAGAATATATTTTACTTGGTGCTGCCAAGGTATGAAGACCATCACCCGAATTGACCGAGGCTTCAAGAATATATTTTACTTGGCACTGCCAAGGTACGGAGACCGTCACTCGGATTGGCCGAGGCTTCAAGAATATATCACTCGGTTTGGCCGAGGCTTCAGATAATATATCACTCGGTTTGGCCAAGGCTTCAAATAATATCACTCGGCTTGGCCGAGGCTTCAAGATTATATTTACTTGGCGCTGCCAAGGTACGGAGTCCTCCCAGCCCAGTTGGGATATATTTTACTTGGCACGGCCAAGGTCCAGAGATTGCTCGGCCCAGCCGAGGATTTATAAAGATTATTTTTTACTTGGCACTGCCAAGGTATGAAGTCCTCCAGCCTAGCTGGGATATATTTTACTTGGCATGGCCAAGGTCCGGAGATCGCTCGGCCCAGCCGAGGATTTATAAAGATTATATTTTACTTGGCGCTGCCAAGGTACGGAGTCCTCCCAGCCCAGCTGGGATATATTTTACTTGGCGCGGCCAAGGTTCGGAGATTGCTCGGCCCGGCCGAGGATTTATAAAGATTATATTTTACTTGGCGCTGCCAAGGTACGGAGTCCTCCCAGCCCAGCTGGGATATATTTTACTTGGCACGGCCAAGGTCCGAGATCGCTCGGCCTGGCCGAGGATTTATAAAGATTATATTTTACTTGGCGCTGCCAAGGTACGGAGTCCTCACAGCCCAGCTGGGATATATTTTACTTGGCACGGCCAAGGTTCGGAGATTGCTCAGCCCGGCCGAGGATTTATAAACCTATCTCTCATTGTAGCCATCAAAGAAAGCAATAAAAATAGAATTTTTTGAATCTTTGAAGATTTAACTCAATGGACAAGGCAAGTTCAGGAGGGCATACTCTCATGATGATAGATGCGGAGATTATCCGAGTTCCACATCCGGGGAATTGATTTTCCATTTAGATCTTGGAGCTTATAAGTGTCGGGTTTGATTACCTCGTAATTTGATAAGGACCCTCCCAATTAGGGGACATCTTTCCTTGCTCCAGTGGCTTTGAGACGGATGCCTTCCGAAGTACCAGATCACCCGGGAGAAAAACTTCCCTTTGACTCTGGTTGAATGGTAGCGGGCAACTCTTTGTTGGTAGGCCGCCATCCGGATCCGGGCTTTCTCCCTGACTCTTCTATTAAGTCAAGATTGGTTCGGAGTTGTTCATCATTGGATTCTTCTGAGTAGCCTTCGGTGCGAGGGAGGGGAGCCCGACCTCCACGGGAATAACATCTTCTGTGCCGAAAGCCATCTTAAATGGAGTCTAGCCCGTGGAGCCCTTTCAGTGGTTCGGTATGCCCACAGCACATGGTGGAGCTCCTCCGCCCATCTGCCTCGTGCTTGGTTGAGCGAGCTTTAATTCCTGCAAGAGAGTTCGGTTTGTTACCTTGGCCTCTCCGTTAGCTTGAGGATGTATGACCAATGTCAGGCGATGGAGAATGCCATGATCCTCGCAGAACTCTCGAAACTTCGGATTATCAAACTGTTTCCCGTTGTCAGTGATGATGGTGTGGGGAAGACCGAAGCGGCATATGATGGACCTCCACACGAAGTCTTTAGCCCGAGCTTCGGTTATCTGGGCGACTGCTTCAGCTTCGACCCACTTAGTGAATAATCAATTGCAACAAACAAGAACTTCCTTTGCCCCGTTGCGAGGGGGAAAGGGCCAAGTATATCCATCCCCTATTTGGCGAAGGGCCAGGGGGGATGAGATGAAGTTAGGTGAGCAGAGGGGAGCCTCTGAATATTTGAGTATCGTTGGCATGCATCACAGGCTCGGACAAGGTCATCAGCATCTTTCTGCATCGTTGGCCAATAATATCCTTGGCGTAGCACTTTGTGGCATAGGGCACGGCTGCCGAGGTGATTGCCACAGATGCCTTCATGAACCTCCGAAGAGCGTAATCGGCTTCTGATGGACGAGGTATTTAAGAAATGGCATGGAGAAGGATGCTTATATAGCCGGTTATCAATCAGAACATAATGAGATGATTGCAATTTCAACTTCCTTGCTTCCTTTCTATCAATGGGCAGCGACCCTTCTTTGAGGTATTGGTGCAGGGGGTCCATCCAGGATGGTTTGGTGTCAACCTGCATCATCTGGTCAACATTGGCATGCTGGGCTTCTCTAGGACCTCCAGATGGAATTTTTGCTCGAGATCCATTGACTCCGTAGTTACCAAGCGGGACAGTAGGCGGTGCGCATGTTTTCGATCCTTGGGATCTGGATAATTTTAAATTCATCGAAATAGAAGGATAGATCGCGTACCTTTTAGAGATATTGAATCATGCTCGCTCTCGAGCCTCGAATTCTCCCTGCACCTGGCCAGCCACCAATTTGGAGTCGATGTAGGCAATCAGTTTCTTGACTTTAAGCTCACGGGCGATTCGGAGTCCGAGAGCAGGGCTTCATACTCCGCTTCATTATTTGAGGCTGGGAAGGAGAAACGAATGCCATATTTAAAGGTTGCACCCTCCAGACTAGTGAGGACCAGGCTAGCGCCAGAGCCGCCCGCGCTAGAGGATCCATCGGCGTGAAGCAACCATAGGGCATTGGGCTTAGGTTGTCCGGGGGTATCCGAAATAGAGCCATTTGGGTATGGTGCATTCGAGGAGGAAGTCCGCTAGAACTTGGGCTTTAATGGCTGGATGAGGCTGATATTGAATGTCGTGCTCGCTCAACTCGACAACCCATTTGGTCATCTCTCCGATGCTTCTGGACGATGGATAATTGCCTTGAGAGGTTGGTCGGTCAGGACGATGACAGTATGCGCCTGGAAGTATGGCCGCAACTTTCGGACCGATGTTACTAGAGCTAGGACCATCTTCTCGACCCGAGTGTACCTCATTTCAGCATCTTTGAATAGTTTGCTGATATAATAGATAGGCCTTTAGACTCTGTTCTCCTCTTTGGTTAGCACCGAGCCAACAACATTTTCAAAGACCGCCAAGTATAGATTGAGCACTGCCCCTGGCTTTGGGCTACTGAGGAGGGGTGGCGAGCCGAGGTATTTCTTGAGGTCTTCGAAGGACTTTTGGCAATCTGGGGTCCACTGAAAGTTTTTGGCCGACTGAAGCACTTTGAAGAAGGGAAGGCATTTCTCGGCCGACCGAGCAATGAAGCGGCTGAGGGTCGCTACCCTTTCGGTGAGGCGCTGCACGTCTTTGACTGACCCTGGCGGAGCCATTTGTTGTAGGGCTTGGATTTTCTGATGGTTTGCCTCGATGCCTCGCTGTGAAACCATGAAGCCGAGGAATTTTTCGGAGTTGACTCCGAAGGCGCATTTGGTGGGATTGAGCTTCATCTGGTATTTTCAAAGTGTAGCGAAGCTTTCACAAGGTCTCGATGTGCTGGGATGCCTCTTGCTTTTTACCAATATATCATCAACATACACCTCCATGTTCTGATCGATTTACTCCTTGAAGACTTTGTTGACCAGCCTTTGGTAGGTGGCACCTACATTTTTCAAACCAAAGGGCATAACTCGGTAGCAATAGATACCTCGGTCGGTGATGAAGGCGGTTTTCTCCTCATCTTCGGGCGCCATTCGGATCTGGTTGTAGCCCGAATAGGCATCCATAAAAGTTAGCATTTGATGGCCTGAAGTTGAATCCACGAGTTGGTCAATCCACGGGAGAGGAAAGCTATCTTTTGGGCAGGCCTATTGAGGTCAGTGAAGTCGATGCAGATCCTCCATTTGCCATTCGACTTCTTCATCATAATCATGTTCGCCAGCCAGTCGGGATAACTAACCTCCCGGATAAACTTGGCTTTGATGAGCTTATCCACCTCTTCTTCGATGGCCTTTTGGCGCTCTGGGGCGAAGCTCCTCTTCTTCTGCTTAATGGGCCTGAATGTTTCATCACGCTGAGGCGGTGGACTAGGACATCTGGGCCGATTCCAGCATATCCGATGCAGACCAGGCGAAGACATCGACATTCCTCCAAAGGAACTCAATTAAGTCTTGCCGAAGTTTTCCCTCTAGCTGCGATCTGACCTTTATAGTTCGGTCGGGCCGAGCCTCGTCAAATGGTATCTCCTCCAGTTCTTCGGCCGGCTCTCCTTGTTGCTCAGCGAGATCTTCCCGAGCATCCAGCCCGTCCACCTCGTGCTTTCTGGATTGAAGGTCGGCAACAAAGCAATGCCGAGCTACGATTTGACTCCCTTGAACAACCCCCACTCCCCATTCGGTAGGGAATTTCATGGCGAGATGGGGAATGGAAATGATGGCTTTGAGAGAGATTTGCCCCTGTCTTCCGAGGATGGTGTTGTAGGGAGATCTAAGCTTGGTCACGAGAAAATCCATGAACATGGTAGCCACATGGGGTCAGGTGCTAGCTTGGACTGACAGAGTGATGACTCCTTCAGGGATTATGGAGTCACTTGTGAAGCCCACTAGGGTGGACTCCACTGATCGGAGGCTTTCCATCCAGAATTTTAACCTCACAAAGGCATCAAAATAAATAACATTAACAGAACTTTCACTATCAACCAAAATCCGGTGTACATCATAATTGTTCATATTTAAAGATACAACTAGAGCATCATCATGGGGGTACTGTACCTCCCCAAGGTCTTCATCGGAGAAGGTGAGCTCATCGACCCGAGCTTTCTTCGGCGGGTTCTCCTCCTCGCCTGGCCAAGAAGATGGGGATCCGGCCACCGTTATCACATTGACGTTGCCGATAACTAGAGGATTTGGTGGTGGGAGTTGGCGGGGTTCAGGCTGAAGATTCTCTTCATTATTCGGCTCAGGGGGGCCCCTGAACCGGTTCAGTTGACCTCGCCGGATCAATTGCTCGATCTCATTCTTGAGTTGCCAGCAATCCTTGGTATCATGCCCGTAGTCCCGATGAAAGCGGTAGTACTTGGTCAGGTCCCTCCGAGCTCCATTGCCTCGAAGAGGAGGGGGCCAAGGAAGCTGACGCTCGATCCATCAGGATCTGCGTTCTTGGCGCGTAAGGGGAGTATAGCGGTCGAACCTTCGGGCTGGACTCCGAGTTCGATCTTGAGGCGGCGACGGAGGAGCTCTGCGGTGACGACGGGCTAGCGCGGCGGTGGGCTCGCTGCTTGTCCGAACCCTTTGCCTCTTTCTTCTTTAGTTGCTCGGCCCGAGCTGACCTCCTCGATTCCTCCACCCTAGCATACTTGTCCACTAGGGACATCATGTCCAAAAGGCTCTTCGGGTAATTAACCTTCAGAGCTAGGTAGAAGTCTTCCTCCTTGGACACTCCTCCGGCTAGGGCGGACATGGCCACCTTGTGGTTGAGATGGTCGACTTTCAGGAGGGCCGTGTTGAAGCGGCCGAGGTAATTCTTCAGCAACTCCCCCTCTCTCTGCTTGATTTTGGAGAGGAGTCGGATCTCCATCGCTGGCGATGGCTGCTGACGAACTGGCTAATGAGCAGATAGCTCAACTCGTCAAAAGAATCAATGGAACTTAGCTTTAGGCTGTTGAACCAGGTTCGGATAGATCCCCTTAAAGTGGAAGGGAAGGCTCTACACATGATCACATCTGATGCCCCGTGGAACATCATGATGGATCTGAAGCTGCTGAGATGATCGTCGGGATTGGTGGATCCATGATACGGCTCGATGGTAGGGAGCTTGACATGAAGGGGAATCACTTCCCTCATGATCCTCTCAAAGAAGGGGATGCCCTGCTCCGCTTTCGGCTGGGATGAAGGAGCTTGCCTGGCAGCGTCCAACTTCCGACGCCATTCTTGCCGCATCTCCTACATCTGCTGTCTAATCCCTTCATCCAGAGTGGTATGAGGGATCGGGCGAGGAGAAGATGGCAGCGGTGTCGAATTCTGCAAAAACATCGGGGAGAGGGAGCGAACCCACCTAGATCTGAGCGGGCTTTTCCCTCCAACTCGCTGCAGAGCCGGCTTTGCCTTTGCGGGCCGGTGACCGCGATCCGCCGCTCCAGGCAGATTGGAAGAAGAGATCGCTGGCGGCAGGGGCAGCGGCCTCCTCATGAGGATAGGAGGCAGGGATAGTAGTTCCAGGGATCGCCTGGAACCCCTGGACCAACTGGGTCAATGCTTGACCTGCTGAACCAGAGTGGCGAACTGGTCTAGGGTTACCGTCGTTGCTGGCGGCGAAGGAGTTTCAGCTGGCGGTGGTAGCGGAGGTGCTACACCGCTAATCAGATCAGGCATTTGAGAGGCGGCCTAGTCTTGAGCTTCAGATGTAGCTCTCTTCCGATTGGCCATTAGAGGATGCTTTTCTTTGGTTTTTGAGTCTTGTCTCCTGGATCACAAGTTTATGGGACTTGAGGCCCCTCCTTCTAGCGCCAATTTGTTTATGTGGAAATCCGTTCTCCGACTCGGATGCACTTCTGGCTCCTGATCCAAGTGCCGATCTCGTTGCCTCGGGATGGAACCTGCAAGACAGTCCGCACACAGAGGGTGCTGAGGGTTTGCCCTCTGCGGAGGACCCTCCGACGCCCAAGTCAGTGGAGATTCACAGCAAGCAGATGTGAGGAGAAGACTCTTCACAGTGAGTGTTCCTCAGGGCTCTTGTGAGAGCTCTAATGAGGTATTAGATTCAGTGAGCAAAATGAATGCGTAAGGGGTTGCCTTAGAGTTTGCGCGCGTACCTAAGAGGTTGGAGTGTTGTGGTATTTGTAGGTGATCACCTGATTCCTTGGATATGCCCTGGATGGGGTATGAAAACTGTTAGGATTCGAATCAAGTTTGTTATGAGGCCAGCAGTATCCGTATCTTCTCAGATAGAGGATCGATGGCTGGGAGAGCTGGTTGATGCCTTGAGGTTCAATGATCACAGACCTAGGCCACTCTTGCAGGTTCTAGGCCACTTCTAGGCATGATTCGCCACCTGGAATCTTATTAAGTTATAGTGGATTCGAACTCTCCTGCGTCGGATTCTGCAGAGATATTTTGAATGCCGTGGTTCGGCCTGAATGAGGAATAACCTAGTTTTCCAAGGTATAGAATGGATCGGCTCGGATGGCCGAGGTATGGTCGGCTCGGATGGCCAATGAAGATAGCTTGGGTTACCGAGGAATGGCTCGGCTCGGATGGCCGAAGTATGAGGATAGCTCGGGTTACCGAGGAATGGCTCAGCTTAGATGACCGAAGTATGAGGATGGTTCGGGTTGTCGGGGCAACCTAACTCTGTCAAAAGTGATTTGGCTTCGTCGCTTGGATGTTGTGCAGGCTGGCCGGCAGGGTGTTTGGATTGGGCATGACCCAATCGCCAATATGAGCGGTCAACAATGCAATGACGATTTTACCCCTCATCATTTATGAAAAAAAATTCAAGAGGCATTTAATGTCTCCAATTATGTATATTGAGATAGTATTTTTTTAAAAAAATATAATCTTTATTAAAAACCATTTTAGCATCCAAACGAAATCATTTATGGTATAAGTTCCATACCACATAGTAAAATGCATATTTGGATGATCATTACGTATGAATATTTTTTTTATACCATATATGCATACTTTAAAGCACAATAAATTTGAGACATTAAATGCCTCTCTAAGTTTTTTTTTTTTTTTTGCTTCTTTATTTTTTGAAAAGCTGGATAAATAGATATTAAAAGCCACTTATATATAATATATAGCCTATCTCAAGCTCTAATAGGAAATAAGGATTAAGATAAGTTAATAATCAATATAACTATAATCATATCTTATATATGGATGGTTCAAAGGTCAAATAAAAAAAAATGTAATAAATTAATAGTCAACATAAAACTACAGGTACACTTATGGACATACTTAATATTTTTATTATTGTACTAACAAACAGGCAAAATAAGCCTTTATGAATTAATTGCTGATGGTTCTCAAAAAAAGTTTCTGAAAAAAAAAAGAAAGAAAACTAGAAAATAAATACCATTCCCTATATGATATTTATGTTTTAATGAAAGAAGGAAAAGTATATGTGCACTTTATACATCATTTTTTCTTTCTTCTTCAACTATAAAAGGTTTTTTAAAAAATGAAAGCCGAGGCATCAACAATTGTTACTGATCACCATCCTTCTGTCTGATGTCCATCTAACTCCTAACCTAGTTACAGTAAAGCTAGTGTTTGGTACATGAAATGTGCGGAGTTTCACTGGAGATTTGCACTGGATTTTGGGCTATGGTAGAATGGATGCATTCACAAAGTAAATTGCAACGGTTAGCAAACAATTTCTTCCTACTAACCTCATTAAAAGCACCACCTAACGTCAAGGCAAGCATCAGACAACATTAAAAAGTAAATTCCAACAGTTAACAAACATTTAACTGCTGCTAATGTCATTAAAATCACCGCTTAGTGTCAAGAAAATACTTTGTATATGTGATGCCCCTCCCAATAGTCCCACATCTAAAAATTGAAAGTTGATTGTATAGTTTATAACTAGTTAAGGAAGATGAACAAGTACCAATTGGATCCCTTTTGGGGCTATGATGGCCTAAGTTGGTATGGACCTTTTTCGTTTTGCTTTCTTATAACAAAACGGATTCGTAGGTTTTGCGGGCCCGGATCGTTACAATATAGTATCATAACCACGTACCAGCCAGAAGTGCATGAGCGGATCGTTACAATATGGTATCAAAGCCACGTACCAGCCAGAAGTGCAGGAGCGAATCGTTACAATATGGTATCAGAGCCACGTACCAGCCAGAAGTGCCGGATCTAAGTGCCACGTAGGGCAAAGTACTACATCCATAGGATGGGAGCCACCTCTTGAATTTGTGGGGGTCACCTCTAAAATCTTGCTGGTTGCCATCATGTGCTCCTGGCGACGAGGACGTCGCCTCTGTAAGGAGGTAGATTGGGTTGCCCCTCCCAATAGTCCCACATCGAGAATTTGAAAGTTGGTTGTATGGTTTATAACCAATTAAGGAAGATGAACAAATACCAATTAGATCCCTTTTGGGCTGTGGTAGCCCAAATTGGTGTGGACCTTATCCATCTTGCTTTCTTGTAATGAAACGGATTTATGGGTTTGCGGGCCCAGATTGTTACAATATATTATGATACCCCTCCCAATAGTCTGACATCGGAAAATTAGGAGTTGGTTGTATGGTTTATAACCAGTTAAGGAAGATGGACAAGTACCAATTGGATCCTTTTTAGGCTGTGGTGGCCTAAGTTGGTATGGACCTTATCCGTCTTGCTTTCTTGTAACGAAATGGATTCATGCATTTGCGGGCCCGGATCGTTACAATATGGTATCAGAGCCATGCATCAGCTGGAAGTGCATGAGCTAAGTACCACACAGGGCAAAGTGCTACATCCATGGGATGGGAGCCACCTCTTGAACCTGTGGGGGCCACCTCTAGAATTATGCCTGTCTGGTGGTTGCGATCATGTGCCCTTTGCGATAATGATGTTGCCTCTGTAAGGAAGGTAAATTGTGATGCCCTCACAATAGTCCCACATTGAAAAATTGAGAGTTAGTTGTATGGTTTATAACCATTTAAGAAAGATGGACAAGTACCAATTGGATCCCTTTTGGGTTGTGGTGGCCCAAGTTGGTATGAACCTTGTCCATTTTGCATTCTTGTAACGAAACGAGTTTGTGGGTTTATAGGCCTGGGTCGTTATAATATGGTATCAGAACCATGCATCAATCGAAAGTGCAGGAGCTAAGTGCCACACAGGGCAAAGTGCTACATCTGTGGGATGGGAGCCACCTCTTAAACCTCTGGGGGCCATCTCTAGAATCTTGTTTGCTTGGTGGTTGCGATCATGTGGCCTCTAGCGATGTTCCCTAGCGACGAGGACGTCACCTTTGTAGGGAGGGTAGATTGTGATGCCCCTCCCAATAGTCCCATATCGAAAAATTGAGAGTTGGTTGCATGGTTTATAACCTTTTAAGAAAGATGGACATGTACCAATTGGATTCCTTTTGGGCTGTAGTGGCTCAAGTTGGTGTAGACCTTATCCGTCTTGCTTTTTTATAACGAAACAAGTTTATGGGTTTGCGAGCCCGGATCGTTATAATATGGTATTAGAGCCATGCACCAATCGAAAGTATGAAAGCTAAGTGCCACATAGGACAAAGTGCTACATCTATAGGATGAGAGCCATCTCTTGAATCTGTGGGGGGCACTTCTAAAATCATGCCTGCTTAGTGGTTGCGATCATATACTCCTGACGATGAGGACGTTGCCTCTCTAAAAGGGATAGATTGTGATAGCCCTTTCAATAGTCTCACATCGAAAAATTAGGAGTTTATAACCAGTTAAGAAAGATGGACAAGTACCAATTAGATCATTTTTGGGTTATGATGACCCAAGTTGGTGTGGACCTTGTCCGTCTTGCTTTTTTATAACGAAATGGATTCGTGTTTGTGGGCCCAGGTTATTACAGTATGCTTCTTAACAACTTTCATCCATGTTATCCTTTGAAAGAAGCATCAATTATCATATTTTTTTAGATGAGTATAATATTTAAGGAATGAGAGGTATATCAGTATATACCTTTGAAAGGATGAACATTTACTAAACCTTTATTGCAATGCAAAGCTTCCCATAAATATTATTTTTGCCAATAAAAAGGCATGAAAATTTAATAAGATTGTATATATGATAAGATTTTGAGATGTGGGATACGAATGATAGGGCGACCTTTGAAGAATTAACTAGCATACAAGGAAAGGCAAATTAATCAGCTATTCTTGCTAAACATACTATGAGATTTTGAGTAGATGAAAATCAAGTTTGCTTGAAAATTTTAAAAATGGGAAACATGCATGAATAAACTTGTCAAAGTAGAGCTTTTGAAACTAATCAGTGAGATGAGTTCATGTTACATCAATTTGAAAACAAAAAAAATTTATTACTTGAAACACTATTAAACGATAAGAAATTTTATTAGTTGTGTATATTATATTATCCATTGAATAAATTTAGAAGGTTAAATTAGAAAGTATAATTGTTAATTAAAGAGGAAATGGGAGGAGTAATAAAGAAATAGCCATAATGAGCTTCCCCTAGGTCATGAAGGATGGTAATTTTTTTAAAAAAATATTAAAAACTTGTTTTCAGAATCTAACTAAAAAAGAGTATGGTTTTGTTCTAAGTACTAATAATCTGTGCCTCATGATAAGAAGTTAATCTTTATGAATTAAAAATATTAAAGAATCCCTTATAAATCTTGTTGCATGGAATATGAACCTTGCAATTAAAAGTTCTCTTATGAGTTTAATTTAAAGCAATTAATAAAGTATATTTTCAAATTAGCCCACTTAACCCAGCCTTTCTATTAGAAATATGATAGGGACACCATCTTGAATTTCTTCTAAGTAAAAAGCAATGCTAATCGGGATGACTTGATTGATAGCTCAAACATGCTATTTGTGTCAAGCTAAGTTTTATTAATCCTTATGTATTACAATAATAAAGCATTCATTATTGAAGGAAAGCTCTTTAGTCATTCAAAAGCAAGTTTAAAATTATCAATTCCATCTTTTATTTTAATCTTAAAAAGTACTTGTACTTTAGCCTCAAGCAAATGTCTTGATATAAATCTTTAAGTAAACAATTGATTCATATAACTTATAATTATAATGATACTATCTCCAACTCTCAAGTATCAAGCTTCATTTGCCTTTCTAAATTCAAAGCAAGTTTATGCGCTCAATCTTCTCTTTTCAAATTATAAGTTTTTGCTTGGTAAATGATACGGTGCTTAATGCTTTAGCCCAAAACAATATTGAATATAAATACTTTAATACCATGTTAATTGTTTTAAAACTAAACTTGCACTAATCTCTAATTTTCATGAACAAAGATGCACCCACTCTCCCACAAGAGTCACGTTGCAAGTAATAGTTAATTAACCATACTTCATAATAACATCATCATTAAAGGCCTTCTCTTTTTAATGATCTTACTAGCTCTCTATCACTGAGATTATACTCTTGAATATTAAAAGTTCATATACTTGACAAATTTAAAGCATTTGCATATGCTATAGAAAAGTCAATGCAAAATTTATAAATATTAAAATTAAATTTATATATATAGTAGGGTCACTGATTGATTGTCTTACTATATTTTTATTATAAATGATAAAGTAACATGAATCCCATAAAAAAGGGATTTTTCATGGACTAAAAATATTCTTCATGAAGTTGGATGTCAATTTTTGAATATTTTACTATTTTAGTTGTTGAAAAAAATTATATTTAGGATTCATATTTTTAAGAAAAAGAAAAAAAAAGTTGAAAAATTCAATGATCACATGTAAATTATATCTTATTCCAATGATCATACCCTTCTACTTAATACAACTCTAAGATCTATCATTTGAGCTTGAATTATTATAATGTATATTCTCCCTCTAAAAGTATCCACACATCATCTGTTTATTTATTTTTAGATGCATATTATAACTTGCACAGTGATGCAATAATTCCATACAAGACCCCTTGCTAGAGACAAGTGGAGGAACTTATGGTTTTGATGCGTAAGAGAAATGCCAAGCATCTTAAGACAAGCAAGATTATGGAATGACCCTTATACAATGCCACATGGGACATGGCAAGCAAGAGCTTCAAAAACTCTACATGTGCATGCCATATGTACAGAATAGCCATCACCTATTCATATATGCATAGTAGGTCAAACATGAGACCATATCCTTGACATCATCTTTCTCCATCACATGCATTTATATAAGCGAATGTTTGTCATGGAGAAGCCGCATGCACTTATTTCAAATCATGATATTACTTGAATTAATCTTAGGTTGGAATTAATTAAAAATCTGAACTCAAACAGATCCATCTAATGAGTAATATCTATGTCTTCGGCGGCCCATCACTAATATATTTACCGTCCAAGCCATTCGACCGACGGATAACGTCGCAAATCCCACGCGCTGAAAACGCCGGGCCATTCACGGAAAACGACCCCAAAATGGTTTTGGAGTCTGTTCCGTTCGACATAAATAGCCAGTCTCCGCTTTTGCGACCACGTCCAAATCGTTGGCAAGAACCACACGGTGGTAGCCTGGGTGGCTGGGGCTGGTCTCACGGTCGAATTGATGCGGATTTAAATAATAATACCATGATTGATTCGGTTAAATTTAGAAATTATTTTAAATCACGCTTCATTTGATATAGATGAGGGGTTAGGATCTCTTCTTATTTTTTCGTCTGATCATTTAGATAGTGTTTGATAAAAAAAAAATTATTAATGGATAAGTGTACTGGATAGAGTTTGTCCCTTGGCTATCCCATTGCTCATATCAAATGCAAAAAGGTAAATCCATAGGATAACTTTTTTTTACTCTTATTTGGAGGGATAACCAGCTATTCCTGCATTCTATAGGGAATAAATTAAGGGGATATCCCATGGTTAACCATGGATTATCCCTTTGGTTAACTTTATTCCTAGCTATCTCTTAGGTAGTGTTTGATAGGAAAAATATTATCCATGGATAAGTGTACGGGATAGAATTTATCCCCTGGCTATTCCTAGGGATATCCCTTAGCTATCCCATTGATCATATCAAATACAAAAAGGTAAATCCATGGGATAACCTTTTTTTACTCTTATTTGGAGGGATAACCAGCTATTCCTGTATTCTCTAGGGAATAAATTAAGGGGATATCCCATGGTTAACCATGGTTAACCATGGATTATCCCTTTGGTTAACTTTATTCCCTGCTATCCCTTATAGTTATGGCTTTTGGGAATAAGAGGGGATATCCTCTGGATATCCCCTCTTATCCCCTATTTCAAACACTACCTTAGGTAATGTTTGATAGAAAAAATATTATCCATGGATAAGTGTACGGGATAGAGTTTGTCCCCTGGCTATCCCTAGGGATATCCCTTGACTATCCCATTGATCATATCAAATGCAAAAAGGTAAAACCATAGGATAACTTTTTTTTTTTTACTTTTATTTGGAGGGATAACCAGCTATTCCTGCATTCTCTAGGGAATAAATTGAGGGGATATCCCATGGTTAATCATGGTTAACCATGGATTATCCCTTTGGTTAATTTTATTCCCAACTATCTCTTAGGTAGTGTTTGATAGGAAAAATGTTATCCATGGATAAGTGTANAAGATGGCTTAGACTTGAGTGCAATATAGACCTTTTTTTTTTTTTTTGTTCCTTTGGTTAGCTTTTGACATATATTGGCTTAAGTATATATCAATTAGATCCATGACATATGCATCATTTCTCTTGGATTGAGCAAAAGTTGTGCTTGAGTTGAAAGCATTATTTTTCTCCAATAAAGCAAGATAGAGCTTCAACTCGGCTTTTGAGCTCTAAGAATCCATGATAGCTAGATTACTTCTCTATTTAATCATGTATTAAATATGGATGTGTTTCAAACATTGAGGGATCATTTTTTTAAGTATCTATTCAATTGGATCTTTTGGTGCAGTTACTATTACTTGAGCTAGAGTTGGCTCTTTATCCTCATCTCTATAAAAGTCAAAAAGACCTACAATATTTAAAATATGAGTGATCCCATATCTTCTAGGAATCTTTGGATGATAGACATTGTCGTTAACTTTGAATAATATTTTGCAAGGCTATGCAGGTTTTGATAGAAAATCTCTCCTTTTGAGGCAGACCATCACAAGATCACTCTTTTTTGCAAATTTAAGTGCAATGATGTGCATCAATAGTTACTTTATATTTGGTGTTAGACTTTTCTAATTGCTTTTGAAATTAGCATGAATTTTTTTAATATAATCCACTAAGTTTTTTATATCAGAATTGACTTATTGAGAATTTGGTAGTGACACCAGATTGAGAACATTTTTGATGTCTTCCATACATGATTTCAAACAAACTTTGGCTAGTAGAATAGTTGCACAAATTATCACAAGCAATTTTTGCTTAAATTTTATCCAGTTTTGCATAAGTATCCAAGTAAATTACTAAGTTTTTTATTTATTGACCACCTTAATTTATCCATTTATTTGAGGCGGTGGACATTACTAAGTTGTAATATTCTCCCCAATTTTTACCATAATATCCTCTCATAAAGTGACCAATAAATTTGACAACACAATCCGAAGTGATAATCTTAAAAATTTTATGTAGTCAAATCACCTCTCTAAATATATGTAGATCAACCGTCTTAAAAATTTCATATAGTCAAACCACCTCTCTAAAATTATGTAGACAATCACACCATCTATGCTCACTTTGATCCATGGTATGACTCTGGCCTTCTCTCTTTAATTAACAACTTGGATGTCATATTTGGGCATAACACATTCGAGAAACATCAAGTTAAAAGATATAACTTCTTCATCAAGCACCTGTCTCAAGTGCTCTTATACTCTTAGGAATTACTTGAACATTAATATATCGAAATATAAAACCACAAATCTCTCAATAAAAGGTTGAAGTAGCCTGTTCATAATTTGCATGAACAGGTCCAAGGCACTGAAGAGAATAAATGGCACCATAAAGCCATTCATGAGGTTCCTTCCATATCCTAGCTAAACTTAATTTTCTACTAATTGCTTGGATAGATTTAAATTTGATGATAATCTATGAGAGATTAATCCTAGGCTCTTGCAAATTGGACCAACATTTCATCCAATCAGCTCTCCGCTATGATTTCGGTTTTGTTTGGATAAGCTATTGGGTCACATATAAGTGATTGTTAGCAGCTGCTGGATTGGACCAGCAGCTATTTCAAATAGCCCTTTATTGATGATGCAGCTATCTTCATGCATTCTCTAGGTCTCAACTTTTTCTTGGATTGAGTAGGGTAGGCATGGCATGAGAATTTAAAACTCTAGAAGAACAAGTCTTTTTGCTAATACCTATTGGCTTGTTTTTATAGTTTTTCATGTTCCTTTGGTGAGGTTTGGCGAGTTCAGCAAATCTAACACATGTTTTTTTTATATATATATAGAAAAATATATTCAAATCTAACACAAGCCTAACAAAAAGACATTTCACTATATCATATAAAAGATTATTATTGTCGCATAATTATAACTCTTTTAATATTAATATGTTCAAATTGTCTGGCATAAACAATGGATATCGGAAAAGATGTCTGAGAATGTAGCCTTTCCAGTTTCATGCAATAGCAAGCAAGGTAGCACTTGCTCATCCAATTGTCCATGCAGCCTCCGACTATGCGAAGATGTAACAATCAGGCTCCTTGTAGTTGATCAAATAAGTCATCAATCCTTAGCAGAGGATACTTATTCAGAATTGTTACCTTATTGATTTCTCGGTAGTCAATGCAGAGCCGAAAACTGCCATCTTTCTTCTTAATAAATAGGACTGAAACATCCCAAAGAGAAACACTTAGTCTGATAAATCATCGATCTAGGAGCTCCTGCAATTGATTCTTCAGTTCCTTTAGCTCAGCCGGGACCATGTGATAAGGGGCCTTGGATATAGGTCCAGACCTTGTCCGTCTTGCTTTCTGGTAACAAAATGGGGCTGGAGCCCTGATCGTTACAATATAGTATCAGAGCCATGCACCAACCGAAAGTGCAGGATCTAAGTGCTACATCCATGGGAAATGGAAGCCACCTCTAAATCCTTGCCTACCTTGTGGTTGTCTCTGGTGACGAGGACATTGCTTCTTTAAAAGGGATAGATTGTGAGTCCTTCTTAACGATTCCACATTGGGTAGAGGAGAAAAGGATGAGTGATTTATATGTTGTAAAGCAAAAAGAATAAGGTACCAATTGGATCACTTTTGGACTGTGATGGCCCAAGTTGGTGTGAACCTTATCCGTCTTACTTTCTTGTAATGAAACGGGTCCGGAGCCAGGATCGTTACAGAAGCTAAATTAAAGTAAGAATATCTACGTTCCAAAAGGCAAATAAATGAATGGTGTACAAGGTTTAAGCGGCAAAGAAGATGGCATTAGAGAAAGTGCTTTTAGAAGCATGTTTAATTAATAGGCACATCGACATCATCACATACAAGTAAACGACCTGGAAAGTTAATTTGAAGGACAAAAGAGATGCCATTAGAAGAAGGATGATCCTGCCTCTTTGACATCAAAGCAAACATGTGACGGGGAAAAATGCCTCTGATGGCCATCTCCAGTTCTTTATATTTTGAAACGAAAGTATGTTTGGATAAAGAAGCCGCCTCAACTCCAAAAGAAATAAAAAAAAAAATGCAGACATAAAAGCTACCACCACAATCACCATTATTTAATTATTTAATTTAAACATATGCAACTAATCTTCATTAATATTATGAAAAAAACGCACCTCCATGTCTTGCATCTTTATAAAAATACAGCCTCTTCCTGGTGACTGTTTTACACCATAACATAATTAAATTGCTGGAACGAGACAAAGAGCTGACTCAGCCTCTGTTCTTTCCATCATCACCTTTTCGGGCATGGTGGGGACTTTTGGACGTGGTGGCCCAAAAGCGGCCTCCACCGATGAGGCCTGGCGTTCGATTATTTTGCAAGCTCTTGTCAGAAAGCCTTGTGGTGACTAGATGGGAAGTATCTGGTTCTGGATACCCTGACCAAGAATTCTTTAAAAAAGGGCAGAAGAAAATAAATGCGCTGCAGCACTCCACTGGTTGCTGGGTTCGGGTAGGCGACACAGCTAATGGGCGAGGAGGATTCTGTTGAAAAATTTTATGTATTTTTATATAAATTAAATTTATATATTATATAATAAAATATAAAATTAATATTTAAAGCTTAATTTTTTTAAAAAATAATTTAGTTAATAAAATTAAATCTAAAATTTATTTTGAATCATATCTATGTTCTTTATTGAGGATAAAGATTGATAAAGTCCATAGCCATCAAGCGTCCGATCTCTAATGGTGATTCACGCAGAGATCTTTGAATGATATCCTATCAAGATTGGATGATGAGGGGTGCTAGCGCTTTTTTTTCTTCTTTAATTAATTTTTTAAATTAAGAGAGAGAATAATTTCTTGATCAAAAATCTTGATCAATCAAGAAAAGAAAGAATAACTTGCTTTAATCCATCCAAAAGAGTATAAACAAATGAGAGAGAAGCTTTCAACCCATCCAAAAGAGAGAGTTACATCAACTCGTTCTAGAGAGAGGGATATTCTAGAGAGAGAAAGTAGGGTCTGAGCATCTAAAAGAGAGAAAGAATGAGTTAGGCGTATATTTCCAAGAGGACGTCTCTCTTCTTTATATATATATATAATATGAAGAGGAGGTTATGTGGTTCATAAAAAGAAGGTTTTTGTTTGAACCACCCAACATACAATTATATCAAGTTGATAACAAAAATATCCTAACAAATTTAAGATATTTGTTATCCTGATCATGTTAGGATTACAACCACCAAATCATATTTCTAAAAAATAGAAAATTGGTTATCCCATGAAACTAACGCCCTAACCTTGGGTTTGGCTTCATGATGATGCCCAAATCATGGGTCTTTCCTCCTCCATGACATGAATATGGGTCATGCCCATCACATGGCATGGATCCATCCTTCATGTGGCACAATCTTAGCCCTCGGTTCAATTGGGTTTTTACGAATCAAATTATGCCATCATATGGACCCAAGTAAGTGCCACATTACCAATTTACTTAAATCCTAATTAATCTAAGCCATCCATCACATGGATCAAGCCTAACTGGGTATCCAATTAATGAATTTCATATGTACATCACATGTACAAAAGGCCTCTCCCTTAAACATAAAATTCTTTTCTCTATGATGAATCCTATTCATCAATTTCATGTTCTCTTATTAAGATTGGTTCAAACCCAATCATAATTAATTGGTCATCTAATCTGAATTAAGTCCAACTTAATTCCCATTTTAACTTCATCCAAAATCTTCTTAATGCGTGTGACCCATTAGGTCCCTTGACACGTTGACAATAATCATGTCCCTTGATTGACCCTAGGGTTGACTTGATCAACACATTGTCCAAGTCATTTCTTTAACCAAATCAACTCTTTGATTAAGTCAAGAATTTATGATTATAGATCATGAGCAGCCTTTAGCAAAGCATCATGACTATCCAAGTATTAAGGGTTTTGTTAATGTGGTCATCAACAATATATGTCCATGAACGATTACCGTATGATTCAATCCCTTTGTCATATATCTCAGATCAATTAGTGGTATGGAATGTGTCAACCCTGTAATTGATCTGTGTTGATCTCAAGAAAAATTGACTCATATGAATTGAAACTTCGAAATCATTTCAAATTCCAACTCAACCTTACAAGGATTTAATAGTCAATTAATCCATCAAGTGATCATGGGATATAACCCTTTCTATCAAGGGAGACGAATCCTATCTTGATCAAATACCATCTTTCCCAACCGACACCATATTTATCATCCGTGGCTAGAGCAACGTTTATATATCGTCAAAGCATGACATTCCACACATGAGGTGCAATCAAGATCTCAAGTCAAAGGATCACTCGCACCACCGTCATTAGAGATCAACCATCAACACTATATAGAATATCTATATGGGATCTCTGTGCGGGTCATTCAATACATCGTTATAATAACGAGCATCTACACACCTATCCAAGTATCTACATACTTTAGGTTGCGAGATCAGCTGCTCACCACAATGATGAAAATATGTAATGTGTGCTAGTCTCAATGGTGTTCTATAGTGCTCAGTTTTGTCTACGCATCGATCAAAAAAATTTTAAAGAATCGAACTATAACGTGCAATTTTGGATCTCACAATTTATAATCTCTATTATAAATTCCATTTGCATAGTTCACATTCTTTTGGACTTTATCTCACAGGTAAAATATATCTTATATATATATATATATATATATATATAAGAATTATACCTGGATAGATAAAGAAACCAATAAATTTGATATACATTCGTAATGAAATGTATATAAACTAGCATCTAATCCAATTGGATCTAGGGCATACACTAACAGATTCATGAGGGTCCTAGGCTGAGCCCATTCCCTGAAAAAGATGTGGTACTGCACCCAATTGATTACTGCATTTAGGTCTCAGGCAAGGTCGAGCAATTGGCGTAGGCAAATTTTAAGAGGTAATGCATTGTACCGCTCTACATGGTCATAATATGTTAGGCATTACCATATTCATATCAAACTAGAACTGACGAGCAGGCTAGACCGCTCGTGACTTGGCCCATGCTGTAAGCCCTGCTAGCATGATCGTTCACATTAATAATTTTACACACACACACACACACACACACATATAATTATTTTCTTATAATTTTAATTTTATAAAACTAACTAAATAAATTTGATTGAATAATTATAATTGTGATCAAATCAGTATTAATATACCTATGATTCATATGATTTTGAACTTGATTTCATCTTTGTTGGATGATTTGATTAATGATTTGTGTAAATATAAAACCCAATAATTTTGATAAATCATGTCTCTTCTTCTCTTCTATTATTGGGATCGGTTCTTCTTTTGAAGAACATTGCTTGGAGGGCGAGCACGAAGAGCAAGATTTAAGTCAAGATATTCCTAATAATTACTATTTCAAATCAATTGCATAAAACAAACTTAACGAAATAAGATATGGTAATTAATTAATTTATTACTATATTGGTGTTTTAAAAATTTTGATTCTAATATTCCTATAGTGCTAATCTGATGTGGCTCATGAAAATTTCTTTTTAAATTAAAAATATTTTATAAAATTAATGCGGCTGGCACATAAATTGACACAGTTTAACTCAATCAGTTTGGTGGGGTCATGAATCTATGGGCTATGTCAATATAGCCCATAAGAAAAGTCTTTGTACATCACCTTCGGTACAGCAAATCCTACGTGAGCTACATCGCTCCTTCATATTGATTCACATGGATTCTACATGGCCTGACGCGATAGAATGGAATAGTAGAGATACAATATTATGTTTTAAGTATGACGTGCATTAATACCTATTCAGCCTTATTTTAAAATTAATGTGCAGACGAAAATACCCTTTCCTTTCAGCTTACTTCTACCCGCCATGTTGCTTGGATTTACTAATGGAAAACTCTTTTCAATTCTAAAATAATCTTTTTGGCTCTGGCTTTCGGGTGCAAGAAATCAGTCTAAGGTTGGAGTAAGATCTTTCCCCCTCGCTTTGAGAGTTTGATCTAAGGAATCAGTTTGCATCAGTGATATAAGCTTCTTTGTAGCTCAGAAAAAGTTCTTCGAAAAGTGTTATGATTTTTGGGTGTAAGAAAATATTTCTACTTGAAGGCTGAAATAAACCACCGAAGACTTCTTTATTAACTTCAGAAGAAAATGTCATCCCCAGCAGAAAGTAAAAAGCACTTGTTTATGTATCTTTTTATAGTTTCTTTATTACACCAACTGTTTTGGTCGTTAAAGAAAGTTAATGTGTTAGGAAAAAGTGTATAATACTCAAGTAGCATTCCTGGCATGTTATGACATTCTGGGAGTCATAACTCAATCTACTAGCAAAGGGTATTCCTGGTATGAGGGGTCAATATTTTTAGTTTCATGTTTTTATGCATGGATGTCATACTCTTTTAACTAGGGTGTCCTACCTTATGAACTAGGGTGTCATGAAACTATTTCGCCTACATTAATAAGGAAAAGTCATCTTGCACTACGCCCAATGCAGAGCATGTGCACCACGTGCGCGTGCGATGGAGCATGCGGTGCGGTGCATGAAAGGATACTCTGGAGTCGTAAACTTGAATATTTTCTGAAAGGGTATCATAGTTTTATAACTGGAGTGTCGTAGTTTTTTAACTGGGGTATCATAATATTTTTTTGGCCAATACTAGTAACCTTCTAGCTTCCGTAGCATGTTATAACACTCTGAAAGTCATTATTCAGACCATAGATGATAGGTATTCCTAGTATTAGGGGTTTAAACATAAACCTTAATGTTTTTTGAAATGATATCGTAGTTTTATAGTGGAGTGTCATAGTTTTTGAACTTGGGTGTCGCAATATTTTTTTGGTCAATACCATTAACCTTCTAGCTTTCGTGGCATGTTACGATACTATGGAAGCTATTATTAGACCATAAATGATAGGTATTCCTGGTATTAGGGGTTTGAACATAAACCTTAACATTTTTTGAAAGGGTATTATAGTTTTGTAACTGGAGTGTCGTAGTTTTTGAAATGGGGTGTTGCAATGTGTTTTCAATTAATACTAATAGCCTTCTAACTTCCATGGCATATTACAATACTCTGTGAGCTATTATTCAGACCATAGATGATAGGTATTCCATATATTAGTGTTTCGAACATAAACCTTAACGTTTTCTGAATTTGTATTGTAGTTGATTAACTGGGGTGCTGTAGGTTTTTAACTGCAGTATCGTAATATTTTTTTGGCCTGTCCCACTAACATATAGCTTTCGTAGCATGTTACGATACTCTGTGAGCTATTATTCAGACTATAGATGATAGGTATTGCAGGTATTAATGTTTTGAATATAAATCTTAATGTTTTCTAAATAGGCGTCGTAGTTTATTAACTGGGATATCGTAGGTTTTTAACTGCAGTGTCGTAATATTTTTTGGCCTATACCATTAACTTTATAGCTTCCGTGGCATGTTACGACACTCTGTGAGCCATTATTCATATGATAGATGATAGGTGTTCTAGGTAGTATTTCAAACATAAACCTTAACTTTTCTGAATGGGTATCGTAGTTTATTAACTAGGGTATCGTAGGTTCTTAACTATGGTGTCATAATATTTTTTTGGCATGTACCACTAATCTTATAGCTTCCATGGTATGTTACAACACTCTGGTAGCCATTATTCAGACCATATATGATAGGTATTTTAGATATTAGTGTTTCAAACATAAACCTTAATATTTTTGAATGGGTATCGTAGTTTATTAACTTGGGTGTCGTAAGTTTTTAAATGTGGTGCCGTAATATTTTTTTGGCCTATACACTAATCTTATAGCTTTCGTAGCATGTTATAACACTCTGAGAGCCATTATTCAGACCATAGATGATATGTATTCTAGGTATTAGTGTTTCTAACATAAACCTTAACATTTTTTGAATAGGTGTTGTAGTTTATTAACTAGGGTGTCGTAGGTTTTTAACTGCAATATCGTAATATTTTTTTAGCCTGTACCACTAACCTTATAGCTTTCGTAGCATGTTATGATACACTAGAAGTCATTATTCAGACTATAGATGATAGGTATTTCAAGTATTTCGAACATATTAACGTTTTTTGAATGGGTAACGTAGTTTATTAACTGGGGTGTCATAATATTTTTTTGGCCTATACCACTAACCTTATAGGTTCCGTGGCATATTACGACACTCTGAGAGCCATTACCATAGATGATAGATATTTTAGGTATTAGTGTTTCAAACATAAACCGTAACATTTTTGAATGGGTATCGTAGTTTATTAAGTGGGGTGTCATAGGTTTTTAACTGCGTTGTCGTAATATTTTTTTTGGCAACTGCTATGTATTCCTGTGACATAACATTGCACAATAATTATTATGCTTATGATAAAATGACATATAAAACTATGGATATCAATGTTTATGACTTTGTGCCTATATTTCTACAGATAATGCTGAATTATAGATATGAAAGAAATCAAATATAATCACAGGAGCGCACCTTCTTCCATCACCCTGAATGTAGAGAATGATTCTGTTGTTCTTCAAACTGGAATGGAGTTCAATTCAGTAGATGATGTGTATAATTTTTATAATGGATATGCTAAAAGAGTTGGTTTTAGAATCACAACAGTGTCTAGCAGCATCAACTATAACAAAGAAACTTGCTTCAAGCACCTGGCATGTTGGAGGCAAAAAAATCTAGAAAAACAGAGAAGTCCATGAATCATAGGGATACTGGCAAAATTGATTACAAGGCATCTATAAAAGCAAGACTAAATTTTAAAAGTGGTAAGTGAATTTTGGTTGAGATTTCTCTAGAACATAACAATGGGATATCCATAACATCAATTGATTATCTATGGTCCCATAGGAGGATCAGTATAACAAAGAAGGAAGAAATCAGCAATTTATATGCCGTGAATGTTCCTATAACTCAGATATACTCTGCCATGGCAAGAAAGAAAGGGAATAGAAGACAATTGGAATTCATAGAGAAGGATGCTCGTAATTTCATCTATCGTGAATGTTAGTCTTAACTAAAAGAAAAAGATGTTTAGTCAATGATAATTCATTTTATAGAAATGTAAGTAAAAAATGCTAATTTATTTTATACCTTAGACCTGAATGATAATGGATAGCTCATGTCAGTCTTATGGATTCATCCAAGCTCAAGATTGATGTGCACTTACTTTGGAGATGTACTGAGCTTTAACTTAACCTACTTGACAAATAGATATCAAATATCTTTTTATCTATTTATTGGGGTCAACCATCATGGATAGTGCACATTGCTTAATTGTGCATTATTGTCTAATGAGAGAACTGAGATATATAAATGGGTTTTTCAATCATGGCTGGATGTTTGTCCCAACACACGACATCGACTTTGTTTTTGGCATATATTAAAAAAGATTCATGAAAAGATTGGCCATATTTGCATAGTAAATCTCAAATTTATGGTTAATTTTGATGAGGCGATATATGATTCACTTACCATACAATCATTTGAGGAAAGATGAGCACATCTCATGAAAAAATATGAAGAAGGCTATAAATTGGTTGAATGACATTTCTTGATTATCAATCTTATTCGTTCAAAGTCATCATTCAATGCCTTCATGCTCTTTACACTTATCTCTATCAGCTGACATCAACATCACTATATCTGGTTAACCTCATATCATCATCATGATATCATAGGGTAAGTTCTCTACCTGATAGATATCGAAAGATCATCTTAATTGCTTGTCAATAAACAGTATCAGGATTGCTTTGATATCTATTAACCATCCTAATAGCAAAAGAAATATCATGTTAGGTATACATCATTACGTACATTAGACTCCAAACTGTACCAATATAAAGTACTTTGGTTATTTTCTTTTTTTCTTCTTTTAATTTTGGATATTGTTTGGCACTAAGAATATGATCCTTTTCGATTGAAGCATCAACAACTTCGCATTATGCATTCAAAAATATTCTAAAATTCTCTTTATGTAAGTCTCTTGAGATAAACCTAGAGCCTTTTAGAGCAACCTCTATAAATTTTAACTCCTAATACATAATATACCTGACTCATAATATCTTTCATCTCAAATGTGAAGGGTAACCATCGTACGTGGTAATGGTTAACTTTATATATAATTTTTGGCTAAAAGAATGTTGTTCACAAATAATGAAGAATAAGAACTTTTTTTTCAATTCTTTTGACATATGCGCAATGATCTTCCTCGATCATTGTAAAGCCTATTGAAATAATAGCTTGATGGAAACAATAGTACCATTGCCTAAATGATTGTTTTAGGTCATAAATAGAATATTTTAGGTGACATGTTTTGTACTCCTATTCTTTGGTCATAAAATCCACTGGTTGATCCGTATAAATCTTCTCATCTAGTTTTATATTGAAAAATATCGTCTTTCCATCCATTTAGAATAACTCTAAATCCAAATGCATGAAAATAGCCAGAAGTAAGCAGAAAGAGACTAATCGCACCATCGGAGAGAATGTCTTTCATAGTCTATACCCTCTTTTTAAGTGTATCCTTTCACCACAAGATGTATTTATACTTATCAATTGGACCATCTACTTTGGTATCAAATAATCAATTTAGATTTATACTTGAAGATGACCATAAAAGCTATTTATTTAATAAGAAGATTGATAGAAAGATATAGAGAAAAGAAAAAAAGACCTTCATACGGTCTTTATTGATTTAGAGAAAGCATATGATAGAGTATCTAGAGAAATAATATGGTGGTTTTAAAAAAAAGAAGTTACCAAAAGGTATACAGAATTGATAAAAGATATGTATGATAGAGCAATAACTATTGTTAAAACAATAATAGGAAAAACTAGTAATTTTAATTACTGTAGGTTTACATCAAGAATCTACCTTAAGTCCATATCTTTTTGTATTAGTTATGGATGAATTAACCAAATATATTCAAAATGATATCTCATGGTGTATGTTATTTATAAATAATATAGTATTGATTGATGAAACTAAATCTAGAGTAAATGCTAAGCTACAGATTTAAAGAGAAGCTTTAGAATCTAAAGGTTTTAAGATTAGTAGAACTAAAACTGAATACATGAAATATAATTTTAGTGGGAGTAGAAATAAAAATGAAGATATAGTGAAGATTGTAAGCCAAGAGATATCAAGGAGTAAAAAATTTAGGTATTTAGGATTAATTATCTAGCAAGAAGGTGAAATAGGTGAAGATATGAATCATAGAGTTAAAGCAGGATAGATTATTAAGTGGAGGAGTGCTTCGGAAGTATTGTATGATTGACGCATCCCATTAAAATTAAAAGAAAAATTTTATAAAACTGCTATTAGGCTAGCTATACTATATGGAATAGAGTATTGAAAAATATTGAAATAACATGTGAATAAATTAAGTGTAACAAAAATGCGTATGTTAAGATGGATATGTGATAAAAATTTAAAAGATAGAATTAGAAATAAATATATAAGAGAAATGATAGGAGTAGTCCCAATTGAAGATAAAATGAAAGAAAATCGATTATGATGGTTTGACATATACAACGTAGACCTTTAAATGCTCGAGTTAGAAAGTGTGATCTTTTAACAATTCATGGTAAGGATAGAGGTAGAGGTAGACCTAAACTAATATGAATAAAAATAAATAAATAAATATAACTATTTATAATTTAAATATCAACTTGGTCCTGAATATAGCAGAGTGGTGGAAGCAGATTCATGTAGTTGACCTTATGTAGTTGAGAAAAGGCTTAGATGAGTTGAGTTGAGTTGAGAATTGGACCATCTATTTTGTGTTTAATTTTCAAAACCTACTTGTTTGCAATGATCTTGCACCCAAGTAAAAAGTCAATTAACTCCATATATTATCCTTAGCCATTGAACTTATCATCCCTCATATCACCCATCCATTTCTCATAAGCATATGAATTAATAGCTTCTTCATAAAAAGCTAGCTTATTGACATCAACGGAGCATAGAAGAAGGATTCCCCTTCAATCTCAAATTGATGATGGAGAACTATTCCTCGTTTGCTTTTACAAGGCTGCAGATCTTGAGAATCTTCTAGTAGTATGCTCCCACTAATTGGAATACTCTCATTAGACATAGGATCATTCAGACTATCTCTATGAATCATCAGATAATGCTGTTGTTTGTTATTATGATCTTAAGGCAAAGATGTATCTTCCCGAGATTCTTGTAACTAATATAGTCTAAGTTCCCTTTTAGCTTCACCACTAGTTAGAAATTTCTCCTTTAGGAAATCCACATCGTAAGACTCTAGCTCAGTCATTCCTTCATCAAAATGTTTACCATACATCACATAGCCCTTAGAGTAATCTAGATATCCTTTAAAGATATTCTTACATATTCTAGGACCCAATTTTTTATATTTATAGGAAGGATTGTGAGTTGATCCTCATAGGTATAAACCTTCCAAATTAGGCTTTTTACCATTCCATAATTTATAGAGAGTAGTAAAAAAGGTACATATTAAGAATGTAAATAACAGTCAAAAGTGCATCCCCAAAAGAATATTGAGAGGTTGGCCTGCGCCATCATTAATCTAACCATATTCAAGAGTATATAATTTCTCCTTTCTATAATACCATTTTGTTATAAAGTACTATGAATAGTTAATTGCCTGTATATCCTATTTTCTTTATATAATTCCTTGAATTGATCATATAAATATTCTTGACCTCTATTCATGCAAATAATATTTATGTTCTTTTCCTTTTGATTCTCATCTTCAGTTAAGAAGTGTTTGAAATAATTCAAGGCTTGTGATTGGTGAGATAACATGTACACTAAACTATACCATGAATAATCATTTAAAAGTAAGGAAATAAGAGGTTCCATGACGTGCTTTCACAATCATAGGTCTGCATATGTTTGAATAGATTAATTCTAATAGTTGAAATGCTTTGGTAGCCTTTCCAAAAGGTTTTTTGCAGGTTTTCTTGCTAAGCATGGTTCACACATAAGGTAGGCTAACTTTAGCAAGAGATTCCAATAGGCCTTCTTTAACTAATCTGGCTATTCTCTTTTATCCTATATGGCTCAATTTTTCATGCCATTTAATAGAATTAGACACAGAATTCAAAGGAGATGTAACTAAAAACTAAAACCAAATCCATTACAAAAAAGTTATTGATTAAAGGACCATAGCCATAAAAGTTCCTACCTAAATAGATATATAATTGAGTCCCTCAAAATAGAAAGAAAAACCTTACTTCAAAAGTGTCAAAACTAAAGTGGATTACATCAACATTAGATGCATAAAGAACATCATGCAACAATAGGTCGTGCTCCACGTGCATCTTTAGTTGAAAGTGACAATGCTAAGCACCTCTTCTTATGTGCCATTGCCTACAGTGATATAGTGGCTGCCTGCTAGTACTCAATGATAATCCATATCTTACTTAATCTCATGCCACATGTTTTTTTACCCTTATATTTACAATCCAATGAGAGAAAAGATGAGCAGCAAATACATATGAACAAACATAAGTAGGAAGAGAGCTAGGATACGAGTTTACGTTCTATGGCTTAGTGCAGTCACGAGCGAAGTGACTAGGTTTTAGCAGTTGTAGCACTTAATGTTATTCAAGTTTTTTTTTTGTCACACTTGCCCTTGCGATCCATAGCTACTCCACCATCCTTGGGTGCTAGAATCCCTGTTTTTCCATGACCAACTCTCTTTTGTTATCCCTTGTGCTTAGGCATATTTTCTTTGAGTTATCAGTTGAGCAAGTAGTGCTATACTATGATTTGCATTTTTTCACTCTGCTTCAAGTTTGAGATAGCATGTAATATTCTTAAAGGTCTTAATACTTTCATTGTGTATCATTAATTTTACTTAGCCCCAAGAGGATTCAAGAAATGACCTAATAACAGCTTGAACCTATTGCTCATCCATGCCTCCATACTTCAATTTAAGCTATTCTCACATTTCTTTGGTAGTTTGAAAATTCTCAAACTCACCAATTAGGTCATCTTGTATGTAGCTCAATATAGTAAAGCATACACTTCTATATTTTTGCACCATTTTTGATAAGCTTTTTAGTCACGGTGGTGTTAGGCCATTTGCCCTTTCGTTGGTGGATTTATATTATTGGTTAGAGTTTCTGGTACATCCTTCTCGATCATTAAGGATGTGCTCTATTTTTTTTATACCATATATCAAAATGCTTTCCATCAAGTGTTTTTAGTTTTAGTCGGATAGACAATTGAGTTTTTAGAAACCATTTCACTATATTTATTATGCAAATATTAAATTATGCATATATTTTATATTTTTTTCTAATCTAAGTAGACCATAAATTTTTTTTTTACATATTAAGATCAAAAAAAATTTATATTTAGCTAATTATCATCTCCTAATATGTAGAGCAGAATAACATATCTAACTGATCAAGGATAAAATACCCATAATTCACAGCTTCATCATGAAGCAATAAAAATAATTAAGATATTTATTATTTTTCTTATAAAATAATTTTGAAATAATTTATAAAATAATCATACATATGCACTAATGTCTAATCCTATTTTTTAATTATCATAAGAAAATAATCATATTATTAAAATTATTAATACTTGTGATTATGTAATGATATAAACTATGTTTTAATTTTAGGTTTAAATTTACTTTTATGAAACTCTTGTATTGTTACCCATTAAGTGAAATAGCCTTCCGCTCGAGTGATGCTCGTCCGACATTTTTGGCCGAAACGAGTTGATTGTCTTGAGGAAATGTCTTTGTGTACCGCCAATCTGCGTGTCTGATGCACAAAGACTTTTCCTTGTCTTGATTGTCTTGCATGGGTGTGTAGCCTAGCATCCCGATGGAACCTAGTTGGCACGAAAGACCAGCGCACAGCATGAGTCCAGCCCTCAGCATGCAGCCCAGTACGTAGGCACGCAGCCGAGCGCGGCCTGCGATGCAGGAGCATAGGCATGTAGGTGGACAAAGTCTACTTTATGGATGAGAGCCATCGTTCATGTGAGTGCAGCTAGTCACGTGCGGTGCACGACCAAGCACATGTGGGCATGCAGGGCGTGGCCATTGTGCAGCACGGGCCCCAGCACGCGCGAGCACGTGGGGCGCGATCAATCGCGCTGGGTGCAGCCAGTTTCATCTTCTCCATGGTTTCATTCACAAGTTTTAATCACTTGCATCTCTTTCTTTTTAAAAAAATTCCACGGTATATCAATTTTCTTACTTAATAATTTAATTAATTAAGTCAAAATTAGCCTTAAAATTTTAGAAAAAATATTAAGCATGAATTAAAATTTGATCTAATAGTCAATCTTTAAAACTTAAAGTGAATTAATCTATCATTTGTGATCACAACATGGCATATATGAATCTATCATTATAATATACTATATGAGGTACAATACAATATAACAAGCATGAGCAAGTTCTGATATCATTGGATGTTAAATATAAAAGAACACATAATACCTTTTCTTGATTTGAATAAAATAGAACATAATCCTGGTTTGTATTACAAACATGGTTTTTTCGCATAATAAGATGGCTATCAGAGTTACCCATAAATTTTCCATACTCCAAGAGACTCCAAATTGTAAGTATGGAAATAATAGGCCAAAGGCGGTACTCTAGTACTTTACCTATAAAAGTATACTGGGTCTTTTCAGCTCATAATTATCCCTTTATAATCAAATAAGAACTCTTATTCCTTCATGATTATCTAAGGACTCATTTTTTCATAATTATCCTTTATAGATAATCATTAAATGCCATTAGATACCCATTGCAATAATTTATACCTTAAAATGTGACTTTCAACAAATATTGCAATGACAAGCTCTTATTTTGTTCATTATTTTGTAATTATCATAAATTCATTATTTAATGGCACTTCTACGGATTCTTTCCAAAATTCTGCTAGATTAGTAGCATATAGTGTTGATTGTGCTAGCCAATAAAAGGCTATATTTGAAATTAAAGATATTATAAGGTAAAATTATGATATATTTGATCACTTGTCATAATAGTAGGTGCATTTAATATTTTATGATATAATACCAAACTCATTGGAAGAAAAAAAACCTCTAGTTCATTTGCATAAAGTTTTGATTTCTTTAAATTGAGAATTCTTTAAATAGAATTCAAGTCAAGAAGCCATCACATCTTGTATCATAATCCCATGATGATATTTTAGGTCTCTAACTATAGATTGAACCTAAAAAAAAAAGAGTTTAATTACAGCAACAAAGTAGTGTTGGCCTAAAAAAGATCCTTTATATCATCCCTTTAATTGATACCATTTCTCTCTATTTGGAAATCACCTGTGAAATATAAGAGAAATAAGTATAAATTATATTATAAGATTATTGATTATTATAAATGATTTGAAATGTGAAAACCATAAATACATAAGTTAAAGGCTAAGCAACTCTTGTATTGACTATATCTCCAATTGCTTTATAATGACCATATTCTCTTATTAGTGGTTCATCACGCTCCATTAAAACCATAATTAATACTTCCTAAAACTCTGGTTCTAAAGCTACTCCATCATAATGTAGTTGGAAGTATCAAACGAGTTGTCGGTATGGCTTAGTCTACTCTAGAAGCTAGCCCATGGGCCAACATGTTGTGCTAGTCCGGCACAGCTCATATGCAGGCCATGCTGGCATGACTCGCCACAGCGTAAAGTGTAAGGTAGGATAGGAATGTTAGCTCAACACAGTATGAGGTGAGCCATGCTATGCTATACCAGCTTGCATGCCAGCCACGTATTGATGTGTATGTTAGTCTATCTTTTTTAATATTATTTAATTAAAATAAATTATATACATACCTTTGTTTATGGATGGGCAAGTAGCTTATCATCTCGATCGATCGCATTATCTTATAGCTTTCTTACTTGGTCATCTTCTTCGTCTTCTAGCCATTCAAAGGCAATCTTCATCTTCATCTTTTGTCGATATAGCTCGAGCCAAGTGATTGGCTTTTCTAGAAATATCACATTTATAATATTTCCTGCAGACTTTATAGATTACATGGAGACCCTTGCCTATGATTTCTTCAATATCAAAGTATAGCCAAACTCCAGAAGTCTTGGGTTTATTCTTGGACAGTTGGACCTAATGATCGATGTGGCATCAATGGCAATAGTAGACTAGGAGGTATTAAGTTCAGTCTTTAACCAATATGCTCTATAATCCATCATATTGACACTGAACTCACTTTTGGCTATGGAGTAGGTGAGACAATATCAATAATAGAGGGTAGAGAGTAGAGTAGAGAATAGAGATATTAGGATAGCTAACTAAAAATTAGAAAGAAGTTAAGACAGCTAAGGAGGACTAAGAGGATTTGTAGGAAGATAAGAGGGGCTTAAGAGAGCTTTAGAAAATTTGTGAATTGGTGTAGGATAAGGGAGAAGGCTTGTAGCCTATTTAGAGAGTTGCAAGACTTCCAAATGATCCAAATACTCTTGAAAACTAGCCATTTATGGCTGTTGGGAAGGGTAATAGGACTTATTAATAAAAAAAAAAAAAATACCCTTCAAGCTAGCCATTCATGGCAGTTGAAAAGTAGTACATTAGGAATCGGATGAAAATAGCCTACAAACTAGTTGTTTTTGGCCTTATTTTTGAAGGGTCTATTTTGAAAAAAAATCCTACTGGGCTCAGGCATGCTAGCCTGGATGGCATGGCATATAGGCCCACACATTGGCCTAGCATGCCTAATGGACCATGTCGTGAGCTAGCCTATTAGTCTCGGCCGTGCCATATAGGGGTCATGGGTAGTGCTGGCTCGCGAGCCATTCTTGTGCCAGCCTATGGTGGGCGATCGTATGAGCATGACTGATGGGCCTCAAGGGGGCAACTAGGCATAACACACCAGATGGGCTATCTTAGGAACGACATGGCTATTGTAGCAGTTGTGCCATGCCGTGGCTCGGCTCGTTTAATACCTCTAATTATGGTATGACACTTGGTTAAAAGAATGTCTTCTAAAATGTAAGGAAGAAGTGCCTTGTAACTTAGTGAGTACACCTCACATCCTATAATTGAAATGTTTATTTAATATATTAAATTCATAATAAAGATGATGCTTAAATAATAAGAAAAAACTTATACCTAGAGAATTGTTTTGCTTTGTTGATTGAGTATCCTTTTGTTTATTTCTTCATTGTCCCTGTAGTTTCTTTTATTTTACATTTTAAAATTCAAATAAAAATATAGAATCAAATTTGGAACAATAGGAGTTGATTATTTATTTAACATGTATAAGCCAATTTAAGTTAAATTGTTACCTAATTTAGAGGATGTGCCTGGATGATGATTGTATTGTCTCTTATCGAGTCAAGGTTCATCAAGGCTAGCAGCATCATGAACATAACATCAATGACAAACTTTTATCAAAAAGTGGGCTTTAAGAATGCCAATAACAACATGAATACCAGGGAAATGCTTGCATGTATTTCATTAGTTGGTTCACATGCCCATGTTCCAATAGGTATATGCTTATCATAGTTCCTTTTCTCAACAATTTCTAGTCTCTTTATCAATTGAGCAACAAGAGAATGCAAGGAATCAATCTTCTCTCTCAAGTCAACAATTTTTTTTCTTCTCAATCTCTGAGGTTTTTCTTTTGCAATCAAATCAACCGTAGGGTTTCACTCTCTTAAAAATCTTTAAGAGTGGAGTGCAGCCTAATGTACGGACATGCCATTTTTTGACCCTGCTACTAAGACTTAAATAAAATATCATTCGATGCAATACTAGGTTCTAAGCTATTTAGGCAATTTTCATAAGCCACTCTAGTTGTTGTTTCAAGGAGATAGGTATTGACAATATTTACTCATTTGACTGTTTCATTAACTCATATATATATATATATATATATATATAGCGCATGCACACATGCACACTAAATTGTAATATACAATAATATTTGTTGAATGCTCATTCAAAGGGGTTCCACTCTACATTTATAATTATATTAATATAAGTATTATTATAATTTAATATTTTATTATCATTATTAATTAATTATAATATTATTAGAAAGTTTAACATCATTATTGTGATAGTATAATATAATGATGTGATATATTATTATAGTAATATGATAAAATTAGAACATAATAAATATAATAACATTATATTAGTATAATAAATCATAGCATTGTATATAATGTTATATTGTCATATTATCTTACTTTATGCTATATGATTATAGTATAGTTGTAACAGGATTTTTATGCAACATTACACTGCATTATTATAATTATTATATTATACTATAATATATTGACTTAGAGTAGAGTTGACCAATTCTAACTAGTTGAAATTAAGACCTTTTTATTTCAGCTATTTATCTGGAAGCTCCTTTGGGAATGTTTTCCGACTAGTGCCCTGCTCTCTCGTAGGGGTGTACCAATCCAGGCAATTTGCCCTATGTGTGGATTAGAGAACGAGACGACTAACCATGCTATATTCATATGCCCTCGTGCTAGATGGATTTGGCATCTGATGGGTTATAATTGCAGAGCGAATGTTTCTGGATCCCCTCGCTCCCTCTTCATTCATGATCTCCGAAGGGCCTCGAAGCATCATTGCGGTCTCTAGGCGGCCACTGCCAATCAGATTTGGTTAACAAGGAACCAGATTATATTCACAGAGGACTTCATTTCTTCCCATCGGCTTGTGTGGAAGATTAGAGCTTTGTTTGCTGATTGTGCCCATGCTACTCAAGTGGTTGATCATGACTCCTCTGGCCTCTGGGGTTCCCCTACTACTTCGGCAGCAAACCGGAGTACGGTTTTTATTTTCTGGGAGCCCCCCTCAGGGTTTGTCAAAATCCACTTTGATGGTAGTGTCCGTGGCAGACTTGTTGGATCAGCCTTTATCATCAGTGGGCCTCAGGGCGATATGCTGGCAGCAGGCGGATTTAGTACCCTCGACTCCTCTGTCCCTATGACCGAGCTTTATGGGGCCTGGGCAGGTATTACTTATGCTTCTAAGTTTCTTCATGCCCATAGATTAGTTATCGAGGGCGATTCTTTGACGGTCATTAGGTGGTTACGGAAGGAGAATGTTCCCGCAGCCCCCATCAATCCGATTCTTCGAGACACCTGGTCCATTCTACAGGAAGTGGATTCAGTCCAGATATGTCATATTTTCATGAAGCCAACTCGGCGGCTGACTGAGTGGCGGCTTCGGTAGCTCAGCACACTGGCCATTGGCTATGGAGGCTAGGAGACCCATGTCCTCCTGTTTTGGTGCAAATTTTGTATTATGATGTATCTGGGCTAATTCATACAAGACTAGTGTGATTGCCTGTGTGTACAAAAAAAAACCTTTTTATTATTATTATGTATCATCATATATTATAATAATATTTAAATATAAAATATGATATAAATAATATAAAATAAAATAAATATGCTATTATATTATCATAATGATATGATAATGTTAGTGTATTATAATATTAAATATAATTATTCTTGTTTGTTGAAATCATGAGTAGACTTTTTGTAGGTTGATCAGCTGTTAATTTGGTTGCAAGTTAATTTACATGTAGTTTCTGGTACTAGTGTAACTTTATCTTTCACTATGTAATTAAATTACAATATTTTAAATAGACGTGATGAGCTGCTGTTGATCGCCCCGCGAGATCAGCTATGTCCCGGCCCATGTTTTAAAAGCCCATATGTAGCACATGTGCGCGTCCATTGAGGAATGGTTATAGAAAAAGTAGGCGGTGCAGAAAGCGCATCAGGTGCGCTCATTGGTCGCGCGTCAATGCAGAGCATACTATAGCTCATTGAGCCATGACATACGCATCCGCATGGGTGCGCAGCTAATAGTCGCATGTGCACCGAGGGTGATGCACAAAGTCATTCCCATGGTCTCGATCCTCAGAGTCAGGGATGGTAGAAAAGCGGCTGTGCCTGAAAAATAGGCCGGTTTGATGAATGAGTGGGCCTTGGGTGGAGCCCGGCTTGACTTGAATTCCTTTAAATATATTGTTGATCAATAGTTGCTAGATGGAAGGTTTTGCCTAGACATGGGCACTGGGCCGGGCCCAGGCCGAGTCGGCCCGTGCCATCAAGAGGTGCTAGATGGAAGGTTCTGCCTAGACATGGGTGCTGGGCCGAGCCGCCCATGGCCTGGCTCAGGCCAGCACGAGCCAGGCCGTGCCAAGGACCCGGCCCAGGCCAACACGAGCCGGGCCATGCTTAGCATGGCCCAGCACGGCAGCTACAATACTAGGCCGTGCTGGGCTTGGAAAGTTCGGCCCATGGACCAAGCCCGGCATGGCACGTCGCGGGCCTGGACTGGCACGGCCCAGTCTGCCAGGCACGGCATGGCACGCATGCCAGCTCGGCACGGCCCACAAGGGCCTGGGTCGTGCCAGCCCGACCTGTGCCGAACCGGCATGGCCCACAAGGGCCTAATATTAAAAAAATTAAGTAATTTTTTTTAATAAATTAAAAAATTATTGGGAACAAAGAATTTATTAATATGAAGCCACATTAATGATGAGGGTTTGGCATAGAACCCTACTAGTTCATTAATTTAAAATTAAAATGGTACATAAAGGGAAGGAGGCTAGGTCTGACCTCCTGAATACAATAAGAAAGGAGAAAAAATAGAGATGGCTCACTTTAATAATAAAAAAATAAAAATATACAATTGTAAAAATAGAGATGATTCACTCATCAATGGTACAACTATAAAGTTTTGCATATTTTCTACATTTTGCTTTCATGACTCCATGAACCATAACTCTATCAAAATTATTCCAAACATCACTAGTCCTCTTACGAGAAAAGGTTTGACCTTCACTCCGTTCACTGACACTGGCTCTAGAGGAAACTTGGGGATTAATTTTCTCTTCCTCAGAAGCAAGGGGCATGCCAAAATGACTTTCGTCATAAGATGCCATATCTAAAATTTTAAATTAATGAATGCAAAAAAAATAAAAACTAACCACAAGAACGAGTTGAGAAGAGGACCAGACGTGGAGGCGTGGAGCCAAGATTTGTGAGCTCCTCTTGTACTCTCATCTTCCAATAAGAAGTGACCTTCTTTTTCTTGTACTTCAAACTTTTCAACAAGAACCTCCTCTTATGTAGCACTTGAACACTTGCTAGAGCACTTGCCACTGCCAGAACACTTGCAAACTAAAAATTAAATTGCTAGAGCACTTGCTCGAAGAGAGAAATAGTAGTAGAGAAGGAGAGAAGAGTTGGTTTGGTATGGTGAGAATGAGGGATGAATGGGCTATTTATAGAAGTTTCAATTTTTTTTTCAAAAATATCCTTCAATATAGCTGTTACGGCTATTGGGAAGGGTTAAAATGGTAAAAAAACCCCAAGCCATTTTTTGGACTGTTTCTAGCCGTTTCCAATTACTAGAAAGAAAGGACTTAGTGCACCACCTCCGGTGCACTAAGTCGCGCACCGGTGCGCGGCATTGGCCGCGCGCCCGTGCGGGCGCGCGTGTGATGCGCGCCATGGCCCAATGGGCCGTGACACGCGCGTCCGCACGGGCGCGCGGCCAATGCCGCGCGCCGGTGCATGCTTCCTGCACCGTCCCCGATGTAGGAAGACTTTTCCATTACTAGAAATGATCCTAAATGGGTCGTGCCCAGGCTGACCCATAGCGGGCTATGCCTGGAATGGCCCATTTAGTGCCGTTAGGGGCCATGTCTGGCATGGCCCAGCCCAAAATGGGCCATGAGCCGTGCCGGACTGATAATTTTTTTACAAAAAATGCCCGGTATGATCCGTTTATTAAAGGCCGTGCTAGGCACAACCTTATTTTAGGTAAGGCCCAGCGGGCCTGGGCCATGCCGTGCCAAGCATGGCCTAGTGCCCATGTCTAGGTCTGCCTTGACAAATGTGTGGGCAGTAGCCACTGTGAGGCTCCTTCCTGATGTTATTTGCTATATATACCTTGGAAGCCTGACTAATGTCGACGAACCAGCAGACCTGATATAGTTTTGTTTGGTATCCTACCCTTACCTTTCTTCGCAATATGGGCAGGCTGGGCATGAGTTGAGTTGACTCAGATCAATTATAAGATTTTGAATTAGAAGCTTAACTGACTCTATCTTAGAAGATCTATAACCGGCTCCATTAGGTTGGTTCTATTTCAGATTGACTATAGATAAAATTATTTTTTTATTTGTTTAATATATATGATATTTAGTGACTAAATTTTTATTTTAACTATATTTAATACAAATAATATGCATATATATCGTTGGGTAATTTAATATTATAATCTTTTAATAAAAATAGTAGATAACTCATAAGGTTTGAATCATCATGATTTCATTATTGTAAGTGCTTCAACTTTTTTTTAAAAAAAATTCTCCATCATACCAACTTGAAGAAGATTTATTTTAGAGTTTTGGATCTAAATTAACCCTATTTATACTCAAAACTGAATCAATTTAATTCTATCGAAAGAGAGAAGAAGAGATGGGCTCAGAGCCGTGCTCTCTATAAGCAAGAATGAACGTTTGGGAGTGTAGTGAGTTATCAGTTACCTCATCAGGTATCCCTCTTACCTATTTATTGATGCTTGGAGTCTATGAGACTAGCTTGGAGTCTATGAGACTTGGAGCATGATCACTTATCAGAGCATTTATGATGGTGGCAGCAATGGCAGGGCTTGCTTCTTAGTGGCATGTCAGAAGTGTAGGCTATGTCCCGTCAAATATAGGTGGCTGCATAGTTGGTAGGTACTGCTTGATTTGGACAGCTGATGCAGGGCGTGGCCGACCATTACGGTGTTTTCCAAACGTGTCTCCTATGCCACCCTTCCACTGTCCTGTGCAGATAGTGATGGGCGATAAAGTCAGGCACATGGGTCCCACAATGTAGCCGCTGAGGCAGAAGATGATGCTTGGAGCTGAAGCCGGATCTATCTCTCGTAGAGCATTGATTATAGAGTACATGCATGGCACTGTTCATACCCTTGGATGAGCTCCATAGAAGGCCGTGGGTGAACACTTGCATGACCGAACACTATTCATGGCCGAGGCTGAGGCTGAGGGGCAAAGCATTATTCATGGCCAAGCACTGTTCATGGCTGAAATCGAGGTTGAGGGGGCCGAGCACTGTTCATGGCCGAGGCCGAGGTTGAGGGAGCCAAGCACTATTCATGGCCGAGGCCGAGGCTGAGGCTGAGGAGGCCGAGCACTGTTTATGGCCAAGCACTGTTCCTGGCCGAGGCTGAGGGGGCCGAGCACTATTCTTGGCCGAGGCCGAGGCTGAGGTGGCCAAGCACTATTCATGGCCGAGGCCGAGTCTGAGGGGGCCGAGCACTGTTCATGGCCAAGGCCGAGGCTGAGGAGGCCGAGGACTGTTTGTGGTGAGGCCGAGGCTGAGGGGGCCTAGCACTGTTCATGGCCAAGGCCGAGGCTGAGGGGGCCGAGAGGAAGAAGCCGAGCACTGTTCATGGCCAAGGAGGTGTCTTTTCGAGGCCGAGGGGGTGTCTTCCTGAGATCGAGTGGGAGTCTTCCCGAGGCCTAGGGGCTGTCTGGTTGAGGCCGAGGGGTGTCTTCTCAGGGCTAAGGGGTTGTCTTCCCGGGGCCGACTCCAGTAACGATTGGTCCGACCCCGATGAGATTACCATTGCCCATGGGGCTTATTGGCCCCATCAGATGCCCCCCACACTCCTGAGTTTGTGCGACCGCATGCCCTGCATCCGCCAAGCGAAAGGAGTGTAGGAATTGTAATATCTTTCTTTTGCACTTGTCTCTGCATGCTAACTTTGGATAGTTTTCGTCTACGTTGTGTGGACTTATGACCATGTCTGCATACTCTCTTAGGCTTTTGTCTGCTCAAAGACTTTAAGTAATGTGAGCCGGGGAGTTGGCCTCTCCCTACTGTGAGTTGACTTGGGGCTTCTTCTTGAATGGCTGAAAGTGACCAGCAATATATTACAAGTGTATAATTTAAACAAAGGTATTACCCAGTTGCCCACTGGCCGCTGAGACAGAGTTGAATCCGTCGAGGCTGAAATGAAGCCGTTGAGACTGTGATGATGCCGTTGAGGCTGTGATGAAGCCACTGAGGCAAAGTTGAGGCCGTCGAGAGCCTTTTGAACCCCAAAGGGTGACCCAAGAGTTGCTGTGATGGGACAATGCTCGGGAGCCTTTAACCCGGGAGGGTGACCTGAGGGCTTGGACCAGACTCAGGTGCCTTTTGAACCTCGAAGGGTGACCTAAGAGTTGAGAGTCGTTAGGTGCCTTTTAACCCCGGAGGGTGAGCTGAGAGTTGAGAGTCGTCATGTGCCTTTTAACCCTGGAGGGTGATTTGAGAGTTGAGAGTCATCATGTACCTTTCAACCCCGGAGGGTGACATGAGAGTCGTCAAGTGCCTTTTAAACCCCGAAGGGTGACCTGAGAGTTGAGAGTCGTCAGGTGCCTTTTAACCCCGAAGGGTGACCTGAGAGTTAAGAGTTGTTTGGTGCCTTTTAACCACGAAGGGTGACCTAAGGATGCGTGGACTAGGCTCAGGTGTCATTTAACCCCAGAAGGTGACCTAAGAGTTGGGAGTCGTCAAGTGCCTTTTAACCTCGGAGGGTGACCTGAGAGTTGAGAGTCGTCAGATGCCTTTTGAACCCCGAAGGGTGATTTGAGAGTTGAGAGTCATCAGGTGCCTTTTAACCCCGAAGGGTGACTTGAGAGTTGAGAGTCGTCAGGTGCCTTTTGAACCTCGAAAGGTGACCTTAGAATAGAGAGTTGCCAGGTGCCTTTTAATCCTGGAGGGTGACCTGAGGGTGCGTGGACCAGGCTTAGGTGCTTTTTTTCTTTGTGCCGACAATCTTTGTTGCCGATGCTAGAGTCAGTCTTTGTTGCCGATGCTGGAGTCAGTCTTTGTTGCCGAGTTGGCCTCGGGCTTAGGTGCCGATGCTGGAGTCGATCTTTGGTGCCGAGCTGGCCTCGGGTTTAGGTGCCGATGCTGGAGTCGGGCTTCCCTGCATTTTTGGTCTCTTTTGGCATTAATGGAGCCCTGACATCCGAGTACAAGGAAGGCCATAATGACCCCTCCACCCAATGTCCTCTCTTTGTCCTCTTGTTGGCACCAAGCTTCCTTCCCTTCATATGTTAAATCTTGTTCATTTAAGTTTGCATGGCATGGCACTGGGCTGGGACTTGGACCACGTCCTTGATCCTCTCCCTGTACAGCTAGGCCAGGACCTTACTTCTTGGAGGAAACCCGGCCGAGAAGATGTGCCAGGTGATGATGACGATGTGGCACTTGATGCAAATGGTTCGGAGGAAGAAAAGTGGCCGAGGAGGAGTGCTAATCAGCTCTTGCTGGCCGAAGATAGCCTCGAGATTGCTCACTTCTTATGGACTACGACTGTCTGAGTAGAAGAGGCTGTCATTGTGAGCCTTTGAAGGAATTTGTCTTCCTCTGATGATTTAGATACATCAGCCCGCTGGTGGTCTGCCCTCCGGAAAGCAAGGAACCAAGTTGATTGGAGTGGGGGTGGCAAGATGTTCTGCTTGAATGGTCTGAGATAGTGATGATGATGGAGTGGAGCGGTTGGCTCTGTTGCTCAGCTCATTAAGGGTGCTCCCCCCAGCATGACTGGCAAAGCTTCATGGGTTCTTATCATCACCATCTTTTGATCCATCATTATTGTCGTAGAGGGAGTGAGAGCTTGTAACTTAGTGTCTCAGAGCACTGTTCTCTCCCTCCTACATGGCGCGCCAATCTGTTGATGCCAAATCATCCTCCTCGAATGTCGGCAAGCATCCGGTCGCCTCCTCTAGTGAGCGGGATCCTTCGGCGAGCTTCTTGCGCCTAGGGAGTTTGCAAACAAGTCCCGGGAACCAGAGATTTTGACGGGGACCCTCCGATGCTCAAGTCAATGCTCTGGGCAATACCGTGAGCTTGAGGAAGCTCGAAAGAGAGAAGAAGAGATGGTCTCAGAGCCGTGCACTCTATGAACAAGAATGAACGTTTAGGAGTGTAGTAAGTTATCAGTTACCTCATCGGGTGTCCCTCTTACCCATTTTATTGATGCTTGGAGTCTGTGAGATTAGCTTGGAGTCTGTGAGACTTGGGGCATGATCACTTGTCAGAGCATTTATGATGGTGGCAGCAATGACAGGGCTTGCTTCTTAGTGACATATCAGAAGTACAGGTCATGTCCATCAAATGTAGGTGGCTGCATAGTTGGCAGGTACTGCTTAATTTGGACAGCTGTAGCAGGCTGCTGCAGGGCATGGCCAACCATTACGGCGTTTGCCAGATGTGTCCCCCATGCCACCCTTCCGCTGTCCTGTGCAGACAGTGATGGGCGATAAAGTCAGGCATGTGGGCCCTACAGTATAGCTGCTAGGCAGAAGATGTAGCTTGGATCTGAAGCCGGCTCTGTCCCTCATAGAGCATTGATTATAAAGTACATGCATGCACTGTTTGTTGGCCCAGATGGCAACCCAAGAGGGAGGGATGAATTGGGTTATTAAAAAT
>UESW01004913.1:124204-178298 GCA_900491605.1 Calamus simplicifolius
AAAAAATTCTCCATCATACCAATTTGAAGAAGATTTATTTTAGAGTTTTGGATCTAAAATTAACCCTATTTATACTCAAAACTGAATCAATTTAATTCTATCGAAAGAGAGAAGAAGAGATGAGCTCAGAGTCGTGCTCTCTATAAGCAAGAATGAACATTTGGGAGTGTAGTGAGTTATCAGTTACCTCATCAGGTGTCCCTCTTACCTATTTTATTGATGCTTGGAGTCTATGAGACTAGCTTGGAGTCTATGAGACTTGGGGCATGATCACTTATCAGAGCATTTATGATGGTGGCAGCAACGGCAGGGCTTGCTTCTTAGTGGCATATCAGAAGTATAGGCCATATCCTATCAAATATAGGTGGCTGCATAGTTGGTAGGTACTGCTTGATTTGGACAGCTGTTGCAAGCTGATGCAGGACGTGGCCGACCATTACGGCATTTTCCAAACGTGTCTCCTATGCCACCCTTCCACTGTCCTGTGCAGACAGTGATGGGCGATAAAGTCAGGCACATGGGTCCCATAGTGTAGCCGCTGAGGCAGAAGATGAAGCTTGGAGCTGAAGCTGGCTCTGTCTCTCATAGAGCATTGATTATAGAGTACATGCATGGCACTGTTCATACCCTTGGATGAGCTCCATAGAAGGCCGTGGGTGAACACTTGCATGACCGAACACTGTTCATGGCCGAGGCCGAGGCTGAGGGGGCAAAGCATTATTCATGGCCAAGCACTGTTCATGGCTAAAACCGAGGTTGAGGGGGCCGAGCACTGTTCATGGCCGAGGCCGAGGCTGAGGGAGCCAAGCACTATTCATGGCCGAGGCCGAGGCCGAGGCTGAGGAGGCCGAGCACTGTTTATGGCCAAGCACTGTTCCTGGCCGAGGCCGAGGGGACCGAGCACTATTCATGGCCGAGGCCGAGGCTGAGGTGGCCGAGCACTATTCATGGCCAAGGCCGAGTCTGAGGGGGCCGAGCACTGTTCATGGCCAAGGCCGAGGCTGAGGAGGCCGAGGACTGTTTGTGGTGAGGCCGAGGCTGAGGGGGCCTAGCACTGTTCATGGCCAAGGCCGAGGTTGAGGGGGCCGAGAGGAAGAGGCCGAGCACTGTTTATGGCCGAGGAGGTATCTTTCCGAGGCCGAGGGGGTGTCTTCCTGAGACCGAGTGGGAGTCTTCCCGAGGCCTAGGGGCTGTCTGGCTGAGGCCGAGGGGGTGTCTTCTCGGGGCTAAGGGGTTGTCTTCCCGGGGCCGACTCCAGAAACGACTGGTCCGACCCTAATGAGATTACCGTTGCCCATGGGGCTTATTGGCCCCATCAGATGCCCCCCACACTCCTGAGTTTGTGCGACCGCATGCCCTGCATCCGCCAAGCGAAAGGAGTGTAGGAATTGTAATATCTTTCTTTTGCACTTGTCTCTGCATGCTAACTTTGGATAGTTTTCGTCTACGTTGTGTGGACTTATGACCATGTCTGCATACTCTCTTAGGCTTTTGTCTGCTCAAAAACTTTAAGTAATGTGAGCCGGGGAGTTGGCCTCTCCCTATTGTGAGTTGACTTGGGGCTTCTTCTTGAATGGCTGAAAGTGACCAGCAATATATTACAAGTGTATAATTTAAACAAAGGTATTACCCAGTTGGCCACTGGCCGCTGAGACAGAGTTGAATCCGTCAAGGCTGAAATGAAGCCATTGAGACTGCGATGATGCCGTTGAGGCTGTGATGAAGCCGCTGAGGCAAAGTCGAGGCCGTCGAGAGCCTTTTGAACCCCAAAGGGTGACCAAAGAGTTGCTGTGATGGGACTATGCTCGGGAGCCTTTAACCCGGGAGGGTGACCTGAGGGTGCTTGGACCAGACTCAGGTGCCTTTTGAACCTCGAAGGGTGACCTAAGAGTTGAGAGTCGTTAGGTGCCTTTTAACCCCTGAGGGTGAGCTGAGAGTTGAGAGTCGTCAGGTGCCTTTTAACCCTGGAGGGTGATTTGAGAGTTGAGAGTCATCAGGTACCTTTTAACCTCTGAGGGTGACCTGAGAGTCGTTAGGTGCCTTTTGAACCCCGAAGGGTGACCCGAGAGTTGAGAGTCGTCAGGTGCCTTTTAACCCTAGAGGGTGACCTGAGAGTTAAGAGTTGTTAGGTGCCTTTTAACCACGAAGGGTGACCTAAGGATGCGTGGACTAGGCTCAGGTGCCATTTAACCCCAGAGGGTGACCTGAGAGTTGGGAGTCGTCAAGTGCCTTTTAACCTCGGAGGGTGAGCTGAGAGTTGAGAGTCGTCAGATGCCTTTTGAACCCCGAAGGGTGATTTGAGAGTTGAGAGTCATCAGGTGCCTTTTAACCCCGGAGGGTGACTTGAGAGTTGAGAGTCGTCAGGTGCCTTTTGAACCCCAAAAGGTGACCTGAGAGTAGAGAGTTGCCAGGTGCCTTTTAACCCTGGAGGGTGACCTGAGGGTGCGTGGACCAGGCTTAGGTGCTTTTTTTCTTTGTGCCGATAATCTTTGTTGCCGATGCTGGAGTCAGTCTTTGTTGCCGATGCCGGAGTCAGTCTTTGTTGCCGAGTTGGCCTCGGGCTTAGGTGCCGATGCTGGAGTCGATCTTTAGTGCCGAGCTGGCCTCGGGCTTAGGTGCCGATGCTGGAGTCGGGCTTCCCTACATTTTTTGTCTCTTTTGGCATTAATGGAGCCCTGACATCCAAGTACAAGGAAGGCCATAATGACCCCTCCACCCAATGTCCTCTCTTTGTCCTCTTGTTGGCACCAAGCTTCCTTCCCTTCATATGTTAAATCTTGTTCATTTAAGTTTGCATGGCATGGCACTGGGCTGGACTTGGACCACGTCCTTGATCCTCTCCCTGTACAGCTAGGCCAGGACCTTACTTCTTGGAGGAAACCCGGCCGAGAAGATGTGCCAGGTGATGATGATGATGTGGCACTTGATGCAGATGGTTCAGAGGAAGAAAAAGTGGCCGAGGAGGAGTGCTAATCAGCTCCTTGCTGGCCGAAATAGCCTCGAGATTGCTCGCTTCTTATGGACTACGACTGTCTGAGTAGAAGAGGCTGTCATTGTGAGTGCCTTTGAAGGAATTTGTCTTCCTCTGATGATTTAGATACATCAGCCCGCTGGTGGTCTGCCCTCCGGAAAGCAAGGAACCAAGTTGATTGGAGTGGGGGTGGCAAGATGTTCTGCTTGAATGGTCTAAGATAGTGGTGATGATGGAGTGGAGCGGTTGGCTCTGTTGCTCAGCTCATTAGGGTGCTCCCCCCAGCATGACTGGCAAAGCTTCATGGGTTCTTATCATCACCATCTTTTGATCCACCATTGTTGTCGTAGAGGGAGTGAGAGCTTGTAGTAGTGTCAGAGCAATGTTCTCTCCCTCCTACCTGGCGCGCCAATCTGTTGACGCCAAATCATCCTCCTCGAATGTCGGCAAGCATCCGGTCGCCTCCTCTAGTGAGCTCGAGATCCTTCGGCGAGCTTTTGCGCCTGGGAGTTTGCAAACAAGTCCTGGGAACCAGAGATTTCGACGGGGACCCTCCGATGCTCAAGTCAGTGCTCTGGGCAATACCGTGAGCTTGAGGAAGCTCGAAAGAGAGAAGAAGAGATGGTCTCAGAGCCGTGCATTCTGTGAACAAGAATGAACGTTTGGGAGTGTAGTGAGTTATCAGTTACCTCATTGGGTGTCCCTCTTACCCATTTTATTGATGCTTGGAGTCTGTGAGACTAGCTTGGAGTTGTGAGACTTGGGGCATGATCACTTGTCAGAGCATTTATGATGGTGGCAGCAATGACAGGGCTTACTTCTTAGTGACATATCAGAAGTACAGGTATGTCCATCAAATGTAGGAGGCTGCATAGTTGGCAGGTACTGCTTAATTTGGACAGCTGTGCAGGCTGCTGCAGGGCATGGCCAACCATTACGCGTTTGCCAGATGTGTCCCCCATGCCACCCTTCCGCTGTCCTGTGCAGACAGTGATGGGCGATAAAGTCAGGCATGTGGGCCCTACAGTAGCTGCTAAGGCAGAAGATGAGCTTGGATCTGAAGCCGGCTCGTCCCTCATAGAGATTGATTATAAAGTACATGCATGCACTGTTTGTTGGCCCATATGGCAACCCAAGAGGGGGGATGAATTGGGTTTTAAATTTTATACTTAAAAACCAATTTTACTAAGTTAATGCGCACAAGTGAAGTGAAGCAGTAAATAATAAACACAATAAATAAGAGAGAGAGTAATGAGCATGATAAACACAAAAAGATTTATAGTGGTTTGGTGTTATCTACACCTACGTCCACTCCCAAGCAACTCTTGGGTCCACACTATAATCACCCTGATTACAGCTAAGTTGTTTTGCAAGATCACAACTAAACTATTGTTTTACACGGGGTCACAACGAACCCAGCTGGTTTTCACAGGTTCACTAGCACACAACCCAACGTAAGCTATACTTAGCTTACCCCGAGGTCAAATACCTCAACTAATTCAATCCCCTGATTGAATTAGGATACAAGCAATTCAGATAAATGTTTACAGCAATTAATAGCTCCTCAAATGAGCAAATATGCAATGTAAATAAATAAGAATAGAAAAAGCCTGTTTTTGAAGCGATTGGAAGTTGAGCTTTTCTTCTTTTCTTCTTTTCCTCTTCTCCTTTGAATCGGCTAAACAGATTTGAACTTTGATTCTTGACCGAAGCTTGTTGAAGAGAAGTTGAGGATTTAGGGCTCTTTCTCTTTTCCTTCAAATCGGTGGAAATCCTTAGGATTTGATCTTCAAAGGCTGTTGGATTTCTCTTCCATCTCTCTTCAATTGATGGCCTTAAGCACAGAGATTTTCTCTTTGATTTTCCTCTTTTTCTTTCTCTCTATTTTCCGTTTTCTTTCTTTTCGTTCTATATCTCTTTTTCAAATGGATGAACTCCCTTTTATAATCTTCTTTAATCCAAGATTAGGTGAAAAATAGCCGTTGAAATGTACTTGGATTGCTTCCTCACGCAAAGAAATAGATCCGTTGGGGGTTAGGTGAAGAAATGTTACGTTTGAATCCGTTTGACAGATTTGAAATTTCGTTCCTACAGGTTGGAGTCGGCTCTAACTTTCATGTGTCAGCTCCAAGATGGGTTTCCAAAAATAGTAACAAAACATGTTGGGGAGTCGGCTCCGAGAAACTGTGGTGTCGGCTCAACGCGTTCTGAGTCGGCTCTAATTTCCAAGGGTGTCGACTCTAACGATGTCCCAAAAATACACTCTCTGTTCTCATGTTAGAGTCGGCTCTAAAATTTTCAAGTATCGGCTCCAAAACTCCAGGTGTTGACTCCGAAACTTCAGGTGTCGGCTCCAAAAAATGGCGCAGAAAATCATTTCTCTGTATCTCAGGTTAGAGTTGGCTCTAGCATTTCAGGTGTCGACTCCGAACCACCAAAAATATTGAACTGTTCTGATACGCCCAGGGATCAGCTCCAAACACAGTGGGTGTCGGCTCTAAGTTCTAACTTTAAAATGTTCCATTAAAAAACTGATTCAAACTTAATTTTGTATATCATTTGAATAACTTAACCTTTCTAAGTTCCTGAAACACTTGTTAATTTCATTAGTAACATAAAAAATATACTCATGGCTTTTGTTAATCATCAAAATCAATAATTGGGTCAACACTGTTCATACCCCTTAGATGAGCTCCAGAGAAGGCCATGGGTGAACACTTGCATGGCCAAACACTGTTCATGGCCAAGGCCAAGGCTGAGGGGGCAGAGCACTATTCATGACCGAGCACTATTTATAGCTGAGGCCGAGGCTGAGGGGCCGAGCACTGTTCATAGCCAAGGTCGAGGCTAAGGGGGCCGAGCACTGTTCATGGCCGAGGCTGAGGGGCCGAGCACTGTTCATGGCCGAGGCTGAGGAGGCCGATCACTATTCATGGCCGAGGCTGAGGTGACCGAGCACTGTTTATGGCCGAGGCCGAGTATGAAGGGGCCGAGCACTGTTCATGGCCGAGGCCAAGGCTGAGGGGGCCTAGCACTGTTCATAGCGAGGCCGAGGCTGAGGGGGCCTAGCACTGTTTATGGCCGAGGCCGAGGCTGAGGGGGCTGAGGGGAAGAGGCCGAGCACTGTTCATGACCGAGAAGGTATCTTCCCGAGGCTGAAGGGCTGTCTTGCTGAGGCCGAGAGGGTGTCTTTTCGAGACCGAGGGGATGTCTTCCTGAAACTGAGAGGGAGTCTTCCTGGGCCTAGGGGCTGTCTGGCTGAGCCGAAGGGATGTCTTCTCGGGACCGAGGGACTGTCTTTTCGGAGCCGACTCCAAAAATGACTGGTCCAAACCCGATGAGATTATCATTGCCCATGGGGCTTATTGGCCCCATCAGTTCCAAGTTTGGTTCTTGAGTGGGAGATTCCTGAAAACCTGGACAGATATAATTATAACACAGCTGGGCGTGCATCCTTCCCCTCTCTCTTAAAAATAAGTAGGAAACAAAAGAAGTATCCTCCTTGAGTGGAGTCCTGTAAGTGAAGAACTTGTCCAGATTTCTCCATAATGGAGCCCCATGCCTGATCCAAAGCACCTACGGGTTATGCTAATCAAATTAAGTAGATGTTTGGATGATTAATGCTTCATGACAAACTACTTACTATTAACAATCTTTGTAAACCACGATGGAGGAATCGCTAGTGGTCTCTTTAATTAGTGTGGAGTAGCAAATGACAACATATATGGAATACTTTTTTTCTCTTTATTTTTTTTTTTTTCCTTCTCCTTCGAATTTCAATTCGCGAGATCAATGCGGCAGTATATCCAACAAGCACGATCACAATGTAAAAAGCCATACCGGCTTTGTAAGGTGTCGGCGGACTCCTTGGCTTAGAGTGAGGAATTTATTTTTTTTTATTTTATTTTTTTTATAAATAAATGATCACATCATTTTAGTGCGAATCAAATTTAAAATATTAGAAAATAAAATTTATTTTAATATAACAGGACAGAATTTTTTCTACTTTCAACTCAAGAAATTAAAATGGTGAGCAATAAAGGCAACTATCCAATCAATTAATTTTTTTGATAGATATGATGAATTTAAACTTTGTAAGCATTCTAAGGGTAGCTTAAATATTGTTAAGCGCATAGAGAGAGAAATTAAGAAGAGGTTAAGATTTCTCATTGTTCGAGTCTGGGACGAGAATGATGCTAGCATCCGTGTGAGCATCAACGCTAATTCTTATTTCCTCGACACCTAATGGGTAGGGTGGACGCCGGCAGGGAAAAAAGGCCAAGCTTCAATGTTTAGAGGCAATCCAAAAGCAAGATCAATCGCTCGGTTAGGATAAAAACTCTCATATTGTGTACATCAATAAATTTGAATAATATTTTTCAGTTGAATAAAATCTGAATTTGACATAAATAGTATTAAAATGAATATTCAACTCATATTTCTTATGGACTAAAAGGCATTATAATGAATTCTTTTAAATTTATGAGTCAATGATGATATTTATATATATATGATTAGATTGATCGAATTTAGATTTGAACTCTTATTGTAACGAAGATTCAGAGTTTAAGTAATAAATATGCAAAAGTTTGTGTTGGTACGTGATTAATTTTATATTAATTATGTGATAAAAAATTTAGATATTTATACAATATCAAAAATTAAATAAAAATTTTATAAAAATTTTTGTAGATAAGAGATAATTATGATTCTTTTTTTTTAGAAGAAAGATATTTATTTATTTATTATCTTGATTGGTTGTGCTTCCAATATGCATGGAGGTCTCTTGTTCTCATTATTTGTCTTCATCCTTCTCTCTTCCTTACGCTGTGGGCACCTTACAGGGCCTACATAATTTATATTTATATTGTGAGAAAAGTCTTGCTTGCACCGAGGACGATGCAATAATAACTACACCGTATTTGATGATTGACGCATATCGCATGCATGCGTACATACCAAAGTAGAAAAAATAATTTTATCTCTGATATATATATACGCATATACAATATGCATTAATTATCAAAATCAATGCACGCTTGCTATATCGCCCACTGCAGCAAAACTTTTCCTTATATTATGAGTTGCATAGACCAAAGCTGTCTTTCTTGTCAGTCAAGACTCAACAACCTTGAATAAATCATAATTTGGTGCGGAAGTTTCCTTTGAAGGTGAACTGCCAGCTATATATTGCAAGTGAAAAGCTAAGCCACAACAGTGAGATGGTAGCCGGGAAACAAAAACTGGTCCTTCTTGTCCCCGCTACCACTTGTGGAATGGATAATAAAGCTTCCTCTGGCGTGCTATCTTGAGGTGGCCGGTACTTCCACCTTGTCCGCCACCAAAGGTGGGTTAGATGAGCGTTTTCTTGCGCTCCAAGCGCGCGTGAAATGGACCTTTTTGCAAACATGGTTTGGATTAGCTCGGATTAGCCCAACTGTATTCCCCACCAATTAATTTCATGATCGATCTATTCTTCACACAGGAAAATTAAAAAAAAAAAAATACCAACGATTGATTCATATATAAATTATTATAACATGGATGATTGTTCTTGAAGTAGTCATTTATTAATGGTTATCTTGTGGTTGTTACGCATAAAAGAGGATGTTAGCTAAAATGCCTTTTTAAATTAATTTTTTACAAACTGAATCCCAATTTCAATCTTATTTAAATGCCTTCAAATCCTTATACTATCCCTTTATTTATACTTCTAAACTTCTTCTTATTTATCGTACTACCTACATACAACGACAAAAATGGGTATAGACAAAGCGAGAAAAAAATATAAAGTGATGCATATGAAATGACTTTTTTTGATACTTTTGTATAACTATCTCATATCTGCATCAAGTTTCTATCGAAATGTTCATAAACTATTTGTATCCTTATTCTTTGGTGTGGCAAATCGTTAGATTCACTCTAGAGAAATCATTTATGCCCATGAGTTCTTACCATCCTTATTATAACTATTACTTTTGCAATTCTTGTTCTATAAAATATCATAAAAGCCCTCGAATTGGGGTGAATTTTGTCTCTTTACTTGACTTATTCTTCGATCGACTCATTGACACATTAGTAATTTAATCGTTCATATTTTAATTTTTTAGGAGACAAAAGCAAGATTTTACGTGCAATAAACATGGTTTTCCTGAGATACAACACTTTGGTAGGAAATGGTAGCTGACAATTGTTATTTTCTTTTTTTAAAAAAATGACAAAATGGTGTCATCTTTTGCCACTTAGCCAAGAAGGCAAAATTTAATTTTATTCCAGTTGGAATTAGCCTTTAACAAGTGGGATGGGTATAAGATTGAAAGGTGAGGCTTAGTCTAATTAAATAAACACTTCACTCTAAAAACTTAAGTTGAAAAGTGATGGGTCATATATATATATATATATATATATATATATATATATAGGCTCTACACGCCCCCTTATCCTCATGCACGTCCCTATATATGAAGCTTTGTTAGTATGTTAAGTAACTAATTCATCTTAAAAGCTTAAACTTATATGGAATCGATCAACTATGCATACAAGACCCAACAAGCCTCTCCTAATCATTAAAAGGAATTTATATATATAGAATTAGACTTGCAATTTACGAACACTCTATGTAAAAAGAAGCAAATGATTATAAAATCAATAATAGAATCCAAATTGAAGATCCAAATTATTGAATGTAATTTATATTAAAAAAAAGTCTAGACATCTAAATTCTTGTGTTTTAGTAATCTTTAATCTATGCAACAAATTAATACAAAAATAAATCCACAAGCTATGCTAGTATGAAAATTTTACTATACACTATACGTCTTAAAATATGATTTACTAAGTTTTGATGATTAGAACATAGTAAAATATAGTATCATACTATGAAAACCATCCATTGTTACGTATGTGATGATTAGGTAAGAGATTGCCAAAATGTATAAATTCTATTTTTAAGCATTTTTTATAATGTACATTATATTCAATGATTTAGTTTTTTAAATGTGGATAATTTATCATTGATTTTGAATCATTAATTATTACTTAAACAATTAACATGAAATGTACTTTCTAGTGTATATATACATGTGTGCTCAATTAGTTATTTGTATAAGAGTCACTGAGTGTTTTTTAGTAGATTGATGGCATACCATTTCATAGTTCGTTGATAACATGAAATAAAACAAATTTAGCAAATAGATAGAGAACCAAGAGAGAGGTCAGAGAGGAATAGGAGAGCCTAACAGAAACCAACCCACTAGACAATTCAACCACTTATGGTAGGTAAAGCTTAATCCAAATCAACTTCAATGCTGGGCTATGACTAGCCTATTGCTTAAGACCATCAACCACCCAAAAATTGGGACCATGTGAGCTTTGTGGTCACTCAAGCACCCAATCCCACTCAACCCCTCTGACTCTAGCTTCTTTTCACTCAAAGAAACACTATCTTCTCCACTTCTCCCTTAGCACCACAAGGTATCGAGCTTGTCTTTGATCTTAGAGATCCAAGTCATTATGGCAATAGCCAACGATGTCAATGCTATACTCCACACACATCACCTCTCAAATCTCAGCTCCAACCTTTGACTCCATCACAAGCATCCAATTTGAATTTGTTGCTAGCATCTAGTCATAAGCCTCCTTAATCTTATAGCATCAACCTCTAGCTACTTTGCCATGATGTCAAACATCATTCAATGCTATATAAATCTTCTTCACTATACCTTCTTGGCTACATCAATAATATAGACCTATTAACCATTGATCCACTCTCAAGAAGGAGACTCAATGCTCAACACAGTTTTACCAATAGTATCCAGTTGCTTTATATTTAGAAGATATTGTTTAGGCTCTTTGATCCTTCATATGTACCTAGGATTCAGTACATAATTGATGTAAAACTAAACGTTCACCAATATTTGTTCTCACATACTCCTCATATTTAAGCTTTAGCATCCTTCCTAGGCTAAGGCTCCATGTTTCAATCCATGTCCAAATCTAATTGAATTCAGTTACCTCTCTTAGTTTATATGGGCCATGGATTATGTCTTCTTTGATATCATTTGTTGCAACCTAGGATTTTACCTCACAGAACTAGACAAAAGATATTATTTCACCATAACAAATTTTATGGATGGCAAACCTTTCTTCCCAATGCGAGAGCGTAGCATGGAGAATTTTTCAAATCTATCGACGTTTTGGGGGAGCATCGGGCCGCAAAGGGGGATTAACGATGCTTTTAAGCGTCGGTAGCAAAAAAAAAGGGATGGCGACGCTTAAAAGCATTGCAATCGTATTCATAGAGAGTGGGTTAAGCGTCGCCATCGTATTTGTAGGGGGATGGCGATGCTTTTAAGCTTTGCCATTGGGCGGGATGGCGACGCTTAAAAGAGTTGCCAAATTACGATGACGATGCTTAAAAGCATCGTCATTAGCTATTTCTGGCCTCTCCTCCTCTCCTCATTGCCTTCTTATACCCCCACTCACACCGAACTTTACCAACCATCCCCATCCCTTCCCCATCCCCCATTCCTTATTCCTCTAGTTGGTATGGCAGCATTCATTACCATCCTTCTCTCTCTCTATTTTTTTTATTAAATTCTTTTCTTGATTCTTATCTTGGTTTCTTTAGAAATTTATCATTTTTTTTAAAATTTGCTGGCAAGTCTCGTCCATGGGAACCAGGGGCTGCGCTGTGACGTACGATGCTCTCGATCCTCTTGTTTTCTTTTGCGTTTTTTTATCTCGGCCAATGGCATATTTCGGATCAACCTCAAGAAGAAGGCGCCAGACCAGAACGGCCGGCTAGCAGCCCGATTGGCAATCAGGGAGAAGGAGGCGACAGTGCTGGCCGATAAAAAAATATGGGTACTTTGAGCTAGAGCCAGTGGGACCATGGGACGAGGGCGATGTCGTCGCCCTTAGGAACTACATGAACACCCAGTACTTTGGCGAGATCAGGCTCGGCTCGTTGCCGTAGAACTTCATGATGATCTTCGACATCGGTAGCTCCAACCTTTGGGTTCCCTTGTCCAATTTTTGTTTGGTTGTCGCAATACTGGTGATATCACTCCAGGGGATACTTAAAAGGTACGCCATAATAAAAAATTTTGGGAAAATATTTTAACTTCCCGACGCTTTAAAGTGTCAAAAAAAAATTTAACTTCCCGCGAAAATTTTAAACTCCCAATGCGTCGGGGATATTTTCATCCTCCTGATGCTTTTAAAAAGCGTCAGGAGGATATTTCTCCACTCCTTGTTTGCCGACGCTTTTTGAAGTGTTGAAGTGTATTTTTTCGATGCTTATTAGCGTCGAAAAAAGCCTTTTTTAGCATCTTTTGTCAGAATTATTATAATATTTAGGTTTCTTAATCCTATAAAAGTACCTTTATATAAGTATCTAGGATTTTTTTTAGCACATAACCAATCTGACACTAAATGCTTGTTAGCATAGGCTTTCATAGGTTTTATCTAGCATCAACCCATTGGTATTTTACTCTACTTTGACCACAATGATATTGCCCTTAAAATTAGAAAATTGGGCTCTACCTACCCAAAAAGAAGAAGAGATATGGAAGAGGAAGGATAGGAAGGAGAGAGAGAAGAAAAAGGATTCCCCAATGATAATGCAATGCCTAAGAGTCTAACCAAAAAGAAGTAATGAAACTCCTCTCATGACTCTCTTTTAAAAATCTCAAAGCTTTTTCCTTTAGAAAGGGCTAGAGAGAGAAGCTTTAATGAAGGATAGGCTAGACCATTTCATTATGATTATGAAATGTTATAAAGAAGGGATCCGAACCTTAGTCCCTTATTCTAACATCAAGATACTTTTTCAAAAGTCTTAGAACTTCTTTCTTTGAAAAGGACCAGAGAGAGGAGCTTTAATGAAAGATAGGGTGGTTTATTTCATAAAGATTATGAAATAAAGGAGTGATCCAAACCTCGCTCTTATTCTAATATCAAATTACTTCACTACATTACCAGCCTGGCAACATTTTGATTAACCAAAATAGTTCCTTGATCATGACTAGATCATCTAAGAGGTCAGGTCAAATCTCCACATAAAATGATTAGATTCTTGATTAAATTATGATTTTGTTGATCTTTAATTTTAAATTTAAAACTCATCAAGTTGGAACATGCATTGGTATAAAATATGCACAAAATGTCGATTAATATAGAAAAATTTTCTTTTGAAGAACTATTCAACTTGTCGTTATGTCCTTTGGCATTGCATGAAGGATTGGTACAATTAAGGGGCAGCAGGGAGGTTGATCTATTTTGTCCTTGCCATGGAAGTGTCATGTTAGATTGCAGTCATAGACACAACATAGCTTTTTATATAGAAAATTTACCTTTTTTACTTTTTTTAAAAAATAGAAAGGAGGGAAAGATCAACATGGCTCATGGAGAGAATTAATTATAAAATAAGTACAAAGAGTAGCTCACCTCCACAGTGACAAACAACCAAAAAAAAAATACATCAACGCATCATTAGACTATCTTCAATAGCAATCTAATTATATTTCCACCTATTTAGCATTAACACTTCTAAACCATTAATCATCAATCTCACTCGTCAAATTATCTATTATTGAATATCTAATTTGTTAGAAAATACCTAGTATTATGTTCTTGCTAAATGTCCCACAATATGACTTAGAAAATCTAATTCCTAGTTTCCGTCATGTTTAATATTGCAAGCCTCTTCAATCTTCATATATATTGTCCAAAGCTACTTAAAGGTAGCCCCTATCTCTCTTATCTTTAAAGCTCTTCAAAATATTTTTTTTATATCTCTTGATACACAATGATGAATTAATAAGTGTTTGATCTTCTTCTACCTGGCTCTATAGGAAATACAAGATTTGTTTAAGTTCTTTTCCTCAATAATACTTCATTTTTGTGAAATTTATTCTTTAAGATCAAGAAAGTGAAAATTTGGCAATCAATTTTTTGAGTGGAAAAAACTAAAAAAATTTTATGTAAAAAATATATGCTATTGATTCAACATCCTTAAGGTAGTGTTTGATAGAAAAAATATTATCCATGGATAAGTGTACGGGATAGAGTTTATCCCCTGGCTATCCCTAGGGATATCCCTTGGCTATCCCATTGATCATATCAAATGCAGAAAGATAAATTCATAGGATAACTTTTTTTTACTCTTATTTGGAGGGATAACCAGCTATTCCTGCATTCTCTAGGGAATAAATTGAGGGGATATCCCATGGTTAACCATGGATTATCCCTTTGGTTAACTTTATTTCCAGCTATCCCTTATAGTTATGGCTTTTGGGAATAAAAGGGATATCCCCTGGATATCCCCTCTTATCCCCTATTTCAAACACTACCTAATGGTTCTATGGTACCCTTTAATATTACTTTCTAGTTTAGGTCCTTATGTTTAGGGCTATAAATGAGTTAAATTCATGTTCAAGTTGGGAACCATCAAAATGAGTAAGCTCTAGACATGCTTTCAAACTTGATTAATAAGCATAATTGAGTTTAGATTCAAGTTTATCTGCAATTCAATCTAGCACATGATTTTAACGGGCCAACTAATCAGAGATTAGCATTTTCAAAACTAAAAAGAGTTATAAATGGCTATATAAAAGGTGGATGATTTGGAAAGTGTATGATTAGTTTTGAGAAAATTCTAGTACTTTTGAAATAGATTTAAATTTCTATTTATATAATGAAATATAAATGTTGGGCAGTGTTTTAAAACTAAAATAGAAGAAACAAAAGTTAAAGAGAGCATGAGAAAAACTTAGCATTTGAGAACATGATGTGGCCAATCTTCTTTATATTCCTACATTTGTATACATTATATATATAGCTTGTTTTTTATATTTGAGATATCAAGTTTTCATGTTCAAACATAGCTAAATTAAGTTTTATCCAATAAGAAATTTGACCTATATATAAAATCCAAATTCAATATGATAAATTATCAAAAACTTAATTCAGATCCATAGCTGATTATTATAAAGTAATTGGTTTGGTTATTGAATATTTGAGTATCCTTTACACCCCCTATTTACAATGCAATGACTAATAGCTTTAGTAATATGGTTATAGATCTCCATATCTACTAATTATCTAAATCAAAGATTCAAATATTCAAAAAGGGAATACATCAAGGAAGTTCAATAAATAGAGGACCGTTAATAAAAAAGAATGCATACATCAAAAGTTATATTTGAACAAATTTGAAGAATGATTCTTAAAGATTCATATTGAGTCAAAATGGTGGAAGGAAACATACTCTAAAAGACCATCAAACTGATATGCTTTTTTTAAAAAACAAGACATAAGATAATATATAATTCATTGATTCCCAATGAGTTTAAATTTTAAGGTTTATTTTTAACCTCTTTAGTCAATTTAGAAAAAGTAATTCAAAATGTAGTAATTTAAATGAAAACTCCATTAATATTGATATAATTATAATTGTTAAGGAAATTTACTTGCATGGCATCTAACATTGAGTTGCATGTTCAACTCATCTTTAGCCATGTACAATAAAGGTCGGATGATGAAGTCATAAGAAATTTATCAAACATCCATCGATATTGATAAACTTTCAAAAAAAAATTACAAAAAAATTATTTTTCTTTTGGGTCCTACAATAGAAAGGATGGATTTTCTTTTATTTTTGTCAAATTTTTATGTCTATTCCTTCTATTACATTAGTTACAAGCTAATTAGAGGTTAGATATCTATATTTAGATATTAATTTAATATTATTTCTTAAGATTTTTTTAGTAGGTTTGTATCCGATGAGACCTTGGAAAATTTATCAACTTGTAATCTTTTAACATAAACTATTCAACAATAAGTTAATAGCAAATCTTAAAGACTCTTTCATCTTCTTATATAATACGAGATGAAATCATTACAAGACTCTAAATCTTGAACATTTTTCAAAGAGATTAAAGATGCATAATCGAAGACCTTTAAGAAGTTGGTGCTATACTAATAGTTATTTTCTTCGTGCTGGCATACCTACATCATTTATAATAGATAACAATATTAAAAATAATAAAAAAAGAATTCAACATAATTTTTAATACCACACAAACATCTCCCACTACAAGAAAAATTTATTTTAGCGACGCCAAAAATGCGTTGCTAAATCCATTTAGCGACGCATTAGCGACGCATTTTGGCCGTCGCTATAAATTTCATCGCAAATAACAATCCGTCATAATTTCGTCGCTATTTAGCAACGAAATTGCGACGCAAAAAAATGCATCACTATTTTATGACAAAAGATAATGCGTTACAATTTAGCGATGCATTCACGACTCTAAATTGCATCGCCATTTTGCGACTAATTGCGCCGCAATATTGCGATGCCAAAAAATGCGTCGCAATATATATTGCGACGCATACAGATGCATCACAATATTGCGACGCTAATGCATCACAAAATTATGATTTTAATTTTTTTAAAAAAACATTGCGATGAAAAATTTTCATCGCAATAGCGTCGCTAATTGATTTTTTAAACTAACATTAAATTGTTATTATAAATTTCATTGCATTCAAATATGACCAAAAATTCATCACAAAATTTTTAAAAATATATAAAAATTTAATATATTAATACTTATAAATTTTGATATACAAAACATAAGTAAAAAAAATACATCAAGAATCCGCACTGTCACGATCATGGAAAGGCTGCGGAGGCTGGAATGAACCCTGCGACATTTGGCGAACCAAATCTTGCACATGACGCATCTGCTCTCTCATATCTGCAAGCTCCTACCGAACCTCTTGCCAAACCTCCTGTCGAACTTCCTCCGTAATATAGATCTTCGAATATTGTCTAAACGATCAGGAGGAATATCACCAGAATAGTGCAAATTAGAGCCAGAAAAAATATCTAGAAGCTTTAGCGCCCAGAACGTAGACCCTACGGTCTCACGATTGGGCACCAACAGCTCCCAAAAATACACATCGACTCTCCTGTGGTGAGAGTTCGATGGGTAGCCCCCCATCAGTATAGTCGACCTGCGATGCCTGGGACTGAAGCTCCTCGACTCGTGCCTTTGAATTATAGAATCAACGATAAATGAATTATTATACGAACCTGAATAAAGGTTTAGAAATTAAACAGTTACAACATAAGTCTAATTTCTTACTGCAACCTTCTGTGATCGTGCATCGACTCAGGTACCATCCTTCCTGGTGTGTGTCGTCCTGAATAGGCAAAACTCACCAGGATCTCTGCCCTCCTTCTTAGACTACAAAAGCAGAAGAAATGATATAAATGTAAGTATTTGCAAATGACTAAATTAGTAATTAAATTATTTATGTTTTCTTACAATACGACGTCTATGCTCCTGAATCAAAATGGACCCCGCAGTGTGGCAGGAGAGGCCCGTGCCATGACCGGCCTTCTCAGATCGGCGGTTCGTGGTGGCTGATGCGGACCTCCTTTACCAGGCCTAGACTGCCACACTTGCTGCCAGTCGTGCCAAATACTCTTTGGCACATGCGCAGGATGCTCACTCGATCTCCTCCAATGATGAAGCATATCGGAGTATCGGCGTGCCGCAAGAGCATTCCATGTTGCCCTAACGGCATCATGGATGGCAGGGTCTCACGTAAACTTTTTCTGTATTGAAATAAATAGTTAGTTTAAGAATATATTAAGATTAAGAAATTTTATATCAGTGATAAATTGTATTTAATAAGTTTACCTAAAACTCTGAAAAATAAAACTTCCTCATGGCCATAGATACATGGTGCCAATCGAAGCCAGTGGGATCAACACGCCTTTGGAATATGGAGCTGATCTGGCTTGATACATTATGCTGCTCAATAAAGCTGTTAAAAAAATGCATGTTAATAAGTAATTGACTTTAAAACATAAACATATGTTTACAATTAGTATATACTTACTACCCATCAGCATCCAGTCGAAGTACAGTGCAGCCGGCGTAGGAAGAACTCTTAGAGGTCTATGCCGATCGGCTATGAGACTCGAAGGCTGTAGATCTGAACTCTCCATCTCCAATGCTCATGAAGTGATCTGATGCAGTAGGGCTACGTCCCTGCTCGTTCTGTCCATCACCGGAAGATCTATCTCGGCCCGACATACTAAAAATACTAAAGACCCATGCCATATAAATACAAATAATGATTGAATATGTACAAATTTAGCACTTATAAAAATAAATTGAAATTGAATAAACCTCTATGTTTAATCAGTGTCATTTGTTTCATCAAATGTTGGTTCAACATCCGATGTCATATCGGATTGTGATTTAGTGTCATTATCATCAGAAGGAAACTGAACATTTGCGTCCTTAATTTCTTAGACATCACCATTTGGATCTCTAACTGATGTTTTAGGAGCCATTGTGCCGTCCTCAATTGCATGCATTTCCATCTTATCCTCTTGAAATACAGGGCACTCAGTTGATTGACTTGATGAACTCTCGTCTAATATGATTGCTGAACGTGGGACGATTTTAGAAATAGCCCACCAATCACGATTGTCGTTGCGCAAACTTGGATATCTGCAGTAAAATACTTGCTGAGTTTGGGATGCAAGGATGAATGGTTCATATTTATGCAATCTTCGCTGATGGTTGACTTCAACTAGATTGTAGTCGTTATGAACCCTTTTGCCCACAGGAACTGTCGGATCAAACCAATCGTAATGAAACAATACGGTTCATTTTATAGACCAACCGGGATATTTAACTTCAACCACCTCTACTAACTTTCCGTATTAATCATGCATACTTTCTCCTTTAACACACACCCCCCAGTTCTAAATTTATACCCATTAACAAAGTAGCCAGTAGAGGTTGTTACGGTCTTCAAATGGCCATTGCTCTAGACATTTAATAAAAATATTATCGGTTATGAACCATGGACCGTTTACCTACAAAGTAATAAGCTATTCACAACCAATTTGAAAAATAAAAGCCATTATTGCAATTGATTGAGCGATACTACTCACATATTCATAAAACCGGTAAGCGAACTCCGTTTCTAACTTCTGCCCAATGGCATTTTGACTGATGTTGGGATTCATCTGTCATTGTCTATCACAAAACATCCTTAAGGGATGATAACAATTACAACTTCTATTAGCAATTAAATAGTGAGGTATATTATAATTTAAAGTCGTGAAGTATATACTTACTCAATGTATGGATTGACTTCTCTACAGTTCATTAGGATGTAATAATGTGCTGCATTATACTCCACATCGCTCAAATCTCTTGACTTCTGCCTCCCAAATGAACGATCGATAGCTTTAAAAAACCGATATTCTATCATCATTAAGTTCTCCTTCGTCTATACATACGTCATCGTTACGATCAAGATTTTGGCTCCTCGTGTGAACGTGACTCTCAAAGTAATAAGAGGCAAAAGTTGAAACTTCTTCAACCAAGTGTGCATTGCATATAGAACCTTCAACCCTTGCCTTATTACGCACATTATTTTTTAACTTCTTAAGATACCTATATGTAAAGGTGAGAAATTAAAATAAACTACCTTTCTCGCAATGAAATAAAATTTGAAATGTAAACATGTATTACTGATTATATATTAAGACTTAATGAATTTAAAACAGAAGCACTAATTAATCATATAGCAATTAATTTAATTAATTTACTATCAGAATCACTAATTAGCAAATATTACAATGATGTTATATTGCAATCATTATTTATTAGAGAAACATAATTTATTATTATTATATTATAATATTATAAACTAATATAAGTTAATATATATTATTATATGATATTATTAATATTATGACATAATATAATGAAATGTAATAATTATATTATAATTATTACATAATAATTTTTTTGACCCATAACAAGATATGTAAGATGTTCACGAGAAAACTACCATGCATAGTTTAATATGCCATAATTATATAAAAACCACTAATCAATCATGACTTAATGAATTTAAAATAGAAGCACTAATTAATCATATAGCAATTAATTTAATTAATTTACTATCAGAATCACTAATTAGCAAATATTACAATGATGTTATATTGTAATCATTATTTATTAGAGAACCATAATTTATTATTATATTTTATTATAATATTATAAAGTAATATAAGTTAATATATATTATTATATGATATTATTAATATTATGACATAATATAATGAAAAATAATTATATTATAATTATTACATAATAATTTTTTTTGGCCCGTAACAAGATATGTAAGATGTTCACCAGCAAACTACCATGCATACTTTAATATGATGAGAAATTGAACCATAATTATATAAAAACTACTAATCAATCATAACTTAATTAATTTAAAACAGAAACACTAATAATCATATAGCAATTAATTTAATTAATTTACTATCAGAATCACTAATTAGCAATATTACAATGATGTTATATTGCAATCATTATTTATTAAAGAATCATAATTTATTATTTATTATATTATAGTATTATAAACTAATATAAGTTAATATATATTATTATATGATATTATTAATATTATGATATAATATAATGAAAATGTAATAATTATATTATAATTATTACATAATAAATTTTTTTGGCCCGTGCTTGGGTTTTTTTTTTGGACCAGTGGCGTAGGGGGGGGTTTGAAAATTTTTTTTTTCTCCCCTAACCGTGGCCTGGCCATGCTGCCGATTGCCACCCGGCCATGGCCGGGCACGGCCGTGGCCGGCGATGGGAGAGGGAGGGCCAGAGGAGGTTTGTGGGGGGGGGGGGGGTTTGGAATTTTTTTTCTCACCTAGCCATGGCCTGGCCACCATGGCCAGGCCGGCAAGCCACCCAGCCACGGCCGGGCGTAGCCGTGGCTGACGACGGGAGAGGGAGGGCTGGAGGAGGTTTGGGGGGGGGGGGGGTTTGGAGTTTTTTTTTTCTTCCCTAGCCATCGCCTGGCCACTGTGGCCAGGCCACGGCCGGCAGCCACCCGGCCACAGCCAGGCACGGCTGTGGCCGGCGACGGGAGAGGGAGGGTCAGAGGGGGTTTGGGGGGGTGTTTTGCAAATTTTTTTTCTCCCCTAGCTGTGGCTTGGCCACCGTGGTCAGGCCATAGCCGGCAGCCACCCGGCCACGGCCGGCGCATGGCCGGCGACGATGGCCATGGCCACTACTGTGGCCGGCAACGGAAGGGGGAGGGCGGCAGGGAGATGGGGAAGATGGGGGGAGGGAGGTGGCGGTTTACCCGAAAATGGTGTCATCGCCAAGTTCGTCGAGTGCCGGAGCACCGCCGGAGGTGGAGAAGATGGAGGAGAAAGAGGGAGGGAGATCGGCCGGTTGGGGGGGGGGGGGAGGGGGGAGAAATCAAGAGGAAGAAGAAAGGGAGGGGGGTTTTATGTATTAGGATTAGCGATGCATATTTGCGTCCCTAATCTGTCGCTAATCAAAGACGCAATAAATACATCGCTAATTACGTTGCTAATTAGCAACGTAATTAATTGCATTGCTAATTTGCCGCCTTAACCCCATCTTGGCCGGAATTTAGTGACGCAGAATTGCGTCACTCAATAGCGAAATATACTCATGCATCGCTAAATAGCGACGCAATTATGCATCGCTAAATATTAATATGTTAAAATATTAATTTTATTAAGTAATTATTATAGTTTATTATATTTAATATTACATAATGACAATTTTATATATTGATATATTGTAATCTATGCCGGTCGTTTCACTGGTGCCTCGAGGTGACATGGGTGGCCGCAATGTTACATATCCACTTCCTTCGGGAACCTCTCATGGGCGGCGGTGCTGCCCCTTTCTTCCCTCCATCGCCCTTAATGGTGCTTCGATCTCTTATCACGGGTTACCTCCCAGTTGGCCAATCGGGCGGTCGGCTTGGCCTTGTGTCGCTCCCGTACGTATTTTCCTAAATCAGGAGACGGGTAGGGGCCTACCATGCATGATATCGTGACGGATGATGAAGAATTACTGTTCGATTCAGGAGAGGGAGCCTAAGAAATGGCTACCACATCTAAGTAAGCCAGCAGGCGTGCAAATTACCCAATCCTGACACAGGGATGTAGTGACAATAAATAATAATATCGGCCGGCTCTTCGAGTCTGGTAATTGGATTGAGTACAATCTAGTACAATCTAAATCCCTTAACAAGCAGATCCAATATTGCAAGGCAAGTCTGTTGCCAGCAGCTGAGGTAATTCTAGCTCCAATAGCGTATATTTAAGTTGTTGCAGTTAAAAAGCCCGTAGTTATTTATACATTGGGCTGAGTTGGTTGGTCTGCCCCATGGAACAGTGTGCACCGGCAGTGCCACGATGTGCCCGAGTGACCGACTACAAGGTCCTATCCGGGACTGACGCTGCCTTCAGTCTGATCCATGTCTTTGTGCCAAGAATGCAGCCTAAACCCTAAATGCCCTTAACCATTGATAACACCTAATTAAAACCCAAAACCCTAAAACCTAAAACCGTAATCCTAAAACCCTAAACTATAAAACCCTAAACCCCCAATTAAACCCTAAAACCCTAAAACCCCTAGAACCCTAAACGAAACCCTAAAACCCATAGAACCCTAAAACCCTAAAACCATAAAACCATAAAACCCTAAACCAAAATTAGCGATGCATTGAAATGCGTCGCTAAACAGCAACGCATTTCAATGTGGCACTAATTTTGGTTTATCTTTTTGCGGTTAAAAAGCTCGTAGTTGTACATTGGGTTGGGTTGGTTGGTCCGCCCCATGTCCCTAATTAAACCCTAAAACTCCTAAAATCCCTAGATCCCTAAAATACCTAAAAACCCTAAAACACCCAGAACCCTAATTAAAACCCTAGAACCCCCCTAAAACCCTCAAACTATAAAACCCTAAAACCCTAAATCAAAATCCCAAACCCCTGAAACCCTTAATTCCTGAACCATGAATCCCTAATCTGAAAACCCTAAACCCCTAATTAAACCCTAAAACTCTAAAACCCTAAAAATCCTGAAACGTTAATCCCTGAACCATGAATCCCTAATCTGAAAACCCTAAACGGTAAAACCCTAAACCCCTAATTAAACCCTAAAACTCTAAAACCCTAAAAACCCTAAAACCCTTAGCGACGCATCTAAATGCGTCGCTAAACACGACACATTCAGATGCGTTGCTAAACAACAACGCATCGGAATGCGTCGCTGTTTAGCGACACATTTACCTGCGTCGCTATTTAGTAACTCATTAGCGATGCATTGAACTGCATCGCTTTTTAGCGACGCATTAATGCGTCGCTAAACAGTGACTCATTAAAATGCGTCGCTAAATGTGTCACTATTTTGCAACGAAAATTTTTGGAGTTGCTAAATCCGTCGCTATTTAGTGACTAATTTAGTATGTCGCATATTTCTTGGGTCACAATTCTGTCGTTATTTTGCGACGAATATTTGCATCGCTAATCTGCGTCGCTATTTCATGAATTTCTTGTAGTGTCCTAATCTTCATTAAAGGGCGTAAGATCACCTATTCTAAGTTGGTCGGTTGTTGGAGTCATTATTCGCTCTACATATATCAAACAAAACTTCTCTTAGAAAGTTCAGATAATTTTCTATGAAGGAGCCTTGAACAATTGGAGGAACTTCCTTAAGTATTTTTTTTTTTTTTTTTTGTCATTGTGATGCAAAACTAATTTCAAAACTCCATGTGCTCTTTACCTAGTCTTTTAAAAGGCACCTAACCCTTGTACTTCTAGACTATAACTGAATGTCAGTTTTATTCTCTCAAATTTCCCTTTAATATCACACTATGAGTTCTCTATTTTATCTCAATAGTGCTCCATTTACTTGGTCAACAAAGTTTTTCAATTCATGCATGCTCCAACCATGGATTGTCTTTAGATGGTCAAATGCATATATTGTCATCTCAAATTCACTCTTGAAGTTTGTTTTAGGCTTTTTGACCTCATTCATTCTATGGATTCAGCTAATTTTGAGGCAAATTAGGCTAGTTCCACAAGTAAACCACTTCCAACCAGATTTTATAATATTTGGGACCTAAATATTATCTTAGTGTCACAAAAAACCAAATCAGCTTCTAGCTTCAATTCAAAGCTAGAAAAATCTATCATTATCTCCAAAAGGTTGGCACTATTTAGATGCCAGCATGGTCATTTGGCTGATAAGGTGGTCCGGATGGAAACATGTGAGAGAGGAGAGCTTGGGGAAATAAAAGGTAGGCAATCAGGAGATGATATCGGAATCATTATCTCTAATTTTTAGGATAATGTAAATCGCCTTCTAGCTTGAATGCATCATCCCAAAATATAAGCCACAGAAATCAATGGTTTTACAGAATCACAGAATCCCTGATCAGATTTCCGCCCTCAGTTGCCTCTTTCTTCTTGTCCATTTCTCACCAAGGAAAGGTGATAAGTCTAACCCCATTTATTGGTGCCCATTCATATACACCACTGATGCCTCATTTTCAGAACAGTAGTATGGCACATGACAGCCAACCTAATACTGTTCATTCTTGGCCTTAACACGTCAAGGGGGATTATCTTTTGTTGTAGACTTTATTGTTGGCTCAAAACTTCACGTTGAGATTACTTTTTGTCTTATCATAAGCTTGCTGACTTTTTCACACAGAGATTCCTATCTGCCTTATTTCTTTCTTGTCCCTCCAAATTAATGTAATTGTAGCCCAGTCCATTGAAAGAGCAGCAAAATGAAAAAAAAAAAGTATATTTTCTCACTTTCCCATTTATCTACGTTAATTGACTCTTCTATGCAGAATGCTAAGGCAAGATACTGCATTTCCAGAGGATAATATTATGAGTTTTGGTATATTACAGATACAAAGATTAAGCTCAGCCAAAAGGCAGGCCATATATCCACCACAAAATCTGTCTAAATTTTGCAGTATTGTTTCACAGGCCATTTTCTTGGAGCAGTTCCGAGTCCCGGCACAGTCATTCAGGAACCAATTCTGACATGTAAGTTGCCGCTGGTTGATTCAATTACAATTAACTCACAAAGATCATTAACCAAAACCAATCATATCCTTACAAATTTACAACCATAATCCAGTCTATTCAAATAGAATCAAATCAAACAGTACCATATATATATATATATATATATATATCATAGTCTGATTACAATCTCATGTCTTCAAGGTCACCAAGATCCATGTACAAGAAATACAAGCTCTCAGACTGAAGGAAGAATAGAAGGTAACTTTCAAGCGCAAATTGGAGATTTAGCACACACTCATATAATTACTAAACCAATTCTATCTTACAAGTCATGCATCTGAACTTCTTTTTCATCAACAACAAAAGACTGCTAACAAGAATCACAAACATTTAACATAATAAACGATGGCAAAGAGGTGATGAAAATTACAGTGACACTGCTTAAGACAAATGAAGAAAAACCCATCGGACCACTGAGCTCGATTCCCCTCATATTGACAGCCGTTGACAGTGTGAAGTCACAGCATGAAATCACCAAACTCATCAAGAAGAAACAAGATAGCCCTTCGAAAGAGCTCGAGGAGGGAGGAAGGGAGGGGCATGCCTTGGCCACGACGAGCAGTCATGGCGTCCAAGGACTCGTTGGAAAAAAGTGTAGCTCGACTAAGGAAAGAAAGAAGCCAGCACTGTGACACTTCCAAGGCATGAGTTTATATAGTTGGGAATCAGATATAGGGCCTAAGAAAGGGAAAGGAAAAGAGATAGGCATCAAGTTTTCTTTTTCGATGCAGTTGAAGCATTGCATTGCAAGCATACTGGTAGAGACCATTAATAATATTGCTTCCCGCATGCAGGGCCAATCCCTTTGCCCAAAAGAAAGAGAGGACAGTGGTGGGCACTGGTGGGTCCGAGGAAAAAGCTAGGCTGTGGTCATGGAAAAGGCAAGTTACTCTCAGAGTGGGGCATCTTAATTTGTTAACACCCATCTCTTGGAATTCTTCAGATGAGGCTATAGGTTCAAATGGAATAATAAATTTAGGATTTGTATTTAATTGACGTCCATAGTGGGTATGATGATCTCTATGATGGTGGCAGCAAACACTAAGAGTTGTGGTACTTCAAACTCCTTTGATTTGCTGGAACTACTTATCAACAGGTGATACCTAATTAATGAGCCAATAATTTTTGGCCATACGGTAGGGGTTTAGGATGTCCATGATCACCAGACAATCTAAGCCTTAGCCAATAGAAAATTTTTACCATTTCTAATATGCACTTCTTGCTTTCTGATGGGATTGAAAACAGCAGAGCTGAGGGCCTCTTCTTGGATTTATGTGTTGGTATTGTCTCTTTCTTGACCCTGGGGCTGGCTTCTTTCTTCTAAAAAAGAGAGGCCACTTTTAGTCCGTATGGAATGGCTAGACCACCAGATATTCTAAACCGTAGCCAGTAGAAAATTTTTACCCTTTCTAATTAGCACTTGTTACATCCTGATGGGATTTGAAAACAGAAGGGCTGAGAGCCTCTTGTTGGATTTATGTGTTGGTATCGTTTCTTTCTGGGCCCTGAGGGTGCCTTCGTTCTTCTCAAAAAGAAAGAGACACCAAATGAACAAAAGATGCTTCGTCTAAAAAGGAGAAAGAAAAAGAAAAAAAAAAAAAAGAAAAGAGAGACACCAAATGAACCAGGATGCTTCGTTCAAAAAAGATAAAAAAAAAAAATAAAGAAGGATAAAGCTTACAGGACAAATCTCAATTCAGGAGCTGAGGTTATTCTTAAAAGTTTTTTTAGATGGTATAATAACAATAACAACAACAATAAAGTCATTATTTTAAATTAGTTAGGATCAGCTACGTAATTTTTTTTTTTTTTTTCTATTCATCTATGTTGTTTTGAGTCATAAGTTACAAAAATTTTGAGTCTTTGTTTTAACTTTCTTCCACATGATTTTAGGTTTATTCTACCTTTACCTCTACCTATCTTTCTTTTCTTTATATATATTAAGTCACTTTTCTAATAGGTGCATTTCTAAATCAATATTACACATATTTAAATTATTTAAATTATTTTTTCTTTAATTTATTTTTGATTAAAATATCTCCACTCTTTTGTGATTAATTAATTACCTTTTTTTCTCTGTTATCTCCAAAGCCAGGAGAGGATGCGCCAAAAAGGAAGGTGTATATCTAATTAATATTGACCACCAGGGATGGGATGACAATATTAATGGGATATTAGAAAAAGGAAAATAAAACAAAAATTAGTATCTGGAACCAAAAGTTTGAATTACTATGCTATCAACGATCACAACAGCAATGAACATTTAATTTAAGGTGTATATCTTTGCGATTTGAATATCTCTTTACTTTTAATTTTGTTTTTTCCTTTTTGCCTCCAAAGTATGTCCGCTGGTTGAGTACTTCAAAGAAACAAGGTTCCACCTGCTTTATTGCTACTGCAAAAAGAAAAGTACAAAGATACATATAGTACTTTAATTTTTTTGAAAAAAAAGAAAACTCACATAGCTTAAATAAATCAAATCCCAAGATATAACTTGTTAGCCTGGGTGCCAAGTAAAATGTTCACACGGAGTCCCAAGAATCCCATGGGACTCTTCATATCTCTGGGACTCTTCGTATCCCTTTGGTTGATCAGTTCACTGATTGTTTCTCTTCTTTAAGAGAAGACCTAAGGTGTCTTCTGGGTAAGAGACGCGAGAGTTTACGAAGACTAGCTTCCCTTCCTCCTTTTCCTTCATCAGCACCGCGGCTTAGAGGTGTGGACGCACTGAGAACTTGGTAGCCCCCGACGACCGATGATCTGCTGCTTCCGCTGCCGCCGAAATAAGGTATGTTCCATGTTCTATAACTGATGCTGACATGGTGGCCATGTCACTCAATAATGACGAGGCAATCGCAGTCAGCTCCATGTGGTGTGAAGGGTCCCGGATGACATGGCAGATAGCATATTTGTCTGCGTGTTCGAGTGACGTGGCATGTCGTTGCTGACGTAAACTGCCGACTGACGTGGCAACTGCATAGTCATCCACGTATTGGGTCCCAGCTGACGGTAGTGCCTACGTGGCATTTAAAATGATTTTTTTTTTTAGGTATTTTAAAAGTACAAAAAAATCCAGAAAAATGATGAAAAAATTACCAAAAATTCAAAAAAATCATGAAAACTCATAGAAAAATACATAAAAAATTAGAAAATTTTAGGAAAAATCATTAAAAATTAAGAATTTTTAACCTGTCTCAGAGATCGCCACAGATAGTCGAATGCTAGGCATAGTGGGAGTGCATAAATAGTCGAAATTCTAGGCCTAGTTGGAGTACCGCACTAGACAATAAGAGTGCACAAGCTGAGCCTAGTAGGAGTTCATCCATAAGGGTTGATGCACCATCACAGAGTGTGTTGACTAATTTATTGATTTTGATGATTAACAAAAGACATGAGTATATTCATTATGTTTTTGATAAATTTAAGAAGTGTTTCAGGCATTGAGAATCTTTAATCAATCAAAAGGTATAAGGAAATAAGTTTTGAATCGAATTTTAATGGAAATTATTTAAGTTCATAACTTAGAGTCGACACCTCAACTGTTCGGAGCCGACCCCAGGATGTATCAGAATTTTTCTAGAATTTCGGCACGGTCCGGAGTCGACACCTAGAGTTTTGGAGCCGACTCCAATCTGAGATACAGAGAAGTGGTTTCTGCGTCAGTTTCCAGAGCCGACACCTGAAAGTTGCGGAGCCGACACTTGAGTTTCTGGAGCCGACTCTAACCTGAGTACAGAGAGCATGTTTTTTAGACATAGATAAAGTCGACACCTTTGAAATCTGGAGCCAACTCCCGAAAGCGCCGAGCAAACACATTACTTTTTTGGAGCCGACTCCTCAACAACTTTTTATTTGCTATTTTTGGACACCCCGAGTTGGAGCCGACTCCAACATGTCAGGAACGATTTTCAAATGTCAGAACAGACTCCAATGGTAATATTTTTTCCACCTAATCTCTAACGGCTATTTTTCTGTATGTGCAGAAGAAATCAAACTACTCTATAACGGCTATTTTTCTCACATAATCTTGGATTAAGAGATCTATAAAAAGGGGAACCGTCCGTTTGAAAAAGAGAAGAAAAAAAATCGAGAAAAATACTTAGTGAAAAAGAGAGAGAAATCAAGAGGAAAGACTCAGAGCTCAAATCCATCAATCCTAGAGAGTTCAAAGAGAAATCCAAAGCACTCAAAGTTCTGAATCAAGGATTTCCCAAGCAAAAAGGAAGAAAGCAAAAGCCATGTTTCTCTCCAACTTCTCCACCGCAATTTTTGTGAAGAATCCAAGCTGAGGTCTGATTCAATCTTTCAAATGAGAAGAAGAAAAGAAGAAAAGCACACATCCAAATAGCTTCAAATAAGCTTTTCTTACCTTTGTTTATTTAATTGCATATTTGCTCATTTGAGGAGTTGTTTTGTATTCAAAACTCTATTTTTATTATTGTTTGCTAATTCAATCAGGGGATTGAATTAGTGGAGGTAGTGTACCTCAAACGAGCTAAGGATAGCTTGTGGTTGAGTTTTGTGCTAGTGAGCTCGGAAAACCAGCTGGGTTCATTGTGACCCCGGAAAAACAATAAGTTTGGGTTGTGAGCTTATAAAACAACTCGACTGTAATCAAGTGGATTATAGTGTAGACCCAAGTACTGTTTGGGAGTGGACGTAGGTGTTGGATACACCGAACCACTTAAAATCTTTGTGTTTGCAGTGCTTTGTCTTTCTCTCTATCTCATTTATTTATGCCTAGTATTTATCTATACATTGCACTCAAGCACTTTCATATCAAAGTACTTAGTTTTAAAATGTTAAAATTTTTAAGAACCCAATTCACCCCCCCCCCCCCCGCTTGGGTTGCCATCTGGGCCAACAGAGTGATCCTCAAGGTCCAGATCCATAGTTACGGAGAAGCAAACGTGTTTTGGGATTGAAGAAAATGTGTTTCTTTGCACTTGTTGGATCCAGATGAGCCTGCTTCTATTGAAGAGGCGCTCGCTTCACCTGTTCATAGTGAGTGGCTAGCTACTATGGAAGATGAGATGGTATCGATGGCCAAGAATCATGTGTGGGACATGTTAGACCTTCTGCCTAGGCGCAAATCTATAAAAAACAAGTGGGTTCTTAAGATAAAGTGCAAGACTAATGGGTCAATTGATAAGTACAAGGCTCATATAGTGATGAAGGGCTATACCCAGATGGAGAAAATGTTTTCTTTTACAAACATATAGTGCGAGATTGAGCTGGTTTTATGAATTTTCACCAGATACCTGGAGATACCCAGTCTATCATACTTGGGAATGGTCCGCATGAACAGGTGTTGGGTGTAAGAGCATACCGTGTTACGCTTTGTGATGGACATGTGTTGATCCTACATGACGTTTTGTATGTCCCAACTATCCGGTGTAATCTTTGTTCTATTTTTGTCATGTTGGCACTTGGTTACACTTTTAGTTTTTCTGGTGATCATATGTCAGTCTATCTAAATGGTGTTTTATTTTTTTATGGATATTTATCACAAGGATTCTTTAGACTGAATGTTGACTTGAGTGCTTCTTATTCCTCATTTTCTTGTGCTTCTATTCCTGCCTGTGATGATAGTTTTCTTTGGCATACCAGACTTGGTCATGTGGGCCAAGATAGGATGGCACGAATGGTTAAAGTAGGGCTATTGAGCCCTCTTACCAAGATAAGTCTACCTATGTGTGAGTCTTGTCTAGCGAAAAAGGCATCAAGAAAGCCTTTTAGTAAGCCTACTAGGGCCTCTCATCCATTAGAGCTAGTTCACTTTGATATATGTGGACTCATGAGTGTTAAGGCACGCCATGGAGCTTCCTATTTCCTCACATTTATAGATAATTTTTTGCGATTCGAGTATGTGTACCTGATCTTCCATCGCTATGAAGTGCTGGATTGTTTCAGACGATTTTTAGTCGAGGTAGAAAATCAGGAGAGGTCTTTGAAGACTCTCTGAACTGCCACAAATATCTATCTAAGAAATTCCAATGGCTCTGTGAGGAAAAGGGGATATGCAGGCAGCTTACCATTCATGGGACACCGCAATAGAATAGTATTGCCGAGCATCGCAACATGACTTTATTAGACATAGTTAGGTCGATGATGGCATAAGCAAATCTTTCAATCAGTTTATGGGGAGATGCGCTGTTGACTGCAGCCACATCCTTAATCGTGTACCTAGTAAAATTGTACCCTCCACTTCATATGAGCTATGGTATGGTGCATGACCCTTGGGGCTCAGCAGGATATACGCACAACGCCTTCCATAAGTTGAAAAAGCTGGGTCCAAAAGTAGTAGAAAGGTGTTTATCAGGTATCCTGAGAATTCAAAAGGTTACGTGATATACGGTGCACATCCTGATGGAAGGTTGACTGAAGTGGAGTCTAGAGACGTGGAGTTTATAGGCAATGAATTCTCGAGCATTGGTGAAATTAGAAAGGACCTGTCCCTGTATAAGTTACAGGAGGACCTTCCTATTATTTTTGGCGAGGGAGGGGATTTTTGACTTGTCTCAGAGATCATCATATATAGTCGAAATGCTAAGCCTAGTGGGAGTGCTGCACCAGATAGTGGGAGTGCATAAGATAGTCAGAATGCTAGGCCTAGTGGGAGTGCCGCATCATAGTGGGAGTGCACAAGCTGAGCCTAGTAGGAGTTTATCCATGAGGGTTGATGCACCACCAGAGAGTGGTCTTCAAGGTCCAAATCCATAGTTACGGAGAAGCAAACGTGGTCATATTCCATGATGACATTTTGGGATTGAAGGGAATGTGTTTCTTTGCACTCCGTTGGATCCAGATGAGCCTGCTTCTATTAAAGAGGCACTCACTTCACCTGCTCATAGTGAGTGGCTAGCTTCTATGGAAGATGAGATGGTATCGATGGCCAAGAATCATGTATGGGACTTGGTAGACCTTCCATCTGGGTGCAAATCTATAGAAAACAAGTGGGTTCTTAAGATAAAGCGCAAGACTGATGGGTCAATTGATAAGTACAAGGCTCGTCTAGTGGCGAAGGGCTATACCCAGATAGAGGGTGTAGACTTTGAGGAGACATTTTCTCCTATGGTGAGATTTGCCTCCATTCGCCTGATCCTAGCTATTGTAGCCTATTTAGATTTGAAGCTACATCAAAAAGATATTAAGACAACATTTCTTAATGGAAGCCTGAATGAAGAGATCTATATGGATCAACCTTTGGGCTTTGTGACCAAAGGACAGAAGGGCAAAGTGTGCTGCCTTAGAAGATCCATATATGGTCTCAAGCAGTAGTCATCTAGGCAATGGTACCTTAAGTTTCATGAAGCCATTACATCAATTGGTTTAAATATAATTGAGGAGGACTACTATGTGTACATTAAGAAATCAAACGATGGGATTCTGATTTTGGCGTTGTATGTAGATGACATCCTAAAAGGGAATTCTATAGAGGTAATCAATGCCACTAAGGAGTGGTTGTACTCTATTTTTGGGATGAAAGATATGTGTGAGGAAAATTTTGTGCTGGAAGTGAGGATCCTAAAGAATCATGCTAAGAAGTTTCTTGGTTTGTCTCAAGAAACATATATTTAAAAAATCTTAAAACGATTCCAAATGCACTATTCTAAACCTGTAGATACCCCAATAGAGAAGGACTGTACTTTAAGCATCGATTAGTACCCTAGAACTGATGAGGAAAAAGAAAAGATGAGCAGGATCCCCTTATGCTAGCACTGTAGGGAGCTTGATGTATGCTATATTATGTACTCGCCCTGATATTTGCTTTGCAGTCGGTTTGGTTAGCCGATACTAAAGTAATCTAGGACTTGCTCATTGGGTTACAGTTAAAAGGATTTTTCGTTACTTTCGTGGTAGTGCCAATCTCACCCTATACTATCAGGGTGAAAATTTGAGATTAAAGAATTTTTGTGACTCTAATTGGGCTGGTGATAGGGATGAGCATAGATCCATCATAGGATATGTGTTCATCTTTGGAGGTGGAGCTATTACTTGAGGCGACTCGATATATCAGCTAATGCATATGAGGCTATTCAGATCGGTTCTAATAATATGATAACATTATAATATGTTAAGGATCCTAAGTACCCTGGAAGGACCAAGCATATTGACATCCGATATCACTTCATTCGAGATATGGTCAAGTAAGGAGAAGTTATCCTAAAGCATATCTTCGCTGGCAGGATGCTGGCTGATCCTTTAATGAAGCCTATTCCTAGAGATGTGTTCCAAGCTCATGTGAGGAGTCTATGTTTGTATAGAGTATGACAGGCCGAGATATATTTCAGACTTATGTATGAGTTTGTGTTTGTTGTTTTTGTTGTCAGATAGGGATTATATGGACATCAATGACTATGTTTTAAAGTTTATGAAATATTTATTTTTATTATTATGATGAGTTCATATTTATAGGCACAGATGTGTATAAATGTCATAGGCTTAGATCAGCCCACTCACATGGATGATCGCTCTGACACTTTTGTAGTGGACAGAATGAGACTAAAGTAGCCATTATAGATGCTTGAGTAGCAATGCATGAGTTACAAATTGCATAAGTTGCAAAATGAGCTACATAAATAATAATTGAATAGATTATAATTAGAGTCGCCTTAGTTTGGACTGAGATGAGACATGAGAGTTGAGTATGGAGTACATACATGCATGTGCAGTGTATGAATATTGATATATCCATGAATCTATACTAAGCCTGTTATAGCCAAACTGGGAGCATTGGTGTGTGTTCAAGTCAGGCAACTTTATGATGCTTGGACTTGTGTTCGTACGGTGTTTGAGTATGACATGACCCATTAAGTGAGAGCTCCACTGTAGCATGTATTATGTTGCATGTGTTAAAGTCGACCTAGCAAGGGGTAACATGATATATTCCCTCTCTGTTATCGTGTGAGCCTACTATGTAGTGTCCTTAAACTTGAACATATACCATGAAGTTGGAGTTCAGAATGACTTTCTTAGCCTTATCCTTCAGAGTCATGAAATTGATATGGCCACATGCGACAATCCTAAGAAGTCAACTGGACAAAGATGGACTGGTATGAGTGTTCAAAAGATTATTTGCGACCATGCCTTATGTTTGTGTTTCATTGCTCAGGCAATCATGTGTAAGAGTTGCATATGATTATGGATACAAACATTATGATTTTGTATTTTATTGAGTACTGCTCAGGAAAGATCTCTTGAGGGATTGAGAGTGCTTGATCAGGTGTGATCAGATTATCTTAGACACAGACGAGATTGGATTGTATTCCTGTTCGCTGTGTTAGTTATTTATTAACTTAATACAGTATATCCACTATGTATCACTGTGTGTAAGTTTCATCGGGTCGCACACCCCATCACACTGCAAGTTGAGAGAGTTGAGGTTATAAAATAATGTTCCTGTATAGATGAATGTAAGATTTTGCCCTGTGTGCCAAGTAAAACATCCACACGGAGTCACAGGAGTCCTATGAGACTCTTCATATCTCTAGGACTCTTCGTATCCCTCTGGCTGATCCGTTCACTGGTTGTTTATTTTCTTTAAGAGAAGACCTAAGGTGTCTTCTAGGTAAGTGACGCGAGGGTTTATGAAGACTAGCTTCCTTTTCTCCTCTTTCTTCACTGGCACCGCAGCTTAGAGGTGTGGATATACTAAGGACTCTGGTAGCCCTCGACGACTGATGATCCACTGCTTCCATTGCTACTGAAATAAGATATGTTCCATGTTTACGACTCCTACATAACTAAATATTGATATCATCCCTCAACTCAAAACAACTTTTTAAATAAGCCAAACTTTATTTCCTCCAAAAAAACCCAGGATCACAAAACCAAAATTGATTCAAACCATTTCAATTTAAAATTCAAAATCAAACCATATTGAACCTAGCATCTCAATAGCTATTGAGAGCGAAATACCAATATCTACAATATAGAAAGATCTTCAATCAGAAAGCCCAAAGCATCACTATGATGGGGCAACTCTACATCAACATCTGCACCATTGCCATGAGCAATGGAGCTAGAGAGAAACAAAAAAGTAAGACACTTGCTCTTCATGACGAAGGGTTTGCTCCTTGTTTAAGAAAGTAAATGTTTATTTTTGGAGAATATGTGCTATGAAAAAGTAGAATTCTTCTCTTCTAAATACTTATGAGATTGCAAGAGTTATCTATATCACATAAAATTGGTCCAATGTGGAACAAGCCTGGAAAGAAGTCTAGAGTGAATATCTTCTTACGATAGAACATTCATGGCTTAATTATGATGGCACTTTTGATGGCTAAAGCCATTGTCATAATTATTGTCATTATGCACTTATTTCTATGAACCATCAAACACATATGGCATGAGAAATCCTTATCATAATGGACCTCCCTCCCATATAAGGACAAAACAAAAAGGAAACTCACATCCAAGTTGTGAATGAAAGGCCAAGAGGGGTAAATTAAGGTGAGGATGGGGAAAGGAGGCAAACAATATTGAGCTCAAGAACAACTAAAGGGAAAGGGGGGGGGGAGGGGGAGGGGAAGGATCATGGATGGAGATAAAAAAGGATGGATAAAGTAGAGCTAAAAGGAAGAAATTAACAAGTAGAACCAAGATATCAGAAGAGCAAAGAAGAGCAAAAGAGAGGTGGAGGAAAAGAAGGAGAGGAAAAGAGTGTGGTAGAGAAGGTTTGAAGGATATGGGTGAGATAGAGTGGGAGTAGAAAGAGAGGAGAAAAAAGAGATAGCAAATGATAAGGACTTGTTAAGCAGCTTCTTAGGATGCTAATACAAGAAACAAAGGAGATAGAGAAAGATGAGAAAGAAAATATGAGAAAGAAAGGATGAGAGATAAAATAGAGGAAAGGAGCGAGTAGGGAAGGAGAGAGGGGCTCATTGGTTGCAAAGGGTTGAGGAGCCTGAGAATTGTAGGCTAAGGTAAAAGTTATGAATTCATTTGAGAAGCGGAAACTCAAAGTCTTTATTAAAATAGCAAATTGATATTCGGTCCTTCATTGGACCAAACTTCAATGTTTAGCTTCTATTGACCGGCCATTGAATATCTGGTCCATAATAATAAGTTTTTTTTATTTTTAATTCTTTTCATTGCATATTAACTATGCGTACATTTATTCTTATTATATATAATAAGAGGATAATGCATATATATAAAGAAATATGACAGTAAGAAATAACTATGTGCAATAAGAAGATAACTATATATAGTAAGAAAATATCTTTGTATGTGCACATAATTATATCTCATTGCATGCAACTAAAAAAATTAGAAATTAAAAAAAAAATTAGTATGATGGATCAATGTTATATGACTTATCAATAAAGGCTAAGTATTAAAGTCTAATTCACTAAAGGCCGGACTTCAATTTGCCTCTATTAAAAAGATAAGAAAGTTATTATACGGGATAGCTTTTTTTTTATGTATTCGATCAATTAATAGTTAGATCTTTTATATAGTTGAAAGCCATCTTTTTACTTTTTTTCCCCCCCTTGATTATTCAATTAATCCTTTTTTTCATCTACTTTTTAAAATAATGTAAATAATTTGATGGTATTGAAATATTCGGAACATATATAGCTTTACAAAGAGGGCTAACAATTCTCTAATATAACTTTTATCAACAAATATCTAACTAATTATTTCAATAACTTATAGGTTCTCCCTATTTTATATACAAACTATAAATAGAAGTCGCTATACTCTTTTCTAGGCAATCGACTGCCTTGCAAATAACAAAACGTGGACACGTGGCATGCAATAGAAGTCCGATCAGGCTCAAATTTGTAGTGGAAAAGATAGACACGTGGCTAAAGGTGGGCACTGGAACCGTGCCGCCCATGGCACGGCACGGCTCAGGCCCAAATGGGCTATGCCGGGCCTAAATTTTTTTTCTGTTGGTCCAGCACGGTACGACCCATGATGGGCCTGGGTCAGCCCGCCATGCCGTGCCAGCACGGCCCACCTGGGGCCTAGCCCGTGCACGGCTCAAATAAAAAAAATTTTAAAAAAAATATTTTTTTGATAAATTAAAAAATTATTAGGAATAAAAAATTTTATTAATATAAAGCCACCTTAATGGTGGGGGGTTTGGCATAGACCCCTACTAGTTTATTAATTTAAAATCAAAATGATACAGAAGGAGGGGGCTAAGCCTGACCTCCAGAACATAATACAATAAGTAAAGAGAAAAAATAGAAAGATCGCAACTGTCGGATCATCACCGATCGGATGGATCGCAACCATCAGATCGATCATCACCGATCGGGATCATGGCATAGATCGATCGCAACCGTCGGATCGTCTCCGATCGGATGGATCACAACCGTCGGATCGATCATCACTGATCGGGATCATGGCTTAGATCGATCACAACCGTCGGTCGTCTTCGATTGGATTGATCGCAACTATCAGATAGATCATCCCCAATCGAGATCATGGCTTGGATCGATCGTAACCATCGGATCATCTCCGATCGGATTGATCGCAACATCTAATTGATCATCGTCGATCGGGATCATGGCTTAGATCGATCGCAACCGTCGGATCATCACCGATCGGATGGATCGCAACTATCGGATCAATCATCCCCGATCAGGATCATGGCTTGAATCGATCGCAATCGTCGGATCGTCTCCGATCAGATTGATCGCAACGGTCCGATCGATCATCGTCGATCGAGATTATGGCTTGGATCGATCGTAACTGTCGGATCATCGCCGATCGGATGGATCACAACTATCAGATCGATCATCCCCGATCGGGATCATGGCTTGGATCGATCGCAACCGTCGGATCATCTCCGATCGGATTGATCGCAACGGTCCGATCGATAATCGTCGATCAGGATCATGGCTTGGATCGATCGCAACCATTGGATCATCGCCGATCGGATGGATCACAACTGTCGGATCGATCATCCCCGATCAGGATCATGGTTTGGATCGATCGCAACCGTTGGATCATCTCCGATCGGATCGATCACAACAGTCCGATCGATCATCACCGACCGGGATCATGGCTTGGATCGATCGCATCTGTCGGATCATTGACGATTGGATAGATCGCAACCGTCAGATCGATCATCGCCGATCGGATCGTGGCTTGGATTGATCGCAACCATCGGATCATCGCCGATCGGATGGATCGCAACCGTTGGATCGATCATCGCCGATCGGGATCATGGCTTGGATTGATCGCAACCATCGGATCATCTATGATCATATTGATTTAAAATCAAAATGGTACAGAAGGGAGGGGGGCTAGGCCTGACCTCCAAAACAAATAGAATAAGTAAGGAGAAAAAAATAGAAAGATCACAACCGTCGGATCTTTGCCGATCGGATGGATCGCAACTGTTGGATCGTCTCTGATCGGATTGATCGCAACGGTCCGATCGATCTTCGTCGATCGGATCATGGCTTGGATCGATCGCAACCGTCGGATCATCACCGATCGGATGGATCGCAACTTTCGGTTCGATCATCCCCGATCAGATCATGGTTTAGATAGATCGCAACCGTTGGATCGTCTCCAATCGAATTGATCGCAATGGTCCGATTGATCATCGTCGATCGGGATCATGGCTTGGATCGATCGCAACCGTCGGATCATCGCCGATCGGATGGATCACAACATCGGATCGATCATCCCCGATCGGGATCATGGCTTGGATCGATCGCAATCGTTAGATCGTCTCCGATCGGATTGATCACAATGGTCCGATCGATCATCGTCGATTGGGATCATGGCTTGGATCGATCGCAACCGTCGGATCTTTACCGATCGGATGGATCGCAACTGTCGGATCGATCATCCCCGATCAGGATCATTGTTTGGATCGATCGCAACCGTCAGATCATTTCCGATCGTATCGATCGTAATGGTCCGATCGATCATCACCGATCGGGATCATGGCTTGGATCGATCGCAACCGTCAGTCATCGCCGATCAGATGGATCGCAACCATCGGATCGATCATCGCCGATCGAGATTGTGGCTTGGATCGATCGCAACCATCGGATCATCGCCGATCGGATGAATCATAACCGTTGGATCGATCATCGCCGATCGGGATCATGGCTTGGATCGATCGCAACCATCAGATCGTCTCCGATCAAATTGATTTAAAATCAAAATGGTACATAAGGGAGGGGGCTAGGCCTGACCTCCAAAACAAAATACAATAAGTAAGGAGAAAAAAATAGAAAGATCGCAACCGTTGGATCATCGCCGATCGGATGGATCGCAACTATCGGATCGATCATCCCTGATCGGGATCATGGCTTGGATCGATCGCAACCGTTGGATCGTCTCCGATCAGATTGATTGCAACGGTCCGATCGATCATTGTCGATCGAGATCATGGCTTGGATCGATCACAACCGTCGGATCATCGCCGATCGGATGGATCGCAACTGTCAGATCGATCATTCCCGATCAAGATTATGGTTTGGATCGATCGCAACCATTGGATCATCTCCGATCGGATCCATCGCAATGGTCTGATCGATCATCACCGATCGGGATCATGGCTTGGATCGATCGCAACCGTCGGATCATCGCCGATCGGATGGATCGCAACCGTCGGATCGATCATCGCCGATCGGGATCATGGCTTGGATCGATCGCAACCATCGGATCATCTCCGATCAGATTGATCGCAACTGTCCGATCGATCATTGCCGATCGGGATCATGGCTTGGATCGATCACAACCGTCAGATCGTCTCTGATCGGATGGATCGCAACTATTGGATTGATCATCGCCGATCGGGATCATGGCTTGGATTGATCGCAACCGTCGGATCGTCTCCGATCGGATTGATCGCAACGGTCCGATCGATCATCATCGATCGGGATCATGGCTTGGATCGATCGCAACCGTCGGATCATCACCGATTGGATGGATCGCAAATATCGGATCGATTATCCCCGATCGGGATCATGGCTTGGATTGATTGCAACCGTCGGATCATCTCCGATCGGATAGATCGCAACCGTCGGATCGATCATCGCCGATCGGGATCATGCATGGATCGATCGCAACCATCGGATCATCTCCGATCAGATCGATCGCAATCGTTGGATCCATCATCGCCAATCGGGATCATGGCTTTGATCAGCTGGATGGTGCCTAGGCACCAGCCAGTGCCTAGGCGCACACCTAGGCACTAGCCGTGCCATGGCACGGCCTAGAAGGGCCGTTCTGGAGGGCCGTGCTGGGCATGGCCCGTGGCCCATTTCTTGATGGGTCACGGGCCGTGCCGAATTTGAATTTTTTTTACCGGGCCGTGCCTGGCACGGCCCATTTGTTAATGGCCATGCCAGGCATGACACGATAATTTTCCTGGCACGATGGGCCTGGGCCGTGCCATGCCAGGCCCGGCCCAGCGCCCATGCATACACGGAGTGCCTCGCCAAACCTTTTTTTTTTGTTAAAAAAAAGGGGGAAGAAGGGCAAGTTGGTCAATCTGACCCCATTTAGGTGCTAGCAGTCAGAATAGAAAAATTAGATAGATCTTAGCCCTTTCAACACCGATATTTTAGGCTTCAAAATTAATCTTGAAATTATTCGAGTCAGCTGAAATGTCATTCCTTGAGTATGCAATATCTTGATAGTATAGAAAAGGCCTTGACCGCTAGGCTACTGTCTGAGCGGTAGTGCCTCGCCAAACTTGATAAGGCCTTTTGGTGATAAGATAATAAAATATTGGTGACATATTATGTTGCCACAATGATGATGGAGGGACTGTAAATAGGAACGGCCTTACTCTTTTCTGGATAACTGAGTGGATAGCAAAAGAGAGACACGTGGCACGCAATAAGGGTCCAGTCAGTCTTAAATTCATTGAAGAAAAAAAAAACAAGCAATTGGAAAGCTCATGGAGGCATTGCTTTATATATAGATATATAGATGCCTATGCTAAATAATTGCTGTTTATTAGCAATATAAACAACGCTTGACATGATGCCTTAGTTGTATGTGCTTGAGTTATTGAAAAGGTAATGCTTCTTCATGATGTTAGGTCAGTACTTTAGTTGGTTGATGAGATTTATTATAGTCATATTTATAGAGAAGTCAATTTCATTGCTGATTAGGTGACTTCATTCGTTGCCTATCATATGAGAATTTGATCTTAATCCATTAAAGATTCATGTCTTTCTATTTTACGTTTGATTTTACTTTCTGATATCATTGATTTGATTCATACCCGAATGATATAATTGCTCATCTGTAATATATATATATTATATATATATATATATATATATATATATATATATATATATATATATATATATATATTATATATATATATAAAAGCAATGCTTCTTTCATGTAAAAGTGACATATACCTTTTCCTAATTCCAGAGATGCCTGGGGTCCCAAAGAAAAATGTTAACAAAGAAGAAAATATCAAATAAAAAAAATCTAAGAAGAAGAAAATAGACGCCAGAGCCCTCAACATAAGTATTTTAAGTTTCAGATTTTAAGCCTAATATATACTTCTGACATTCTCCTATTAGCTTAAACTTAACATTGTATTGGAGATCAGGTGTGCAAGACATCATGAATTTGAGTTTTTTATGCCAGTTATTTATTTAATTTACTCAGCTGTCATTTTTCCCTCATTTTTTTTTTTTCAACTTTTAGGTCCCATGTACAGTAAGTTATTTTGCTTATCCTTTAGCATCCAAACTGTCTGGAAAAAAAAAAAAAAAAAAAGATATGTTAAGACTTTAGACCATCTCTAGATCTAAGCACTACATAATAATCAATTTTGAGATATTTGTAACCAAACCATAAAGTTAAAATATTGGATCTAAGGCTCTACAAATCAAGTAAACTTAATTATATTGAATTTTCAATAATTCAAAATGGACATCAAACATGGTCAATGCGATCGAATCATCATCTTGTATTGTTTTTTTCGATTTTGGATATTTGGTTTTGAAATCTTGATACATTTCGAAACATCTGATTGTCCAATGTAGAGAAATTTTGCGATAAAGATCAGCTTTAATTATTCTTGTAGTCTTTGTAAAGTAAGTCTAACACTGCACCAGTTGCACAAGAAGCAATACGAATGGTGGTAAATTCTAGCGCTCCTCTTGATGGCGCCCAACCAATTGATTGAAAGCTGACGTCAATCGAACGTTAGCAAAATCAAAACCGCTCCGTTCAATAAAAGCCATCAACTCTAAGATAGTGAAGGGTGAATGACTGGTAAAAGATGCTTTAAGAATCGTGCGCCCTAGTGCTCCGGTTCTTCTTTTTTCCTTGGCTTTAAGATTCGTGCTTCCGTAACCTTCGTCCCCGATCGTTGCCTGGTTCTTCGTCCTTGTTGCATCGCCTCGTCTTTTCTTCTTCCCTTTGTCATTTCCTCTGTTCCTATGGCCGCCGATTCTGGGAGGAGGTCTTCGACGTCTGGTTTCCAGTGGATGACGGAGACCCCTTCGCCGGCTGCTGTGGAGTTGCTGCAGGCATCGTTCACGGAGGTTGTCGAATTTCCGGCGGCGGAGCTTGATGCGGAGGTGGTGGGCTGGCAGCAGTCGGCCGTGATTGTTCGGTCGTTCCACCGGTGGATCCCGGCTGATGCGTTCGTCAGGGAATTCAGGAGAGCTGGAATCTCTGGCGCCATCGTTCCCATTTCTCTGGCATTCAGATGCCATGTCTTCCGGTTTGAATCCATTGAAGCTTGCAGCCTGGTTCTTCATCGTCCATGGGTGATTAATGGCCAGGTGGTTGGCACGGAGCCGTGGAGGCCTGAGTTCACTCCGGCGGAGGACTCCGTTTCCTCTGCCCTGGTTTGGGTTCGTCTGCCGATGCTGCCTCTTGAGTTCTGGAAGGAGGAATTCCTCAGATCCATTCTATCTTCAGCTGGTGATTTCGTCTGTGCTGATGCGGCAACCTTGGCGAAATCTCGGGGGGGCTATGCGAGGGCCTGTCTCCGCGTTGACCTGCGCTGCCCTCTCCGGCCAGGCACTCGGATTCAGGGGATCTTCCATCAGTTCTGGCAATGCTTCGTGTATGAAAGCTTGGAGGGTGTCTGTTGGAGCTGTGCCTCTCTGCATCTGGATGGTCCCTGTTCCCAATCGGATCATCCTGCTGAGGTTGCCTCTGGTTCCTCTTCCATGTTTGGTCCGTGGATGGTGGCTTTACGGAAGAGGGCGGTTCCTTCTATTCCCCAGACGGTGGTGCAGGGGAAGACCTCGGTGCCGGCGTCGTCCTCATCCCCAGGCTCTGGTTCATCGTCTCAGGCGGTGAAGAAGGGGCTCGCTCCGATCGCTGAAGGTTCAGCTGAAGGGTGGAAGGCTCCAGCCAAGCTTGCTCGCCGGAGGTCCTCTTCGTCTTCGCGTTCGGCATCAAGGGCTGTGGAGGTGGTGTCGCGCCCTGGGAAGGAAGCAGTTGGCTTGGCCAGAGCTAAAGACCCCGTGCCGGTTAAAGACCAACGTGCCGTTTCAATGGCCCCAGGTCTGAACTTCCCAGCTGAAGAGAACTTCAGTTCTCTGAATCCCGATTTACACCCAATTGTCATTCAAAACCCTTTCTCCTCTCTAGATTCAGTGGCTCTTGAGGATGGTCAATTGGGGTGTAGGGATGCTTGCTCTGGTCCCCTCAAGCGTGCTAGACCGGAGGCTTCCCTGACTCCTAGGATTGTATCCAAAACTGATAAGAGGAAGGGAAAAGGGAAAGTTTCTTTCTTCAAGAAGAATGAGATGAGTTGCTTCTCTCCAAGCCAATCGGATCAGGTTCCGTGTGTTCAGGTTGGTGCCCAGGATGCGGTGGGGGTCCAATCTGCTGGGGGGGCCGGTCTTCCTCTTGTAGATTCTATTGGTGAACCTAAGGGAGTGTGCCCTGGTTCCTTTTCTCAGGCTCAGTCTTCCTGCTTAGAAGTGCCTGACCTAGATTCGGGTGGTATGCTGACCAACCCTTTATTGAAGCCTGACGACGGCCCTCAGTTGAATAGGGGTCTTGTTGATAGTGATATGATAGAGGATCAAGGAGGGATCCCATCTTCCTCTATCCTATAAATGAAGATTTTACTATGGAATGTTAGAGGAGCTCGAAAGCCTTCTTTTCGAGCCTCCTTCAGTAGATTGTTGCAACTTCACCACTTTGATATATGTGTCCTCTTGGAGACCAGACTCTCAGGGGATAGTCTTCTCCGTTTTCGTAGACAGATTGCCCGCACTTGGTCATCTTATGCTGTGGAGGCTGTTGGTCTGTCCGGGGGTATCTTGGCTATATGGCGCTCCTCTGCTGTCAGGGTTGATACTTCTCATCAGTGCAATCAGCATATTGGTCTCATGATATCTGAGGGATCTTCTGCCCCTTGGTTACTTTCGGCTGTTTATGCTAGCACGGACTATCGGGAGAGAAGAATTCTTTGGTCTGAATTGCTTTCCCTCCTTGCTCAAGGTGTGCCGTCTATTGTTGCTGGGGATTTCAACTGTATCACTGAGGCTAATGAAAAACGTGGAGGCAGACGGGTTTCAGGCTCAGCTGATATTAATGAATTCAGAACGTTCATCGGCTCATCTGGTCTTATGGATATGGGGTATTCGGGATCCCAATTCACTTGGTGCAATAATCGGCAAGGGTCTGCTCGAGTTTGGGAGAGACTTGATAGAGCCTTGGCCACTCCCCAATGGCTCCAAAAATACCCTATGGTTACTGTCACTCATCTTCCTAGGATTGCTTCTGATCATTGCCCTATTTTGATTTCTACTGAGGCTGATCATATTATGCGGAAGCAGTTTAGATTTGAGCAGTTTTGGACTGGTCTTTCAGCTGCTCGTTCTATTATTTCTCAGATCTGGCATATTCCAGTTAGGGGTAATGCTGTCTATCGGTTATCTCGTCGGTTTAAGATAGCCAGACACAGACTTTCCAGATGGAATAAGAATGAGGTGGGGGATCTGGTTAGACAAGTAGAGCAAGTTGAAAATGATATTAATATTCTTCAGACTAAGGAGGATCATGATGGTTTTTTGGCTGACTCGGATCTCTCTTTCCTTAGGGATTTGCTGGCCCGGCACCACTCCCTTTTGCGGCAGCAGGAGATGTTTTGGTGGCAGCGTTCTAGGGCTCAGTGGATTTGCGATGGGGATCGTAACACCAGATTTTTCATCAGGCCACTCTCAAGCGGAGAGCTGCCAATCGGATTCGGAGGATTGTTGATGAAGGGGGGCATACTCGGGAGGATTTCCACTCTATCAGTGACCTTCTTCTTCGTTTTTTTCGGGATCGATGGGCTGACTCTTCAGGTGATGGGGACCCGATTATGCAGGTTCCGGATTCTAGGAAGGTTTCCTCTCTGGATAATGATATGCTTGTCAGACCGATCTCTTCGGACGAGATTAGGGCAGCCCTGTGGGAGCTTGGTCCGAATAAGGCCCCTGGGCCTGACGGGTTTCCGCCTTTTTTCTATCGGCATTACTGGGATATTGTTGGTCAGGAGGTGGTCCAAGCTATTCAGGAAGTTTTTCGAGATCGTCACATTCCTTCTGAATGGAATCGAACTTTCATTACCTTGGTGCCCAAGAGAGTGGATGCTTCTATTCCGCAGCACTTTCGTCCCATTAGCCTCTGTACTACTTTGTATAAAATCTGTGCTCGTCTCTTAGCTCGCCGTCTTTGTCTGGTTATTCCTCGGCTTATATCGGAGGAGCAGGGGGCTTTCATTAGAGGGAGGTCCATTTCGGACAATGTTCTTATTGCCCAGGAATTCATGCATGCTCTTCATAGAGCTCCGGTCAGACGATGTCTTATGGCTGTCAAGCTTGATATGGAGCGTGCTTATGATAGAGTGAGCTGGGTTTTTCTGTACCGCTCTCTACTGGAGTTCGGGTTTGATGAATTATTTATAGAATGGATTTTGGCATGCATTCACAAGCCCTCCTTTTCTCTAATCATAAATGGAAACCCGACTGATTTCTTCCAGTCTAGTGTTGGTCTCAGGCAGGGTTTCCCCTTATCTCCTTTGTTGTTCATCCTGGCTGCTGATGATCTTTCTCGAGCTTTACGTCAGGCTCAGCAGGAAAGGCGGATTGCCCCAGTTATAGCTGGTTCTGAAGGATCCTTTGTTTCCCACCTCCTGTTTGCTGATGACTGTATCCTTCTTGGTTCAGCTTCTATTGAGAATGCGGCTTCCTTTCATTCTATTATACAGAACTACTGCCAGGCATCAGGTCAAAAGGTCAATTCTCTGAAGTCTTCTATCTGTTTTAGCCCGAAGACCTCTAGAGCCACTAGAGAAGCCATCATCAGGGTGTCGGGTATCACCACTCAGACGGATAGATTTATGTATTTGGGGATCCCTATAACGGGGAGATGCCCTCGCTGCTCTGACTTCTCTGAGATTGAGAGACGGGTGCGCCAGCGCATTGAGGGATGGCAGGTGACTGGCCTTTCGATGATGGCTAGAGTTACCATTATTCGTTCAGTTCTTTCATCTCTTCCCCTGCATATTCTGTCGAATACTGCCATTCCTATTACTTGTCTGAAAAGGATCGAGAGATGCTTCCGTGATTTCCTATGGGCTTCTGGCCAGGATGGTCATGGGATTCACCTCTTATCTTGGGATTTGGTTTGCATGCCTATCGGTGAGGGTGGTCTTGGTATCCCGTCTTTGATTGTTAGAAGGAAAGCCCTTATTGCCAGACATGCTTCGAGATTTCTTCTAGAACCACATTGTCTCTGGAGCTCTCTGATGCGTAGTAGATATGGGGAATGGTCGGCTGCTATGCAGATATCTGCCCCGGGGTTGTTCCTCTTTTTGGAAGGAGGTCTGTCGCTATGGTCAGGCTATCTTGGACAATATCTCCTGGATGATCGGAGATGGTTCTTCGATTAATGTCATTCAGGATACCTGGATTTCGGAGCTTCCTCTCTCTCGGTGGCCCTCCTTTATCAGTATTGAGACCCCTCCCAGCTTAAGGGTTAAGGACTTGATCTCCTCTGACCCTCCTGCTTGGCATATCCCCGCTGTTACCAGATTATTTGGTGCTGAGCTTGCCCGGCGGATTTTATCGATGCCGCTTCTTCCGGGTCGACCTTCTGATGCTAGACTCTGGCAGAGATCCTGTCTCTCTAAGGCTCCGACCAGGGATCTGATGATGATGTTTAGACCCCAGCCCCAGCGCACAGAGGACGCAGCGTGGATTTGGAAGCTTCCTACTATTCCTAGAGTTCAGCTATTTATCTGGAAGCTTCTGTGGGGCTCTCTTCCTACATGTGCTCTCCTATCCCGGAGAGGTCTTCCTATTCAGTCGACTTGCGCTTAGAGGAGGAATCTATTGAACATGCTATTTTCATCTGCCCCACGGCTAGAAGGGTCTGGCTTATGATGGATATCCGGTCAGACATAATGGCTCGGGCTCCCTGCTTTCTTCTTTCCTTCTGGACCTTCGGAGGTGCCCTCAGTATAAGAAATGTCTCTGGGCTGTCACAGCTTATCAGATTTGGCTTGCTAGAAATCAGCTTATTTTCTCTGAGGACACTATCTCTCTTTGTAAAACTGTAAGGAAGATCAGATTATTGGCGGCGGACTGTGCTCGTATTGGTTTTGATATCTCTGGCCACTGGGGATCCCCTGCTGCTTCGGCAGCGAACCGGCATACGGTTTTTATCTCTTGGGAACCCCCCCCTCCAAGGTTTATCAAAGTCAATTTTGACGGGAGTGTCCGTGGTAGAAGTGCAGGTTCCGCGTTTATTATCAGAGGTCCTCATGGCGACCTTCTGGCGGCGGGAGGTTTTGGTACTCTTGACTCCACGGTCCCCATGACTGAGCTTCAAGCGGCTTGGGCGGGTATTTCTTATGCTGCCCGGGTTCTTCATGCTCAGAGGCTTTGCATTGAGGGCGACTCCATGTCGGTTATTTCTTGGATCCAGATGCAGAATTGCCCTCCTGCTCTTTCTAATCCTATTTTGTTGGATATTTGGGCAATTTTGCGGCAGATCGAATGCGTCCAGACCAGACACATATTTCGCGAAGCTAACTCGGCAGCGGATTGGGTTGCTGCTTCTGTGGCTCGGCTTTCTGGCCCTTGGATCTTGTCTCCGGGTGACCCCTGCCCTGCTCCTTTGCATCAAATTTTGTATTCTGATCTATCTGGGCTGACTCACGCTCGTCTTGTGTGATCGCCCGTTTGTTTCCAAAAAAAAAAAAAAAAAAACTCTAAGATAGTGTTTGGAATAAGAGGTAAAAAAAAATATTCCTTGAATATTTCCTTTTATTTTAAAAAATCATAACTATAAGGTAATGTTTGAAATAATGGATAAGAGGAGATATCCCTTGGATATATCCCTTCTTATTCCTAAAAGCCATAACTATAAAGAATAGCTGGGAATAAAGTTAACCAAAGAGATATCCCATGATTAACCATGGTTAACCATGGGATATCTCCTCAACTTATTTCCTAGAAAATACAGGAATAGCTGGTTATCCCTCCAAATAAGAGTAAAAAAAGGTTATCCTATGGATTTATCTTTTTGCATTTGATATGATCAATGGGATAGCCAAGGAATATCCCTAGGGATAGCCAGGGGACAAACTATCCCGTACACTTATCCATGGATAATATTTTTTCTATCAAACACTACCTAAGGGATAGCTGGAAATAAAGTTAACCAAAGGGATAGTCCATGGTTAACAATGAGATATCCCCTCAATTTATTCCCTAGAAATGCAGGAATAGCTGGTTATCCCTCCAAATAAGAGTAAAAAAAAAAAAGTTATCCTATGGATTTACCTTTTTGCATTTGATATAATTAATGGGATAGTCAAGGATATCCCTAGGGATAGCCAAACTCTATCCCATACACTTATCCATGGATAATATTTTTTCTATCAAACACTACCTAAGGTAAGGTAGTGTTTGAAATAGGGGATAAAGCCATAACTATAAGGGATAGCTGAGAATAAAGTTAACCAAAGGAATAATCCATGGTTAACCATGGGATATCCCCTCAATTTATTCCTTAGAAATACAGGAATAGCTGGTTATCCCTCCAAATAAGAGTAAAAAAAAGTTATCCTATGGATTTACCTTTTTGCATTTGAATATGATCAATGGGATAGCCAAGGGATATCCCTAGGGATAGCCAGGGGACAAACTCTATCCCGTACACTTATCCATGTATAATATTTTCATATCAAACACTACAGGTAGTGTTTGAAATAGGGGATAGAGGAGATATCCAGAGGATTTCCCTTTTATTCCCAAAGCCATAACTATAAGGGATAGCTGGGAATAAAGTTAACCAAAGGATAGTCCATGGTTAACCATGGTTAACCATGAGATATTCCCTGAATTTATTCCCTAGAAAATGCAGAAATAGCTGGTTATTCCTCCAAATAAGAGTAAAAAAAAGTTATCCAATTGATTTACCTTTTTGCATTTGATATGATCTCTCTAGGGATAGCCAAGGGATATCTCTAGGAATAGCCAGGGATAAACTCTATCCCATACACTTATCCATGAATAATATTTTTTCTATCAAACACTATCTAAAGCCCGACATCTATTTTTTCTGAACCGCATATGATGCACAAAAGCCAATTAATGTACGCAATGCGCACACTCCTGCATGCGGTGAAAAAGACTTTCTTCTTCTAAAATATCTAAGGATAACTTTATAGGCGTCAAAAGATCATCCTACCAGTGGACCATTTTTCTTTTCGACTAGCCAGAGATTCCTACTTATCCAAATTTTTGACAGTAGAAGTCTTATTGTCATTTACTAATAAATATCATGTAGCTTAGTTTGCAAATTCTTCTTCTTTCTAGATTTTCATTTTATCTTTGTTTGAAACTTGAGATTCTAGAGTTACCCTTGAATGCTATTTCTCGTGGGAGGTCCTAGAACCTATAAGTATCTGTATGCTCTGCTCTTTAACTCTCCTTAATCTCTCACATGGGATGACGACGTCGTACAGTAGTGTGACTCTATAGGGTATATAGAGGTGGAGCTCGGTGTGATCTTGAGCAGCTGCAATCAAAATTTTGAGGAGATTTGACCTATGTTGCTTGATCTTTGATCACTTCGTTGTATGAAGGAGCCACGCCCTTTTTATCTACTTTGTTGTAGGAGCCAAGTTCTCACTTCTTGTCAATTCTTGGTCCCACATGTTGAATCCTGGTTTTCATTTCTGAGGTGATGTGAAGTCTTGTTAGGAGAGTTATGATAGCTGCATATCACTGGTAACGTTATGTTTCCATTGTAGACATCCTTAACCACAACTTTAGCCTTGGGAGACCCCATGTGTCGCAAATGAAAATTGAAAGAAGAGTCGACAATCAACATGGTTGATGAAAATGATGCAGACCTAAATTTAATTTGATGAGACCCACGTCAAGCTAAAGTCTGTTTGGCATAGTTTGTATTTCTTATTTCTTATTTTTAAATTAAAATTATCATAATTAGGATTACTGTATTTTTATACTGTTTTTATTATTATTCTTTATATAATTAAAGGAAGAAAGTAGAAAAATCCTTGCTTTCGTTATTTCAAAAAATAAGAGAATTATGTCATTTAACATCACCATTGAAACTATCTTCATTATTACGATCATTATTGTCACAATTATCATTGCCATCTTACTGGCGTCATTACTGTTACCATAATTTCTATCATTGCCCCAACTACTATTATCTCTATTATTATTATCACTATTGTAAGACTATTAGCTTTATTGTTATTATTATGATTTTATTTAATCATTGTCATTATAATTATCACTATTGCCTTTACTGTTATGAGGGATTGGCCATGTAGACTAAAGAACTGCCTCAACTGAGGTGGTAAAATTTGTATCTTATATTAAGATAGCGAACCACTTGAGGGGAGGCAGTATCCTTCTTATCCCAAACAAAGGCACAGGGGAGCTTTTATTTGCACCGTTAAAATTACTCACTACATCCCTATTTTAAAAAAAATATAATAATTTTACCCTTAAAAAATTACCACAATGCCCTTATATTACTCTCTGCACCCCTCCTTCATCAAAACACCATCCTTCCCACCCCTCCCACCTCCCATGTTCATGTGAAAAAAAAAAATCCTCTCAATTCATTTCTATCTTTATTTTGAAGAGATTTCAACTTTCAATTGAATAATAAGTAAGCAACTAGCGATTTGAAAAGGTTCTACGAACGCAAAGGTTCATTTTTTAACTTGTTTCAAATTTTTTTTTTTCACGGTTCATTTTTGTTCGGTCCTATGTAGCTGAACAAATCACTCTATTCGGCCTTGTTGGGCCAACAGAGAACAATTTATTCGGCCCAACAGGACCAAACAAAAAGGCCATGCTTGATTCCGTTGGACCGAACAGGAGTAGGGGCCGAATAGAGGCCCACTCTGTTCGGCCAACAGACCGAACAGAAAGACGAAAGGTGATGGAAAGGAGGCGAGGAACATCTGGCAAGGGAGGGAGGCAGACGTCGACGAAAGAGGTGCAGGGAGGTGGATGGAGGCGGAAGGCGATGAAGGGAGGCGGACGACGAGGGAGAAGGCGAGGGAGGCAGATTGCGAGGGAAGAGGCGAAGGAGAAGGACGGCAATGAAGGAAGAACTCACCCTATCCAAAGTGAGGACCGTTGCTGCCTGTCGATGCCGAGGAGGAGGATTCGATGAGGATGCCGATATGCTGCGTCGCTGCCTGCCGGTGATGGGGAGGGAGAAGGAAGAGAAGGAAAAAGGGGAAGAAGGGTTTGGGTCTGGTTGGGTGGGGGGCAGACGGGTGTAGAGTGCAAATAATGGGGGAGGTGATGAAGGAGCTCCATCATTAAGCTATCAAGGTCCCATAACTAGAGCCAAAGCTAAGGAACTCCAAAGCTTGATCATGGAAGCAATTGGCCCAGGAGTAATCAGCCATGGAGAAGCAAACGGCCAAGTGGAAGAATTCAAGTGTTTGACTCTTTGCCAGGTGGACCAAAGGAATTGCAGCCTAATTAATGAGCTTTGAGACTATGCATTGCAGCCTAATTAATGAGCTTTGAGACTATGCATTGCAGCCTAATTAATGAGCTTTGGAACATGCAGAACTTATGAGGGTGTGTAGTATTTATTGCTATATTTGGCTTTTCCTATTCTTGAAGATCTATATATTGTATGCTGAACTTCAGATTAAAGGTTAATGAACAATTCCGAATTTTCTTTTGGTTATAATCCAATTGAGAGCATTATTTCTTCCTTGCTTCTTGAAAGAACTAGGACTTAGTCATTTTAGCCAATTGACTATTTTATCTTTGATAATCAAGTTACCTTAGAACCTGTTTCTATTGTGATTTGGTTCCTTGGCCTTCCTTCTTCTGATTCGGTTAGTGCCTCTTCACGGGTTGGGGTTGTGTTAATCAACTGAAGAAGATATCCTTGTTGAGGTGATTCTAAAGATCCGTTCATCATTTGGTATCAGAGCTGCAAATCATCCTAACAAGGTAGTGTTTTTCCAGACTAACTCTTCATCTTCCAATTTTCTGCTTTCTTTTCAAGGCCCTAGATCAAAGGGAGATTTCTTCATTTCTTCTTTGAGCTTGCTGTGCAAACGGTCAAGTAATCTTGTGGGGGTATTGAACTTCAAAAAAAAAAAAAAAAAAAAATAGAAACCAGAAATCCTCAAAAAAAAAAAAAAAAAATTCTGAGGAAAAAGAAAGACCAATCTGTTCATCCACCAAAACAACCCAGAAAATCCTCAAAATTTACCCACGTGTTCTCCATACTACAAAGCAATAAACCACCAATTTTCAGCTTGAAATTCGTTGGTTTGATTGGAGACATTGAGCAAGGTGAGTTGGGCTCCGAATTTGAAGTTTGTGCAAAACAGTGAGCAATCTGCCCTTTGAAGTCTCTTGGGTTTATTAGCATCATATTTGGGGATTCCAATCAGTATTCCAGGGGTTTAATCTCTTTATTTTAAAACTCTGAAATCTTCTTCTTCTTCTTTCTTCCAAATCTGAACACTATTGTTGGTGGATACCAGACACGTGCCATCTTATGGTCTGTTTGGTTTAACGAAGCCATCACTAGGCAACTAGTTGTGTTAAATTGCAATCTTTTCTTTATCTATTTCCCTTGATTTTCATTGATATATTTTCAATTGGTTTGAAAGACACTCTGCCTAGTTCTTAAAATTAGCAAGGAAGAAGATTGAGTGGTAAAAGGCAAGAGAGTGAGATCATTTGAGAGAAAAGCCAATACTTGAGTGAAACACTTGAGAGGGTGAGCCATTTTCTACTAACATCTTCTTTCTTGCAGCTCTGAACATGTCAAAAAAACAAGAAACCAGTGGTAGTGGTGGTGAGGAATCAAATAGGGATGACCGTTTGTTGTTACAAGCTTTAAGACAACAAATGGAGAGAAATAATTTTGTGATGACCACCTTGGTAGATAGAATTGAAAGGTTGGAAGTAAAGGGTAGAGAGGAAGTTAGGGATAATGAGAATGATTGGGGACATGAGTATGATGAAGAAGGGAATGAATTCAACCTCCACAGTCCGAGAGGTAGGGGGTTTCGGCCACCTAGGGGCAGAGGATTTGGTGGAAGAAGGGGAGGTAGAAATTATAGGAATTGGGACTATGGAATTGGGGAAGGAGCTGAAGAGAGAGTTGATTCAAATGTGGGTAGCATTAAGATGAAGATACCCTCTTTTCATGGAAAGGAAAATCCAGATTTGTACTTGGAATGGGAAAGGCAAGTGGAGCTCATTTTTGAATGCCACAATTACTCGGAAGAAAAGAAAGTAAAGCTCGCAGCTGTGGAGTTCAAGGATTATGCAATCATATGGTGGGATCAAATGTTGATTAAAAGGAGAAATCTTGGCCTTAGAACCATTACCACTTGGGAAGCCATGAAAGAAGTCATGAGGGAAAGATTTGTTCCCCAACACTATTTCAAGGAGCTTCATCAAAGGTTGCAAAGGATGTCACAAGGAGGCAGAAGTGTAGAAGAATTTTTCAAGGCCATGGAGATGGCATTGGCAAGAACTCAATTGGAGGAACCTATGGAAGCCACCATGGCAAGGTTCTTGGCTGGTTTGAACATGGAGATAGCTCATGTGGTGGAATTACATTCCTACCATACCTTAACCGAAATGATGCACATTG